>JAVJIX010000038.1:632500-885000 GCA_036785185.1 Paratrypauchen microcephalus
TTTTGATGCTGACGTTGGGGTTGGTGTTGACGGTCAGAGCAGTGCTGGGGGACAGGTGGCTCACGGGCCTGTGGGGGAGACAAGAACAAAGAAAGGGTTACTTGTGGAAAAGTTTAATCATGTATTTGTTATCTACTCGTCTTGTGCATATACAAACCGAAAGAATTTTAGATGCACTCTTCCCTTTTAAATCTACTGTAGATATGGTTATTTATGTTTATAGATTTCTTAGCTTTTAATTGTTGTATTCCAACAATTAATATGGACCAATAAACCAAAAAGGCAAACTCTAGTCATTCTGCTCTTCCAGTTTACCGCTCAAGAGGATTTAAAGCCACAGTATGTATTATAGTTAGAAGTGAAATCTTTGCTCCACATCTTTTACAGCGTGTTGTTATACACCAGTAAACTAAAGTTTATTATTTATGTGAATACTGAAGACTGTGTAGTGTGCAGAAGCAACCAGCAGAGGGCAGTGTGACATTTCACAATATGACAAATCTATCTTTACAAGCTCTTTTTTTAAAAAAAACTGCACTAGGATTTTGCAAGAGGATCTTCAGAATCAAAAATAAAATTTTATTGTTTGTAATTAATATCTAGAAGTAATATGGAAGTTGGCAACAAGTTTAGCAAAGCAAAGTCTTGTACTTTGTCGTCTAATTGAAAGTTGTGATTAATTAATAGTATTACTAAAGCTGCTAAAACCAATTAGCAAATTGTGTTTTTACTGGCTAACAACAATACGTTTAAATTTTCTGTTTTCCAAATAGCAACTGTCTGTACTTGTGAAGTATTCCTGAAAATGCAAGCTCATTCAAAATGTGTCAAATCAAATTCATGTATTTCAAAGTCCAAAACAGGTTAACATAACAACAGTTAACAAGAACTGCACATAGCATTAAAATGTCTTTGCTCCTTATCTTTCTCATTTACGTCCCTCTTTCTCTCCCTCTGTCACTGCCTCCCTCTCTTTCTTCTTTCTATTTGTCCCTCTGTATCACTCTGTCTCATCTGTCTCTCCCCCTTCACTCTCTTAATTCTCTTTCTCTGTCCTTCTATATCACGCTCTTATCTGTCTCTCCTCTCTCCCTCCCTCTCACTCTCTTCCTTGTCTCTCTCCTTCACCTCTGTGTCGACAGGGCGTCTTTGGGATGGGATGGTGATCACATCTCCTCTCTTACTCCCCTTCTCTATCTATTTCTCCCTCTCTATATCACTCTCTCATTTGTCCCTCCTCTCTCTCTCATCCATCCCTCCCTCTCCCTTCCTTATCCCTCTCCTCTTCAGGCCGCAATGGCAGGTTTTGTCTTTGGGATGACTCTGTCACCTCTCCTCTGTTTTTTCTCCCCCTTCTCTCTCTCTGTCCATCTGTATCACTCTCTCTCATCTGTCTCTTCCTCGTCTCTCTCCTTCACCCCTCGTCGACAGGTTGTGTCTTTGGGATGGCTCTGTCACCTCTCTTCTCTCTCCTCTCCTCCCTCCGGCCTGACAGCAGCGATCTGAATTTGAAGATCCCAATTATGGCGTCTGGCCCCTGGGGTGTGTTCTAATGTGTCATATCAGGAGCCACCTGCGGGGCCCGACGCTAATACTCCCTCATTTACTGCAGGAAGAGGAGAGAGAGCACGAGAGAGAGAGGAGACAGAGAAGAGAAAGAGGATAGAAAGAGCAGAGAGAGGAGAGAGGCATATCTGTGCACACTCGACTTGTGGATTTATAACGATAGCCGATTATCCACAGGTTTCAGAATGAAGAGGGCACAGTAACCAAAAAATACTTTCAAATAATATTACTCCATCATGGTCCATGAAATTACTTAAGTAAGAAAGTAAGAGTATAAAAGTATTTGGGAAAAGTACCACTCAAACAAGAGTAAGTGGAAGTCCTTTATCCGAGCCTCCGAACCTCTGAAACAGCAGTGGTTTAATTAAATTTTCTGTGAAAATGTGTTTTTTTTTTCATTGAAACGCCTCTCCTTTCTTCCTTCGCACATAAAACGCAGAAGTGGAGCCAGCGCACAGTGCACCGCTAAAACGAGGAAACAGCAGACAGTTTGGCCCCCCCACCCGCTGCTCTGGCCTATCTCTGTCCTTCTCATTTGCATTCAAGCAACAACGCCCAGAATAAAGTGTTCAGAGAGAGATTTTTTGACCCTACCTGTGTTCATGTGTCTTTCTCATGCAATGAGTGTTGATTTTGAAGAAGGATTCATTTACAGTATTAGGGAACCATTAAGGCGCCATATAAAAGCATCAAGAAGTACCATGTCATGGGATCTTTAAACTTAACCTTAACCTTACTGTGGTTGAAATGTATTTGCCAGTGAAATATCGCAAAATATCATGTGAAATAATTATCTTATGAATCACAAATCGTGATAATCCTAACATCGCACTGAATCGTGAGGGTCCGCGAGTCACACTCCTAATTCTGACCCTGCACTTCATTTCGTGTACATCTCTGCTACAGTCCGGCTCTGTTCCAAAAGCGTAAACTCCCTGGACAATAGCCAGTCCCCCTCTCTCCTTCCCTCGTTCCCTCCCCACTAGCTCAGTTCATCACGCCCGGGCTGTTGCTGGCCAGTGCAGGTAGATGGATGGGGGTGCCACGGGGGTGCTGTTGCCATGGCGAGGGGAAAAGAGCCGAGTCAGCTCCGCCCTGACAGTGATGAAGGCGGCTGGCTGGCCCTAACAGTGGTATACACTCGCTCATGTACAGTATAGCACAATTAGTATGCCAGCCTTCTCCCAAAATGACCTGCTTATGAGGACCAGCTGGCGGGAACATGATTCCAGTTCTGTGGGTTTGGATTAGTGTGGTCACCATACAAAAATTTCAAACTCGATTTCGATACTAAGGAATCGACTTAAATCATAATACTTTCTTTTATCTTACCATGTGGTTTATCTTACCATCTGTTTTATATGTTTTTTTTTTGACAACCTTATTTTGTAGAGGGGAAATAGAGGGAGGACAATGCATTAATTGCAATTGAATCAAAACTGCAATTTGAATGGATGCAATTAACAAATCAAAATTAGTACCGTAATCAAAAAAGTACCATACTTTCGTCGATAAACAACAAAATATCTGGTGTAATTCTGCATAACAACTGCTAACCCTTAAGCCTATACACTGCATGTGTTAAAAATGTGCACTTTTAACAAAATCCTATAACTAAAACATGACATCGCAATCGCAAATCTTCCACCCTAGTATACACAAGTAAAACTAGTCTGTATTTGTGACCCGCCACAAGAAAAAACGCTACAGCTCAGCATTTGTGAAACTGAGAAAATGACGTTTAGAGTTTTTTTTTTTTCAAAATTTGCGATTTTCATTTTTTTGCAGAATGTGCTAATTAGGGGTGTGCAAAATAATCGTCATGACAATGCATCGCGATGCTAACTTTCACAATATACTGCATCGATTCTTGATGCCAAAAATCGATAATTATTAATTAATAATTAATTAATTATTAATACATAAATAAATTAATTATTTGTTAATTTTTTTTAAATAAATCCTATGCACTTTTTTCTTTGTGAAAGGGTATTGTTTGTTATGATGGTAGCTACCTCCAAAATGGCAAAAGTTTGAACATCACTTTTTGTTTTAGAAAAAAATCCTATGCACTTTTTTTGTTATTGGTTTGGTTTAGTTTTTGTTATTCAATAAATTCAGTTATGAATTGAGTTGCTCAGTTATGTATCAAATGAAGACACTACCCAGATACTAGGGATGCAAATTATCGATTAATTCATTAATCTAAAGTTGACTGACCTTATCGGTTGACTTACGATTAATTGATAAGCGGCGTTTTTCACCTGAATTTTAGTGTTTCAATAGGGTCTTTAAGAATATAAGCTATAGTATACATAACACTGAGTCATAAATATATCATAGTATTATTATATTGTATATTCCTCAATTAATTATTCCTTAGTAAAAAGCAGACAAATGTATTGATGCTGAATAACAATATACAGTAATCCCTCGCTCTATCGCGGTTTGCAGATTATTATTTTTTTCCTATTTTTTTTTTTTTATAGTACGCGCGAGGCCCGCTGCTGAGCCCCGGTGTACACCAGGGCTGCTGAGCAGTGCCGTTGGTGCCTGCGGCTGGCTGTGAGTCGAGCTTGGCGCAGCGCGGTGCGGTGCGCGGTTGCCTTGTTTCATGACCACGCAGGTGCGCGTGTCCGCGATTAGCGATTAATTGCAATTAATGCATTCTGATCGACCAACGTCTTGATCGACAATTAATCGTAAGTCGATTAACTGTTGACATCCCTACCAGATACACAGCCACTGATATTTAAGTTATCCTCTTTTTTTTTGGTACATTTTCACTGAAGTATGTCGAATATATTGCAATGCATCGCAATAATTCAAGTATCGTGATGCATCGTGATAGTATCGCATCGTGGCATATGAATTGTGATTCGAATTGAATCGTGACTTCTTTGCCAATACCCACCCCTAGTGCTAAATGAGATCATGAAGAAGCCTCTAAAACACATTTTTTATTTCAATTTGGCTTGTTTTTCGGAAAGAAATGGGGCGTGCATAAATCACCATAATTACCCACGCTCCCGCTCCCGCCAATCACATTCTGAGTAGCGCCGTTGTGTTTTTCGCCTGTTCGCCTATCAGCTGTGAGGAACTTGTGAATATGTAAGCGTCATTTGAAGAAAATAAGGACGGTGAAAATGGACTGTACTTTGACATGGGACACGACACACGTTCGGGACACGTCCGTTTCTCCAGAGCTCATGTACAGAGTGCGGTTGGCGAATTTAGCTGGTGAAAGACCGTGGATATACGCGATACGTGCATACACATGGAGATATGCGAATTATCGGACAACACGGCAACACGGGGTGAGTCATATTATTATCATATTATTTCTGCATCAAATGGAGACATTAGGTGAAAGCAGCGGCTTGTGTCAACATTAGCCTGTGTGTGTACAGGACTAAACCGGGACTAAACCAGGGCTAAACTAGGACTAAACCAGGACTAAACCAGGACTAAACCAGGGCTAAACCAGGGCTAAACCAGGGCTAAACCAGGGCTAAACCGGGAACTAAACCAGGGCTAAACCGGGAACTAAACTGGGACTAAAACAGGACTAAGGTGTGTGTGTCCAGAGTGTGTGTGTGTATGTGTGTGCAGTGTCCTATACTATATTTTCTATTGTATTAAATTGACACTACAGGTGATTTTTAACTTTACATGTCCTGTGTATTATTGATTATTGAATGATTATATGGACTTTTTGTTATAAAAGCATTTCCATTTTAACAAAGTACCTTCTAATTCCACAGTGAATGTCAGTGATGGGGGAGGTCTTAGCTTAATGTCATGCAAATTAGTTCTGAAGGCCTGGATTAGAGAATCTTTAACGCGTTTTTTGTCAGCTTGTCGTTTTCAGAATGCGCTGCTTTCAAATGGCCACAAGCACACCAGAAAAGCACCAGAAAAGTTACTTTAACCTCTAAATATGCAAATAAGTGGCAGAAATGTTCTATAATTTAATGCCAAAAAGTTGTCAAGAACTACAAGTCACATAAAAACTTCAACCACATTTATTCTGCAAGGAACTAATGGCCATAATCAATAGCCACACTCAAATAAATTTTAATACAGAGGAAGCATATTACAAATCATTGAGGTAATGTTTTAGTTCCTGGCTATGGATGCTGAAGCTTTGTACAGCAATTTGGCCTAAAGGTTATACTCAAGCCCGGGACTGAATCCAAGACTAAACCAGATCAAAATCCAGGCTGATATAGAACCAAATCTGGCCATGTCCATCTGAGAGGAATGTCTAGACTTGGAGAGACTTATACATGCATTTGTGTCCAGTAGGTAAGACTATTGTCACACTGGCCTCTCCAAACAGACATCCATAATGTTACCAGTCAAAAGTTTGGGTACACCTGCTCATTCAATGTTTTTTTTTTTTTTTTTTTACTACATTTTATATACAAACAGACAACGTCTAATATATGAAGGAAGATACTTGAACAAAGAGAATTAAATAAATATCTTTCAACAAAACAAAGCGTGGGTACTTTGAGAATTTAAATATCAAATATAAAAATAAAAATTTGTATTTGACTTTTTTCTTTGTTACATAATTCTATGCTAACTACATGCTAACATGCGGGAAAAGTCCCTCAGTCGTCCAGGTAGAATCCATGATAAAAGGAGAAAGTTCAATTTGTCAACTGGACAAATTGTTGACAAATTGAACTTTCTCCTTTTATCATACATGCTAACATGTCGTGACCTGTTAGCATGTAGCCTAGCCTGTTAGCAGACGTGTTAGTCTGGGGCAGGGCTCTCAAGTTTTGAGCGGGGTCGTGCGTGTGACTGTAATTTCCGAGGACGGGGGGGGGGGGGGGGGGTGCGAGTGAACAATTTTTGGCGCTTGAATTGCGTGAGAAATGCCGTGTGAGCGTGCACGTCGAATTGCGTGTTGAGAGCCCTGTTTGTCTAAAGAGCAAACTTTAACTACAAAGCAACCAATGAGAGTTATATAAATGAAGTTATTACCTGATGGTTCTCAGTTTGTTTTATCATCACCGCACTTTGTCAGTGCGCGCTGAGAGGGGCGGGGAGGAGGGAGCGGGACATTTTTAACGGATTCATGTAAGAGTCTGGTCAATGCACCGGGCCCGCGTCTCACCGCGTCTCACCGCGTCTCACCGCGTCTCACCGCGACTCACCATGGGCAGTTCGGCTCTGGGCCGTGCGTATTCCGCGCGTAAGCCGTCGGGGGGGGACACGTTACGCACAGACGGAGACACCGGGACCGGAGTCGGTGCGTCTCAGAGGAGACGTGGCACCGGGACTGAGACTCAGGATGTGCCCGGGGGACGGCGAGCAGACGCGCCGTCCCCTTCTCCCCCTGTCCCCCCTGCTCGGGGGAGCAGGCGGGGGCGGCGCTGAAAAGGCGCGGAGCCTGCATAAACTAAGCCACACAGACCGATTTTCTGGGCACAAAAAAAAAAAAAAAAACACTAATCAGCGTGAGAAATGCCATGTGTGGCGTGGCGTGTGCGCGTGTGAATACGTCGAATTGCGTGTGTCACACTCTCAATTATTTTATTTTCATGTGAACTGCTTACTTTTATATGGTGCCATTTTTGTTTGTATCTTAAAATCTGCAATAAAAGAAAAAACAAACAAACAAACAAAACAAAAAACAAAAAAAATTCTAACATTCGTCACCCACAGCCTATTATACACTCAACAAAAACCAACACTAAACCAACATTCCACAGGCCACAATTGACAATCTGATAAACTCTATGTGAAGAAGATGTGTTCCACTGCATGAGGCAAATGGTGGTCACACCAGATACTGACTGGTTCTGAGTCCCCAGACCCCCAATAAAGCAAAAAAAAAAAATGCACATTTCGGGGTGGCCTTTTATTGTGGGCAGTCTGGGGCACACCTGTGCACTGGTCATGATGTCGGATCGGCATCTTGATGTGGCGCACCTGTGAGGTGGAGTGGATTGTCTCGGCGGGGCAGAGGTGCTCGATGTCACACATTTGGACAGATTTGTGAACAATGTTTGAGAGAAATGGTAGTGTTGTGTATCTGGAGTGAATTTTGGATCTTTGGGTCCATCTCAGGAAAAATGGGAGCAAAAACAAAAGTGTTGCGTTTATATTTTTGTTGCGTATACATAGGCTACAGGGTGCAATTTGACGTAAAACCAGAGGGGGGGTATTTTATAAGTTTTTGAGCAATATCGGTGGAGTTGCATTTATTGCTATGAAGTCCTTGTACCCACCAGATATATAAATATTTTTAGCAGAGGTGGGGATATCAAAACCAGAAGGGGGAAATCGCCCGCCGTCTCTCCCCTACAAATAGCACCCTGAATATATGTGCGAACAAATTCCAGAATGTAAAAACATTTTAGAAACTACACAATCTTATTGAATCAATATTTTCTGTTCTAGAGTGGAGCTCCACTAGGGTTGCCAACCGTCCCTTGAAAAACGGAATCGTCCCGTATTCAGAAACAAAAGAACGCGTCCCGTATTGAGCTGAAAAGGGACGCACTTTGTCCCGTATTACCGTGTGAATCAAAAATAGTGTCTAAAACAGGGTGCCCAATACGTCGATCACCATCTACCAGTCGATCGGTGTCCAGTCTTGGTCTCGAGATGATTGTGATCATATTTCATTACGGCCGCTGCCTTTAGCAATAAACTTTTACCGTGTTTTTCACAGTGCAGCACGTGCGCTCGTCTGGAACACGCGGAAACCACGCGCGCCGCCAGCTCTCTCTCCTCCTGCTCATAGCGCACACAGGGTCCTCGTCAATGCCTCTGATTAGAAGTGCAAGACTAAGTGCAAAGCAAAAACTAATCTAAATTTATGTTACAGCGTCCGCACAGAGCAGGTGTACAGCACAGAGCAGGTGTACAGCACAGAGCAGGTGTACAGCACAGAGCAGGTCTACAGCACAGAGCAGGTGTACAGCACAGAGCAGGTGTACAGCAACATGTGGTTGAATTTTGCCTAATAAAAGTTCACAAATGCTGTTTGTCACATGCCTTTGGTAAATGTGCAGAGGTAAATACCACTGCAAAACCAGTAAGAGAATGTGACTCCAGTCAGAAAAACAGGTTTTTAAAAAAAAATAAAAAAATAAAAATCAAAGAAGGGGTCCTCAAACTGTGGGTGAGGGTCCAAAAATGGGGCACAGAGTGTTTAAGTGCAGTACAGTTTGCTTGGCTTATTTTAAGATTAAAATTAACATTTATCAGATAAAATGGAGATAGATTTATGAAAACTTATTTATGTGAGTCAGCCTTTTCCCACATGAAGATCATTAAGTTCTGTTCCACCATGACTGATGATCATTTAGAAATAGACCATAGAGTCTGTCAGCAGCTCCTGTCCAGACTACACATCCCGAGCTGATTCTATCCAGTACAAGGTCGTGCAAAGTGGGATCATCAAGAGGGAAAGGGAATTTTCCCCCCCAAAATGGGTGGATGACATCTTAGTTTTTATTGGCTAGAATGACCCCAGATTGCATCTCAGAGGATCTAGAGTTCAAAAATTTTCCGAGGGGGCATGCCCCCGGACCCCCCTAGCTTTTCTGTGACTTTCAGCTTTTTCCATTACTGGTCACATTCACCCCTGTTTATATTAATTTATACAGTTTTAAGTTAAGCAGGACAGATATTTATTTTATTCTGTTCATTTTGTTATTTAGTATTAAAAATAAATTGCTGATAATTATTTATTTATCACTCAAATATGCATCTAATTCAATTCAGGTTTGAGTCAAATAGTTAAAATCGCTTCACACATACAAAAAAGGGCTAAAAAGATTCACTACACCATGAAAGGTGAAGGCAATCGGGCCGGCCGGTCCTGCCAATGAGGTGTCCCCAGGGCTCTCAAGTCTCACGCTTTGAGAGTGTGACACACGCAATTCGACGTGTTCACACGCTCACACATGGTTTTTCTTACGCTGAAACCACTGTTCACAGTGCTTCTGTGCCCAGAAAATCAGTAAGTTAATGCATGCACCGCGCGTTTTCAGCGAAAAAAAGTCACTGGCACACCAGTACTCGAGTTGAGCGATCAGCTGTGAGGCCGATCGCTCACAGCTGATCGGCGAACACGATCAGCTGTGAGCGATCGTGTTATTTACGCAGCATTTCCAAGAGAATAAGAATCCTTAACTTGCTACGTTAATGCTACGTAAGAAGAAACTCTCGCCTCGGGACACGGGATAAGTTCGGGATATGTCCTTTTCTTCGGAGCTCTGGATTATTAAAGACCGTGACACGTGCATACATAGATACGCAAACTATTGGGAGTGACCGCGTTCTTATGGGTGAGTCATATTATCAGATTATTTCTGCATCTATTTCGGCACTAAACCAGGACTAAACCAGGTCTAAACCGGGTCTAAACCAGGATTAAACAGGGACTAAACCAGGACTAAACCAAGACTAAGCCAAGACTAAACCAGGTCTAAACCAGGACTAAACCAGGTCTAAACCAGGACTAAACCAGGACTAAACCAGATCTAAACCAGGACTAAGCCAAGACCAAACCAGATCTAAACCGGGTCTAAACCAGGACTAAACCGGGACTAAACCAGGACTAAACCAGGTCTAAACCAAGACTAAGCCAGGACTAAAACAGGACTAAACCAGGACTAAGCCAGGACTAAACCAGGACTAAACCAGGACTAAACCAGGTCTAAACCAGGACTAAACCGGGTCTAAACCAGGACTAAACTGGGACTAAACCAGGACTAAACCAAGAATAAACCAGGTCTAAACCAAGACTAAGTCAAGACTAAACCAGGTCTAAACCAGGACTAAACCAGGTCTAAACCAGGACTAAACCGGGACTAACCCGACACTAAACCAGGACTGAACCAGGTCTAAACCAGGAGATTAAACCAGGTCTAAACTAGGACTAAGCCAAGACCAAACCAGATCTAAACCAGGTCTAAACCAGGACTAAACCGGGACTAAACCAGGACTAAACCAGGACTAAATTAACACTAAACCAGGTCTAAACCAAGACTAAGCCAGGACTAAACCACGTCTAAACCAGGACTAAGCCAGGACAAAACCAGGACAAAACCAGAACTAAACCAGGACTAAACCAGGTCTAAACCAGGACTAAGCCAAGACTAAACCAGGACTAAACCATGTCTAAACCAGGATTAAACTGGGACTAAACCAGGACTAAACCAAGACTAAACCAGGTCTAAACCAAGACTAAGCCAAGACTAAACCAGGTCTAAACCAGGACTAAACCAGGTCTAAAACAGGACTAAACCAGGACTAAACCAGGTCTAAACCAGGACTAAGCCAAGACTAAACCAGCTCTAAACTGGGTCTAAACCAGGACTAAACCAGGTCTAAACTAGGACTAAACTGGGTCTAAACCAGGACTAAACCAGGTCTAAACTAGGACTAAACCAGGTCTAAACCAGGACTAAGCCAAGACTAAACCAGATCTAAACCGGGTCTAAACCAGGACTAAACCAAAACTAAGCCAGGTCTAAACCAAGACTAAGCCAGGTCTAAACCAGGACTAAACCAGGACTAAACCAGGACTAAACCAGGACTAAACCAAGACTGTGTGTGATAACATATTATCCTGTGCATTATTGAATTATTGAATGATAATATGGACTTTTTGTTATAAAAGCACCTTCTAATTCTGTTCCCCCCTAATTCACCATCCCCCGTGGTTGGTTTCATTTTACAACTCAACTCGACTCGACTTGACCCCCCCCCCTCGGAAATCTCACTCCTACCAATCTTCAAAACTTGAGAGCCCTGGGTGTCCCTTATTTAATTTTCAGGGAGTTGGCAACCCTAAGCTCCACTCACTCCATATTTCTGCATAAAAGTGGAGGTGACATGTTTCCGGCCTGGGAATGGAGCTCCACTCGCCTGTACATCTGCAGCCAAACCCTCTTGAGCCTGTTAGCATGTAGCCTAGCCTGTTAGCATGTAGCCTAGCCTGTTAGCGTGTAGCCTAGCCTGTTAGCGTGTAACCTAGCCTGTTAGCGCGTAGCCTAGCGTCTCCAGCAGCAGACAGAGGGTTGTAATGAGCGCAGAGGCTGCATTGTTCTGCTGCGCTGGGTAAATGTGGAGTGGAGTTCCCTGGGGAGGCTTTAGTAAACAGCCTGATAGCATGTGTGTTACTTGGACCAGACAAACACTCTGTAAGCACTACATCCAGGTGTGCTCTGTTGCCTCAGGGTTTTCTGCACCTGAGGGGGAGATCGTAAGAGAGTATAGTGATAACATGGTAACAGTATGGAGAACAAGAAATACACTTACAGTCTTGTCCGAGGGTTACAACTTTTCTGAATTGTATTTTTTACGATTAGACTAATACAATATTTACCATTAGGCTACTGTAATGTTGAAAGTACACCTTAAGCGTTAGTGGTCAATATAATTCAAGTCCAGGACAAAATATTCTCTTATGATAATTTAATGGAGTTTTTGGAGCTTTTCTACCATATTATAACATTGGTCCCTCATCAAAAACAAAACAAAATCTAGGGATCTCTCCCAGGCCCTATTCAAACCCTCCTTATAGCTGTAAGATTTTGCCCAATCCTCAGCCCACAAGCCTATGTCACCCATGCTCCCATAAAACAATTCTCCATAAACAACAACTTCACAAATCTGACGTGATGTACAGTAGTTTTAATAGCAAAATACATGCTAATTATGTTGTGACAGTGCTCTGAAGGGGGAGTGACCTAGTGCAGAGAGCAAGGGAAGGGGAAACTCAGAGCATCAAAAACAAAACTTAAGCTAATTACACTTTATAATTGGGGCCAAGCACCGAAGGTGAGAGGCACCATAGTGTAAAAAGTTGTGAAATTTTGCATGCACATTCCAGCCAGTCTCCTCATTACCCACAGCAATTTATAGGCCCCCAGCCCCAACCGTCTAGTGCCACCAGCAGGTCAAAGTTTCAGGAATTTTCAGGAATTTTCTGCGTTGCTAGGCAACACAGAAATGTACCTTTGATCTGTCTTTGATGTGTCTTTGATCTAGCCGAAGTGAGCTCATATCTCAGGAACCCTTCATAGGAAGCCTGGGAGCCTGGGAAGCCTGGCTAACAGACCCTGTTAGACCCTGTTAAACCCATGCTGAGGCCTACATGCACCTTCGGTGCTTGGCCCCACATTGCTGCTTGCAGCTATATTTAATACATTGTTTTTGGTGACTTTTTCAAAACAAAAGTAGCATTGTGATGTAAATTTGTTAATACCACATAGAAGTATAATACTTCTTCTTTAAAGGTCCCATGGCATGAAATTTTCACTTTCTGAGGTTTTTGAACGTTAATGTGAGCTTCCCTACCCTGTTTAGGGCCCCCCCCCCCCATGGCTAAAAGTTGCGAAATGTCTAAACTGAGCATTTGCGGTCCTTTTCTGCGTTTGAAAAAAACACAGCTCAAACGGGCGATTCTGAACAAGGAAACTATGTGACGTCACATCGAAAAATGCAGCTCCACCCCCCGTCTGGATGTCTACCCACCGTCTCTGGAACTCATGCCCAGAGAGTTTGGACCGCGAATGAGCTACGCAATGCGAAATGCGTTTTTTTATTTGCCTGGAGGCACGTGCGAGTGTTTCTAGGCTCTGAAGTCCTTTATCTGAGCCTCTGGACCTCTGAAACAGCAGTGGTTTAATTTTATTTTCTGTGAAAATGTGTTTTTTTTCATTGAAATGCCTCTCCTTTCTTCCTCCGCTCTTAAAACACGGAAGTGGAGCCAGTGCACAGCGCACCGCTAAAACAAGGAACCAGCGGCGCATTTGCCCCCCCCCCACCCCCACCCGCTCCTCTAACCTATCTGTGTCCTTCTCATTTGCATTCAAGCAACAATGCCCAGAACGAGTTGTTCAGAGACAGATTTTCTGACTCTGACTGTGTACATGTGTCTTTCTCATGCACTGAGTCTTGATTTTGGAGCAGGATTCATTTACAGTATTAGGGAACCATTAAGGCAAAATATAAAAGCATCAAGAAGTACCATGTCATGGGACCTTTAAACATATACTATAGTGTATGGGCCAAACTTTTTAATTATATAATCACATTTATCTTGACATAGACATAGACAGTCTATCTCAGTGACAGCTTTGGCTCAAATGTTTAAAAGTAGATTCCAAAACTTAATAAACTTTCACTATACCACAAGTGCTACAAGCCAAGTGCTCTGTCAGCAGCAGACTACTGCCATCAGGAGAGCTGTAGAGTTCAGACAGAGGAGGGGGGGGGGAGCGACAGAGAGGAAGAGGGGGAGAGAGGGGAGGCAAAGAGAGGAGAGAGAGAGAGACAGAGATGGGGGAGAGAAGGAGAGGGGGAGAGGGAAGGCGAAGAGAGGAGAGAGAGAGAGGAAGAGAGATAGAGAGAGACAGACAGAGAGAGAAAGAGAGTGATAGAGGGGGAGAGAGAGAGGGTGGGAGAGATAGGTAGACAGATAGAGCGAGAGAGAGAGGGAGGGAGAGAGAGAGAGACAGAAGGAGAGAGAGACAAGAGAGAGAGAGGAAGGGGCAGTGGACATTAACATTTAGATTGGCCAGAGGAGACTGATAGGTAAACAACCGTGTGCAGAATTAAGAGAAAAGAAATGAGACGAGATGGTGCAGGTGACCAGAAAAGTACATTTTGTTTGCAGACTAGTTGAGATCTGTTTTTTATCTCATTAAAGCATAATAAGGCCATATGTAGCCATACCAGCCTGTCAAAGCCTGATCCCGTCAGATCTCAGAAGCTCGGGTCTGGTTAGTACTTGGATGGGAGACCACCAAGGATAATCAGGAGCCACAGGGGGGCGCCAGTCGCATAAACTGTCGTTGTGTCCTTAGTCAAGGCATTTCACCCACATTGCCTAGTATGAAGTAGTGTGTGTGGGAGTGTTGGAGGTGGTCGGAGGGGCCGATGGTGCAAATTGGCAGCCGCACTTCCGCCAGACTCCCCCAGGGCAGCTGTGGCTACAATAGTAGCTTAATACCACCGGGTATGGAGTGAATGAATAATGATCTGTAAAGTGTCTTTATGACATATGTCTGTGAAAAGCGTTATATAAATAACAACTTATTTACTTACTTACTATATGAATATTTTATATACTTTTCAATATTTTTTCTATTGAACATTTTAAGATTTTAGTACGTGTGGGTCTAAGTTTTAAAATTCATTTTGTCGAGTTGTTTCCACTTCAATTAGGACTGTATGATTTGGGGAAAATATGTTCTTCCAAGCACCAAGTCTATGCCAAGTCTTTTGGAGCCACATTGAGGCTTGGTTTACTATAATGTAATGAATGGGCTCAGATGAAGGCAGCTGAGTGGTCTGTTTGACTGACAGTTTGATTGACAGGGAGGGGCGGGCTTTGCTGTCAAAAGTTTAGGTGTTTGCAACATGTGCTAAATTTCACGCTACAACACAACCTGATGCGATGTGCAGTAGTTTCATTAGCAGGATGCATGCTCATTTTGTTGTGATCATAGATTTGATAAAGACGTGGACTAAAGCAGCGTGACGCCGTCCACAGTGTGCGGCTTCAGTCAAATGAAGCTCATCGAGGTTATAGGAGTGAATTTGGAGCCGAGTTCTGTATTAGGAATAGGAATTTATTTACAGACAAAATAGCGAAATAAAAACACCAGGATCGTGTAGAGCGGGTTAATATGAACATTTTACTACCAAAATGATGAGGCTCACAGCAACAATTACAGAGAGAGGGGTGACAAATTTTCAATGTAAAGTCAATTGTAGCCGAGTTGATGGATCCAGAAGCGCCCCCATGCTCACTTCTTATTTAGAACACGGCGGCTAGTGGGTTAGCCATGTCCATTTATATATACAGTCTATTGTGACAGCGCTCTGAAGGGGGAGTTAACCACTCCTATATACATTATGTGCATATTGAACTATCACCAGTACCAACATATTTGAATAGCTTCATCTCATTTCGTGTCCTAGCAACTTGCGCCAAGCGTTTAATCTGACAGCTTTGTGAGCAGATAAGTGAGAGGATCAGTTCTGCCCCTGGTGGACACACAAGTGCATATGGCCCTCAGCAGTTGGACGCTTATGTAAAACCAGGGCCGGTCACTTCACCAGACAGCTCCCCTCATCTGTGCTGAAGGATACCACACAATCTGGACTCACACTGATATGAGCGGGAGACAGTGTTGAGTCGAGTGATTTCCAACTCATTTTGGAGAAGTTATGGATGCAGAAAAGTTGTTAAATAGAAAAGCTGGCTGTCAGATACTATTTGGGTTTTTAGCATGCTTATGCGTAGTTGCCAAGAAGCAGGCTGGTCTAGGGAATTGAGCATATTCGAGAGCATGTAGAAGTTTTGGGTTGATTTACAGTAGAAAATATATGAGAAAATGTAAATATACATTTTTACATAACAAAAACTGAGTTAAAGGTGCACTATGCAACTTCTAAGAGTGGAGGGTCTGCTACTTGCTTGTCCCCATGGAAATGCTATTTCTTTGCCTAGAATGTTCCGCAGTAGGGCATTAAAAATATTTCCCTTGTATTTTTTCAAGTGTTTTCAAGTGTTTTATAGCTCAAACATAGGCTACCTTGAAAACATGAATTATTCCCATGTGAAGGCTTGCTTCTCCATAGATTTGACCATTAACCTGTCTCCATTGTGAGTACCAAGTTTAGTTACATACTGTGGAATAATCAAGGCAAAAGAACAACATCTCAATGGAGACAATCAGCTGCCAGACCCTCCTCCAGAAATGTAGAAATAAACTCACACACATTTAAGCAACACATTTAAGTGACTAAAGTGTCTTGCCAAAGGGCACAATGATAGACTATGAGGTGGTGGGCAAGTGCTCTAATCACTGAGCCACATTAATATTCCAGTAGTTCTTATTTTAATCCACTAGGCTTAGATTTAGCAAAACATTATTGGTCCACAAGGGAAATTATTTGGACACAGAAGCTCACACATCACAGCATATTATAATAACAACAAGCAAAAGTATAAATGGGAAGAATAAATTCAAAATAATTAGCAACAATAGCAAGAGACTGCAGTCAAATAAAGCATAATTATGAAAATACATATGTGCCCAGCTTTGACAAATACAAAAATATGATCAGACCACAGCCAACCACCCACTTTTGTCTCATATCAGACTCCTTTTCCACACAGCAGTCCAAAACAACTTTCTGCTAATTTTCTTTGACAACAGCTCCCTATTTGAGTGATTCTTTCTGGTCTTGCATTGGGAAGTAGTAGAGCCATGCACAGAGCACTGGGACCGGTGTCTCACTCTCCCCGTCAGCCCGAGTGACAGTTAAATAGCTCCAAAGTTAAATGTTAATGCGTGGAACATGGCAGGCGCGTGCAGCTGTGCTCTGGTTGAGAGTCTGGGGGTTGAAAAGGACCTCCCGGAGACTGTCTTTCATAGTGACGCGAATCAGGCAATGCAGATCAGGCAGTGCGCCGCTGCTGTCACGTCTTTGTTTATGACACTTCCAAGGTGCCTCAGATCGTGCGTTAGGTGCTCGAATTGGGGTAAGAAGAAAGTGCCTCTCTTTGAACAGCGGGAGACAGTAAAAGCGAACACAAAGTAGAAACGTGACAGAGAATAGCTAAACAGATGGGCTGTTAAGTGTGTAAAGTCTTTGGTATTGTTTAGAAGACGTATTATGCTTTTTGGAGTATTTGGTATTAAACTAAAACATGCTGACATTGTGATTTAACCTATGAAACGAGGCTAGCAGTTATAGGAATTTGGAGCCACTTCTATTTTAAGAATGGGAATAATTTTACAGACAAAATAGTGAAATAAAAACACCAGGATCATGCAGAGTGGGTTAATATGAACATTTTAAGACCAAAATGACGAGGCTCGCAGCAACAGTTGCAGAGAAGAGGGCTGACGTTTTTTCAATATAAAATCAGAAAGTGAACAAAGATACGGGCTGTTACGTGTGCAATAGAACACATATTATGAGCATTTTGGAGTATTTGGTATTAAATGACAACATTCTTAGATTGTGATTTAAAGGTGCATTGCGCAACTTTTCTGGTGGAGGGTCCATCACCTGCTTGGCTTCATGGAGATGTTACTGCTTTGTCTAGAATGTTCCACGGTCCACAACTACAGCTACATTACAGGACAGATGTGCAGAGATGCAACCCTATCCACAAAGAGAATTATTGTATTGTTGAGCAATAAAAACACCCCTAATGAATGAATGCTAGATGGATGTGTCACACCATGGAATATTCCAAGTAAAACAATAACATCATGTGACAAACCCTCCACCAGAAAAGTTGCGCAGTGCACCTTTAACCTATGGAAACGGTTCTGAAGAGAGAGTGGACTCAGTACACTCATTTTGCTATGAATATACCCCTGCAGGAGTGACAGTTTTAGAATGGGTACTGATATTAACATTCTATCCTTTTCATTTTAATAAGACGGCAAAATAAAAACATGGCAACGGGTTTATAAAAGTCAATATCCAACTTCCAGCTCCAGTTTCTGAAGTTCACTAATGTATTCAGGCTTGTGGCACTTGATGAAATACAAGTAATATTTCATTGTCATACTGGCTCAATATATTTTTGGTGCATTATTGTCCAACATGAAGTTAGAATGAAGTGTATATTGGGGGCCATGTGGTCGTTAGTATGTATTGTAACTGTACTGTAATTTTGCAGCTACTCACTAACGTTAAACAGTAGTAATGTTTTCACTATAGGAGGCTCTGGGGGCGCTATAGACTGTAAAGAAGTGGACTAAGGGAGTGTGACATCACCCATAGTGTTCAGCTCGTTGAGGCCAACAGTTATGTTTGCCTGTTATTTATCTTCACATTTGGTTTATGGACAAAATAGCAAAATAAAAATACCAGGATAATGTAGAGCGGGTTAATAACATGAATCTTTAAATCCTCAAACGCCTAAAAGTTATCTTTGTAATTTAGCCCCACTCTGAGCCCCCACTAGCTCCGCTCTAGCAGCTCTTGCTCTGATTGGTCCAAATCTACCACACCGTGCACGTTATAGACGTCACACGGGAGGGAGGCATTAGCCCAAATTGAGGAAGTAATGTGGAAGAGAATTATTTTTTTTGTGCCCATGCGCCAATGAGCACTGACTACTGGAAACAATACAACGCCATCTTGGGTTCACCTTCCAGATTTTATTATAGTTCTTTGGTTAATATGAACAGTTTTAGACTAAAATGACAAGCCTGACTGCAGCAATACAGAGAGTCACCCATGCTAACTTCCGATTTAGAACAGAGTGGCTAACAGGTTAGCTATGACCATTTAGATACAGTCTATGGTTATTATTCATGTGTGGTCGAGAGGTTGTCAATCGCCAAAAAACAGACCTTGTTTTTCATAGTTTGTGATGTTTGAAGGCTAACGCTAAGTCTCCAATTAAAAATGCACTGGGGCTAACGTATGGAACACTGTTTACAGACACCTCCAGGGTCTATAAGGTCTACTCCTACATCTTTACATCAGCAGGCTGGAACATACCCTATAGATGCTCTATGATCATATACTTTATTCTCCAGTAGCGTTCACCAATGCTAGTTATCCTGGGGGCCTCCAAAAACCAAACACAAAGCAGACTCTGTACTACTAATGTATAAGGCTACGTTTATACGGCGACGATCAAAACAGAAGACGCAAAAGTGGCGTCTCGTCTTCAATTTTTTATCCGCGTTTATACGAAGACGCAAAAGTGGACGCAAAAGCCAGCGAAGGGAGGCGCTGGACTGAGAAAAAAAACAAAAAAAAAACATCACAACAGCGTCAAGTTACATTTCTAACCACGACTGTACCGGAAAAGAGAAAGGTAAAACTTCAAAATAAAATGTTCTAGTTGCGTTTTAAATGAGTTGTTAAGTTCCGCTCCAAACATTTCAGTGACTTGTATTTTTGTTTACATGTTTTTGAATATTGTACTGAAAATAGTGACATTACAGGAGGATTACAGTGAATTAGAAAATATAAAATCACATCGGGTTTTACATTTGAAGTGCCTCATGCGGAAGTCGCTTGTCTTGGCGTCTGTGTGGCTGTGAGAGTGTGAGAAACACTTGTACGGGAAGAAGAGAAAAGACCATAGACGTGTGTGGGTGCGATTTATACAATTGTTGAAATGACTCTTGTATGTTGACTAGAGCTGCTAGCGCAGCTTGAACATCCGTGGTATCAAGGTATGTCGCATCTATGTGACGTAAACGCGTACGCGACGTGAGCAGATCTGACCAGTTTTGCGTCTTGGGCAGTTTACACGGAAATGCTACAGCGGAGCGTATTTAACTTTTCCATTCTGGAGGGTGGTTTCAGGTTTTGTGTTTTTAGGCCCCAAAAACGCCGTCACCATGTAAACGAAAGGCAGTTCTGATAAAATATTTTGTCGTTTTTACCCGTAAGCGTTCTCGTGTAAACAGGCCCTAAAACTTCTGTTCTGATGCAGCCTATGATATAATGATAGAGTCCAGGATATCTTTAAGGTGACCAGACTCGGGTTATCAAAAAGAAGGACACCTGGTACGGGGGCAAAAAAACTGGCAATGTTTGAGCTTTGCAACTGACAATTTCTGTTCTGTCTGGTGTTTGAATTAAACACACCAACAAATTAGGCTATCAAAATAATGGATAGATATAGATAGATGAATAAATGGGTCAAATCTCTCATTCAAGTGAAAAAACATATGTTATTCATATTCTTTTTGTTTATTGGACATAGAACACACTGAACTGCACCACAATAGCTGAAAATATGACTTAAGAAATACTGTCAGCTTACACGCTGACCAAACAAAAATGGCGTAAAAAATTAAGCCGTTCTTTTCTACTTTTTCAAATCCCGCGTGTCTTTATAGGGAACCATAAAACCGCTTGCAGCCTTGCCTTGATACCGGGAGCTAAATCAGAGTGGGACTCCGGTGGGAATGGGAGGGCGGACTGAGGACGGGAGGGGGAGCGGGGGGTATGTAGGTCACCAGGAAGATGAATCAACCAACCGCACACAGCTGGGGTGATGCTGTGACTCTCTTTTCATGCTTGGTGCTCGGGAATCAGCTAACGGGCTAACGAGCCTGCGTTAGCCACAATCGGGTACACGGCTGAGGTCAGAGTTGATAGAAATACAGTTTTTCTGTTATGTGTGATGGTAACTTTTCTTTCTTCGAGATAATGGTTTGACTTGTGAGCGTCTTAAATACTTTATCTTTAAAAACACACAATATTATTATTATATTAAGAGTTGCCGCTAATAAAACATCTTTTCTTGTAGCTAATTATGTTTGAGAGCTTCTATTTTTCTGCTCATTTTTAGAAGTACATGATAATTATACTAAATCCTGGTAATTTTTGTCTGAAAATCATTGCAAGGAAATCCAAAGCAAATTGGTAGTTTTCAAGTTTTCTAAAATGTGATGACGTCTTAGTCCCAGATGGGGGGCCAAAGCCAGATTTTCTTATTGATTACATTGTACTTTTCAAAAAAACACCACAAATGATTGACAAAAGATGAATCTATATTGTGACTAGTGGGCCGTTAAAGGGCATATATCTGATTTTAATTTATTCCTGTCAAAATGCTCTTTACCCCATGCATTGTTTGGTAAAAGCCGCTAAAAACTGTATTTAAAAATTTACCAGCTTTTTTCTGGTAATAACTAACACAGAAGAGCTTGATGGGGACACCTTTTTTTTGTACAATGAGGTACATTGTTACTAAGAGTCATGGGACATCAACTGTCCAGACACCTCGTTTTTGGTCATCTTGCATTTTCAAAGTAACAATAAACAAATAAAAGACAAATATTAGAGAACTATAAAGAAGCCTGAACTGTCCTTAATACTTGACTCTCTGTCATGGGGCAATATCACAACATCAGAAAGAACTAAATGTGATGGGCTAAACGTTCAACCTAAAATATTTTCCTAACTCATGCTTTGAAATCAGATACAATCCCCTTCAAAGTCTGCCAACGTGCCACACCAGCGCTAACCCAACCAGGTCGCAGAGTTTTGACATCATCTGTAAACAAAGCTGGAGGGAGGGGCTTACACAAGGTTGCTGAGGTTGATCTGCTGCTGCTGCTGAGTCTGGCCCATGGACGTCTGCTGCTGCTGCTGTTGCCAGGCAGCCATGTTGCCAGGCACCAGCCCCGGAGGTGTGAAGGTCTGCAGCGCCGTGAGGTCTGCACTCATCAGCTGGTACTCTGTGGGCACACGGGGCACGCCAGGTCAGGTTCAAGTACCAACTTCAAATGGTGCATATTGATACTTTGCTGTGACATCACGCTGGTGCTGTTGGCTGAATGTTCACCAGTTACCATGGAGACACAATGCATACATTAGAAAACATAGCCAAATACAATTTAAATTTGAATTGTGTAACAATTCTGGTGGAGGGTCCCGCAAATGCTTTTCTTCAAGGAAATGTTATTGCTTTGTCTGGAATGTTCCACAGTAAAGCATTAAACCTTTCTATCTTTATGGAGACCAGAGCAAGTTACAGGTCAGATCTGTGGAGCGGCGACCCCGCTCACTGTAAGGTAAGGTCCGTGTAATGTCCCATTGAACATATCCATAGAAACAAGCAGGCAATGGACTCCCAACCAAAAAGTGACACAGTGCACCTTTAAGACTGCCTGAAAAAATACATCATTGATTTAAACAAAACTGCTTGTGATCAATACGCGTGTTCATGTACCTGTTTAGGTGTTTGATTTTCATCAAGAAGGTGAGAGTGACTTATGACTAATTTTATATGTGAGAGACTTGTTTAACAGAACATATCAGCTCACATTTAGTTCCAACGAAGTCGGCCAAAGTGTTGAAGAGACATTATTGAATTGCATTTTTGAATAAACTTTGTGGATTCTTAAAGGGCATAAATATTTGTGATTAAATTATATTTTAATGTGAAACAAGCAGATCTAAATACAAAACCACTCACAAATGTAACGTAAAGGGACAAACAACCAGTGAACCTTGGAAATACGATAAAATAAGACAAGATAAGGACATGCCACAAGGGACAAATTGAGACTTAATGCCACATTATGCAACTTTTTGCCAAAAGATTTTTTTGGCAACAAATAATCTGATTTTGTTGTTTTTACTGCACTGAAACCAAAACTTTTTTTAACAAACTTTGTGTTTTCTTCTCATAAGACGAATAATGTTTGGCCCTGAATCCGCCTTAGCATGTGCGCTAAATAAGCAGTCGAACTTTTTACACTATTTCTTAAAGATCCCATGACATGGTACTTCTTGATGCTTTTATATGGCTCCTTAATGGTTCCCTAATACTGTAAATGAATCCTTCTTCAAAATCAACACTTAGTGCATGAGAAAGACACATCTACAGAGTCAGAGTCATAATCTCTCTGTCTGAACAACTCATTCTGGGCCTTGTTGCTTGAATGCAAATGAGAAGGAGACAGATAGGCTTAGAGGAGGGAGGGGGGGGGGCCCCCCCAATGCGCCGCTGGTTCCTTGTGTTAGCGATGCGCGGTGCCTGGCCCCACTTCCGCGTGTGTAAGCGAAGGAGGAAAGGAGAGGCTTTTCAATGAAAAAAAGCACATTTTTACAGAAAATAAAATTAAACCACTGCTGTTTCAGAGGTCCAGAGGGTCGGGTAAAGGACTTCCGAGCCTAGAAACACTCGCACGTGCCTCCAGGCAAATAAAAAAACGCATTTCGCATTGCGTAGCTCCTCCGCAGTCCAAACTCTCTGGGCGTGATTTCCAGAGACAGGGGGTGGAGATCCAGATGGTGGTGGAACTGAATTTGCATTTCTTTTTTCGATCTGACGTCAATAAGGTGCCTTGTCCAGAATCGCCCATTTGAGCTGTGTTTTTTTCAAACGCAGAAAAGGATCGCAAATGCTCAGTTTAGACATTACGCAACTTTTAGCCATTGGGGGGCCCTAAACAGGGTAGGGGAGCTCACATTAACGTTCAAAAACCTCAGAAAGTGAAAATTTCATGCCATGGGACCTTTAAAATGAACATTTCTTAAAATGAGCGGGCTTGCATCTCCACAAATCTGACTCTTATTTGGCCTGGAGGAGGCCCTCCCTCCTGCTCACTTCCAGAGAAATGTTCGTTTGGCTATAATCTTCTGCAGCATGTTATAAAAGGACCTGTTTCCATGGAGAATGTTCCAAAAAATTATTTTAAATTTCTATTTCTATGGAATCATGCACGTGACACCTCCAGAAAATTACATATGCTGCCTTTAATATAAAAAATATAAACCTGGTGGCAATGAAGCTAGTCAAAGTAACAAAAATATTGTTGAACATTGTTGATTTGTATCTTGTAAATTTTTACTGAAAGTATAAGTTCCAGGGCAGAGCCCATGAAATCTACAGACGTAGCTGTCTCTGTAGAGTAGAATGAGACTGAAAACTCAATTTAGCAGAAAAATGATTCAGACATTAATGCTATGAGGCCAGCAAATTCAAAACTCAATGATATTTAAACATTACAAAAAAATCAATTTCCAGCATTTCCCCTCCGTCTCTCCAGCGCTGGTCCTTCAGACAGCTGAGGCAGGGGGATGGGTGTTGTTTTACATCATCCAACTTTCTGCGGCATCAATATTAATCAGCTCTAATCCATATTAATGGGGACCTTTGAAGTGGAATGGTTCCAGAAGCTCTCACACAATGAACAAAGTGAATATTCATGGAGCTTTGTGCGGCGCAGTGTGGGGCCTGCACTTTTACGTGGCACTTGCAAAATCTCTACCCACAGTATAGACAGGGTTTCTGTAACTTTCATAATGTGACTGGCTTCATTTAAGATGCATAGTCTACAACTCGGCAAAAAGGCAGTTTAGTCAGACAGCTGTGCAATCTCAAAGGTAAAAGAAGAAGGCAAAAGGAGAAATTCAATTTGTCAACTGGACAAAAGTTTATTTGGTCGAATACGTTTTGCAGCTCATCCAAGCTGCTTCTTGCGGCGGCACGGTGGCTGAGTGGCTAGCACTCATGCTTCACAGCAAGAAGGTTCCGCATGGTCTGGGTTCAATCCCCGGGTCGCCTGGGGCTTTCTGTGTGGAGTTTGCGTGTTCTCCCCGTGTCTGGGTGGGTTTCCTCCGGGCACTCCGGTTTCCCCCACCAACTCAAAACATGCACCAGGTAAAATCCTCCATCTTGATCCATCCTGATCAAACCGAAGCAAGAAGATCATGGAGATGGTCCCCGGGCGCAGTAATGTGCTGCCCACTGCTCCTGATAACAGGATGGGTTAAATGCAGAGAAAAATTTCTCCTGTGTGAGATCAATAAAGTTGCTTCTTCTTCAGTTCTGGTCAGACGCTGGTGGACACTGCCTATATCTGCCTGAAGGGGGCGCTAACTACAGTGAAATGACTCTGAGACTACCACACCTACTTGTTTACATTTGGTGTTAGTTAGGTGGGCCTGTTAGATGTGCAGTGGGAGTGGAGTGTGGGTCTTGTTAGCAGAACCATTCAGGACCATAATGGTGTTTTCACACCTCTGGACCTGACCTGCTGCACTATTGTTTTCTTTGTTCTGATTTAGGTTTGAGGATAGAGTTATAGATGGGAGACAAATGATGTCTGAGACCTCCATTTCTGTTCAAGGAAGGATTCTCTTTCTTGACTTTGAGACGGGAGTTAAAGAGACATTGAACTTCTCCTTTTGCCATTGATTCTACCTGGCCGACTGAGGGATTCTACACAGATCTCAAAGGTATGACTGCTAACTATAAGCACTGCTCTGTTTGAAGCTCTGTTACTTAAGTTAGGCTTTAATTGTTTTAACACAATCTGGCCATAAAGAACTGATTCAGATGAAACTACAACATGTGGTTAAACATAGGGACGTAATGAAATACAAATATCTCTGATGATTTTCTTGCACAACATACATGTCACGGTACGATATTTATTGCGATATTTTGTGGAGGCTAACAAAACGGTGAATATGTTATGTTTTCCTTTTAAAATGCATTGACAAAACTTTGGTACTGTCATAATCCAAAGAATTATGATTTAAAAGTGCTTATAACAATTCTTCATGTAATTGGCAATGAAACAGAGCAAAGGATCATGGTCTATGTAGTTCCATCTGTTTTTGTAGTTACATTGCTGCAATGTAACTTAAGAGACTTGATGGCCCACGATATTATTGTGAGACTTTTGACGATGTCACAATATTTCGTTATTGTTACATCCCGAGATAAACAAGTCTCACAACTTTGAACACATCATTTGTTTTGTTTCTTTTTTCTTATCACTTTCTTCATTTTAGATTCATACAGAAGACATGAAATATACGAAGCAACATATATGGAATTATTTAGTAAAATTTAAATAACTTTTTCGACATAGCATTAGATAGCATAGTGTGTAATTTGAGGATTTGTTTATAAATTTACATTTAGTAGAATTTATTATTATTATTATTATTATTATTATTTAATTTATTTTTTTGGTACTACATAATTCTATACATCTTACTTTATATATTTGATGTCTTCTGTGTATCAAGTGTAGAAATGAACACAGTCATCCCTGTCTGAGCTTACCAGTGTTGTAGGCCTGTATCCCGGAGAAGGGAGCTAAGAGACTGGGTGTTGCCACGGAGACCACCGGAGTTGTGAGCGACTGTGCCACCTGGGACCCCCCTAACCGCTGGGCATTCTGGGAGAACAAGAGCACATAACATGGACATTAAAGTGGTTATTCAAATATGAGTGGAGTCATTCTTCGACAACATTTAAAAGTCAGGCAGCATTCAGAGCTGGTTTGGTCCTCTCCTGGTGTAGTACTGGTCTAGTCCTGGGTTAGTTCCGGGTTTAGTTCTTGTGTAGATGTGGTGTGTGTGGAAGTGTAAATGCAGCAAAGATACCTCTCACTGAAAGACAAAGAAAACTGAATGAAGTTTGGTCTTTTAGTACACTATTTAAAGGAAAAGTAACGTTTTTACAATCCTTATTTCGGTGATAAAACGTCATTTACTCACCCATTGTACTTTGGTGTCATTTGGAGTATTTCCGGAGATTTTGGAGTTTAGCGATATCCTTTTAACATGAGTGCTCCGGGCACCCGGTTGTGAAAACAAAATGACAGCTTGGACGAAGTTGAGTTTTCACAGGATTCCTCGTCACAATCCGGAGTTATTGAAGCTGTGGCTCGTTGCTTTGAGAATGGACCCAAACATGAAAGGCAAAGCTGTAAAACGTTTGGACCATCGTGTTTGCAGTACCCACTTCAGTCAGGACCATTTTTTACCAGCAAAGGAAAAGAAAGAAGGCCAGCGGATTCAGCGCACGATTCTGAGAAGTAATGCGATACCGATGGCTGTTCTCTGGTGCTCCTCAAACTGTCTCCGCTTCATTCTTTCTAATACCTCTTCATCCGTACACTCAGGCTCAAAACGACAGGGACGCCATCATACTAAAATAAGTCCTCTTCAGTCTCAAAGTCCGAATCTTCAGCCATGTTTCGCTCGCAACAGAAAAGTTATGAGCGTCTCCTAAGCAAAGTTGCGGAATGAATGCACACATGTGCGCTGTCCTCGTCATCTAATCGGAACCATGGATGGATATCGGATTACAGGCCACTTTTGACTCAAACGAAAGTGTAGACTAACACATTGAACTTTTGTCATTTGAAAAGTGCTAAAGTTTGTGTTATTTGGTGACTGCAACATCGCGCCCCGACCACTCATGTTAAACGGATATCGCTAAACTCCAAAATCTCCGGAAATGCTCCAAATGACACCAAAGAACAATGGGTGAGTAAATGAGGTTGTTTTATCACCGAAATAAGGTCCGGATTGTAAAAACATTACTTCTCCTTTAACTTTTCTGGTGGAAGATCTGACACCTGCTTGTCTCCTTGGAGATGTTCTTGTAGGTTACCAGTCAGATCTGTGGACCACATCCACGCTATGAATATGTGTTTGTCAGCAATACAAAACATCTGTAACTGAAAACATGCCAGCAGAATTTACCTTTGGCTTGGACAAAAAAGAGTTAAGAGCTGGTGAGTTATATAATTTGAGAAGCTGAAGTTCCAAAAAGCAGTACTACAATGCCCACTAAAGCATTACGCAAAAGAAATAAAAATAGTGAAGGCAAAATTGTGAAATGGATTGCACGGCCCATTTATTACATCTTATGTACAAATCTAGTCTTGTCTCATTGTCATGGACCCAGTCTGTGTCTCGTCTCGTGAAAAGTGTGTCTCGTCCCACCCCTCGTAGTTGCGGACCACCTCTGAGTAGAACTTTTAAACAGAAGCACAAATCAAAGTATACATTTTTTCAAATAAATTCATAACTATACAAATTTCAAATGTAGCTGTCCTACAATCCATAGTTCCAACAAGTGCAGTCTGCATTCAGAACGATGCCATACTAAACTGAACTGCACTTCTTCTTCTAGTTTGCACCCTGAGGAACACTTGAGCTCCTGCATGAGCTTCTGCGAGAGGCGTTGAACTTCTCTGACACTCCAACATAAGCGCGTGCAGGATGAGAATTGTCTCGCGTCTTGAGGTGGCGTTGGCACGGTAACGCCGGCGCCAGGGCCCGAGAGCTGGCTTCTGTGTGGTGTCACGGTGGAAGGTGTGAGGAAGAATCATGCTGACAAGAATGCATGCATCGGCAGGCTGGCAACGGAGGTGTGAATGTGGAATATGGATGATGTTTGTGCAAGAGGATGACTTTAAAGATCCTGTATTATGCAAAACTGACTCCTGTGAGCTTTTAGTCATGTTTGGACATTGTTACCGCATCAAGAACAGACCTGGAGTTGTGTTTTGCTTCATTCACACGTTTGAGTAATTCATTATTATTAGTCTGTCTCAAAATGCTCTGTTCCTCCTTGTGATGTTAACACCTTTTAGCTTTTGTTAAGTAGAGATACGCAACTGCATGGCTGAAATTATCCAAATGATTCTAGAGAAGGTGTATGGAGTTTAAAATGAAAGTGGAGCTTTTCCTGTATTGCCACATGACATCACAAGGTGGAATAGAGTGTTTTCTGTTTGAGCAAAGAACTTAACTACCTTAAATCTGCAGGGTTTGGGTGTTAAACATGTGTGAATGAAACAAAACACAACTCCAGGCAGGTTTTTGGTGAGGAAACAACAGTATAAGTAATATCGGCCCTTAAGTGAGGATTTGTCTTCTCTATAAGTCAGGGTGAAGAGTGGTGAAAAATTGGCTTGTTTGGGAAGGTGAATTCTGGAAAAGATTTGCAGTTGCTCTGTATAAATAAATTTAAAAAATGAATAAAGGTAGTGTATGGCAACGCCAGAGACTGGAGGAATAAATATTATGTCCAGTCAACAGGATTTTCTCAAAAACAAAGAGGTCTTTTGACAGCAGACTTCAGGGACTGCCACTGAAAATCTGGCGAAAACAAAATGTGGACTGTGCACAGAAATGAGAGCTCATCTGAAAATGACTTAAGTGGGACTAAACACCTAAACTCCTCCCTCAACCATATTCCAAACAGAGCTGCTAAACCGGGCTGTACCTGGAGGACTAAAGAAGAGGGAGGGCGAGGTCTGTGGGTGTAAGGAACCGTGGGATTGGTCTTACAGGTGTCCACACTTCAAACTCCACCCCGTGTAAATCAGGGCAGTCTTGCGTGGTGTCACATTGTGCTTGAAATTGCAGTAGCCTCTGACGGCAGCATACACTAAACATTTTTGACTATTTACTTAGTTTACCCTAAACCTACCAAAAATGACTAGAAACAGCAGACAATGCTTTTAAAACACCATACACGGTTTAGTAGTGAAAAAAGTGCATTTAGCATTTAGTTCCACTTTAAAGGTGCACTGCGCAACTTTTCTGGTGGAGATCTGCTACCTACTTGTCTCCATGGAGATGTTATTGCTTGGCCTGGAATGTTCCATGGTATGATTTTAAACATTTCCATCTAGCTTATTCCTTATGGGTGTTTCTATTGCTCAAAAATACAGTAACTTTCTATGTGAACAGGGGCGACTCTCCACAGATCTAAACTGTAACGCAGTGTAGTACTGTAACCTGCTTGTCTACCTTGTGATAGGTTTAATTTATATTGTGGAACATTCTAGACAAAGCAATAACATCTCCACGGAGATAAACAGGTGGCAGACCAGCCACTAGATGTGCGCCTTTAAGTTTTCCAAAATAATAAAACAAAAAATAGAGGCTCGTCAGAAAATAATAAAACTAATTTTAAGTGAAATTTCATTCATTCCACAAGCTGTTAGCACGGTAAAAGAACAAGGTCAGTTTTCACTCCCAGACTGACATTATATTTAAAGGTGCATTGTGTAACTTTTCGGGTGGAGGGTTCGTCAAATGCTTTTCTCCATGGAGATGTTATTGCCTTTTCTGGAATGTTTCGCAGTAAAGTATTAAACCTTTATATCAGGGCTCTCAAGTTTTGAGCGGGGTCGTTCGTGAGACTGTAATTTCCGAGGACCGGAGGGGGCCACGTCGAATTGTGTGTTGAGAGCCCTGTTTGTCTAAAGAGCAAACTTAAACTACAAAGCAACTAATGACAGTTATATAAATGAAGTTATTACCTGATGGTTCTCAGTTTGTTTTATCATCACCGCACTTTGTCAGTGCGCGCTGAGAGGGGCGGGGAGGAGGGACCGGGGCGGGGGGGAGCGGGACATTTTTAACGGATTCATGTAAGAGTCTGGTTAATGCAGTTCGGCTCTGGGCCGCGCGTATGCCGTCGGGGGGGACACGTTACACACAGACGGAGACACCGGGACCGGAGTCGGTGCGTCTCAGAGGAGACGTGGCACCGGGACTGAGGCTCAGGACGTGCCCGGGGGATGGCGCGTCTGCTCCGGCCTCCGCTCGGACCGTGCGCCCGGAGCAGGGGCAGTTTTTTTCGCTCAAAACGCGCGGAGCCTGCATAAACTGAGCCACACAGACCGATTTTCTGTGCACAACAACAACAAAAAAAAGAAATCAGCGTGAGAAATGCCATGTGTGGCGTGTGAGCATGTGAACACGTCGAATTGCTTGTGTCACACTCTCAATGCGTGAGACTTGAGAGCCCTGTTTATATCTTCATGGAGACCAAACCAGACCAAGTTGGAGATCAGATCTGTGATCTGTGGAGAGGCGACCCTGCTCACAGTCAGAATGTTTTTTCTAGGTATTTTTGAGCTACAAACCCACCTGTAATTGAATAAATGTAAGGCAGACCTGTTTAATGTCACATTGTGGAGCATTCCAGGCAGAGCAATTGATATATCCATAGAAACAAGCAGACGACGGACCCTCCACCAGAAAAATGATACAATGCATGTAACATCCTGGTGCACCGGTGATATGGATGGCAGGTTTGTCTCATGCTGTGGTCCTGTGAGGTGGGACAGACATTCAGGTCTGAGCCCAAACACACAGACTGCAGTGAACACAGGTCTCTGCAGCTCTCCTCATCACTGGTGTGAAACCTGGCATGCACATGCTGGGAGTGCGCACAAGCAGCAGATGGGTCAGATGGTTGCTCAGGTTGCCTTTGTTTTCCCTCATGTTGTTTTTAAAGGAATATTCAAAATTGAGAAATATATGATGCTGTTTTTTGATCTAATGTTGTTTCCTCATCACAAACATATCTGTGTTTTGTTTTGTTTTATTCACACATGTTTAACACACAAATCCTGCAGATTTAATCCAAGTTTTTCTCTCAAATTGAAAACACTGTTCCACCATGTGATGCCATGTGGTAATACAGGAAGTGCTCCACCATGTTTTTAAACTCCATACACCTTCACTAGACTCATTTAGATGATTTTAGTCCTGGAATTGCCAATCTCTACTGAACTCAATTTAAAAAGTAGCTGCCTGGAAATGACCGCTACATGACATCACAAGGTGGAACAGAGAGAAATAGACTAACAATAAAGCCTGACTCAAACATGTGTGAATGAATCAAAACACAACTCCAGGTTTGTTTTTGAGGAGGTAACAAATTTACAGGTTTAGAGCGTACAAGAACCTTTAAAATGTAAATGTAGAGACCACTGGACTGGAGTCATTACTTTACAAATGTCAAATTATATTGTCATCATGTCATTGATCCTAAACATGCATCATTTCCAGCTACTTTAAACTACAAAAATGAAATCAGTTGCCAAGATGATACTTTTTTTTTTCTGGCAACAAAAACAGACAAATTAATTTATTGTTTTGTAAAAGTTTTAGCTTATTTAATTTGCCATTTGTAGTTGAAAAGCCACATTGGAATAAAACATGTGTAAAGTTCAATTGTCCCTTACATAAAATGGCTATTGGGAGAGTTTTGACCCGACGACTCCAGTTCGGGGGTAAAGACTCAACCCACTGTGCCACTGTTGATCTTATTCTCCATCAAAAACACTATATGCATGCTAACTGTCTACTCTTTTTCCTTTTATTTTTGCTTTCTAATAATGACCTCATAACACCAGACGCAGACCAGCTGAATTGTCATCCCGGGCTTTATCCAACCTTTTCCAAACTCTTATAGCAGCATATTTTTGGGGGACCAGAGACAACCATGCATTTCTGTGCTTTGTGTGCACTGTGAGGGGGTGAACGTGGGCTGGAGGAGAGCTGACAGTGGAGCTTCATGCTTGGGATCCCACTGCACACTGCTCATTATGGGGCTACAGGAAAAAAAAAACACAGGTAGAGAGGCTAAAGGTCTATTCACCTCACTCACCAACTCCAGCTCTTCGTCTGTCTGTGGGGGGGACAGGGTGAGAAGATATCACCGTTACGATTCGGCAGAAAGGAAGGTTCAGAAATGTAAGGTTAGGTGAAAAGAAGAGATCCGAGGCACCCTGATATGCTTGGTTATTTTTTTTATTTCTGCACTGCACAGGTCATTAACTGGACACAAGACGACTGAAAGAAGGCAGATAGAAGCACTTTTGACTTGTGATTATGAATTTAACACTATTACATAAACTTCTCCTTTGCTGTGGGATAGGGATGGAATGAGTATCAAAAAAAGATAAAATAGTTCTATTCTGGTGTTTCAATTCGATTCCATGTTGAGTTTGTTGTCACTTTGGCATGGGCAGAAAAAGTCTGGGCTCCTTTCTTACATACAGAAATTAAAGAGCTCTATAGAGGCTCACTGTGGCCAGAATCTAACAGAGGTGAATTTTACTTTTCACTCACTTTTTATTTTACATTAATAGACTCAAAATTTATGAAAATATGATCAAAATTTGCTTTTCAGCTTTACAAATGTTATTCAAATATGTTTGTGAGTCATTTATTTCAGATATCTACAGCAGGAACACTAAATGTTAGGATTTGTTGTTCATGCTCACAAAAGTTCTGAGCTTTAAAAACAATTATTTTATATTTTAATTCAATGTTAACAGTATATTTTGTGTTTTAATATAAGAAATAATGGTAATTTAAAGAAGTTATCAAAATAATCAAGAATCGAAACTCAGGAGTCCAAAGTCGTAAGTTAAATCGAACCTTAAGTGAATCTCTGAGCACGAGCTGTGGTTTGAGAACTTACACATTTCAGAAAAAGCTAAATAATCCAGTTTGTTTACACATGATGCAACTTTTCCAAAACTTTATTATTATTATTATTATTATTATTATTATTATTATTATTATTATTATTATTATTATTTGTTCATAAATACTTGTTTCATCTAATCATTTTTGATTTGATCATTATTAATTGCAAAAATCTCACAAAGGCTAAATGCAGAGTTTGAGGAGTTATGGGCTGGGGTGGACATTCAGAAGCAGCTTATAATAAATAATAAAGATGGGGGTGGTTAAAACACAGATTCTACACAGATACATGTTTATAATCAGAGATATTATAAGTGTGTAGTAGAGCAGAATATTCATGAGTTTCAGCTCCCTGTTATTTGCAACTTTTTGACTAATTTAAGTCAAGACAAGGTGCAGGATGGAACTTTTCTGGTAGGGCGTCCATGACCTGTTTGTCTCCATGGAGATGTTATTGTGTCGTTTTCTACAGTACAGTATTTAATGATCTGTCTTGCATTATGTATACGATTAAAGTGTGTCTTCCCCTAAAATGAATAATTCTCCACAGATCTGACCTGTATTTTGGCCTAGTGGTGTCACCTGCCTAATGTCATACTGTGATTCCAGGCAAGTAAAAATAACATCTCCATGGAGACGGAATCACACAGCGCTACGTTCATTTGTGATACTGTTGTTTTCAGCAAGACTAAAGGTCTTCTATAAGAGAAAACTGACACGTGTTATAATGTTGTTACGGCATTAAAAACACATCCAGAGTTGTATTTGTTTCATTTACACATGTTTGAGTAACCCTGCATTAGGCTTTCTGCATACCCAAAACTCAAAATGCTCTGTTCCACCTTGTGATGTCATCAAACAGTTTTCGGGTTACCAGCTAACTTTTACCTTTTGTTCAGTAGAGACTTGAAATTCTAGGGCTGAAATTATCCAAATGATTCTAGCGAAAGTATAAAGTTTGAGAGAAGAACTCAGCCTAAATATTCAGGGTCTGTGAGTTAAACATGTGTGAATGAAACAAAACACAAAAAAACACAACTCCAGTTTGTTTTTAAGGTGGAAAGAGGATTGGGATTATAACATCGAATAGAAAACAGTTCATTTGTAATGAAAATGCTAAATTAATGCTAGCTACAATTTTAGCAATTTAGGCTGGTAGGTATGTGTGTGTATATATATATATGTATATATATATATATATATATATATATATATATATATATATATATATATATATATATATATATATATATATATACATACATATATACATATATACACACACACATATATATGTGTGTGTGTATATATGTGTATATATATATATATATATATATATATATATATATACAGTGGTACCTCACTTCACAAAATTAATTCGTTCCAGAAGTGGTTTCGTAACGTGAAAAATTCGTAAGTTCAGTAGCTATTTCAATGGAAAAAGCCTGATCCGTTCCAAGTTTTTTTTTTTTAATAGTGTAACATTTTTTTTCTAGTGTAACGTTGTGTTCCTGACGGGCTAAGAGACTAGACCAGGACTAAAAGAATGTGGAATAAACCAGGTCTGGCCAGAACTAAACCTGGATTGGACCTGTTATTATTATAACATGGCAGTGCCGTTGGAGGAGCGCGTTGCTCGTTGCTCGTGTCTGCGCTCCTTGCGCGTTCCGCGCTAGAGCTAAGAGGCCGAGAAAGACGTTCTTTCAGCGGGAATAAGAGCGGGGCGGGGCGGGCTCTGGTTCTATGTGACCTCCAGAGCCGGGGCGCCGACACTGTGAGCTAACAGGCCGAGAAAGGTGCTCTATCAGCGGGCAAGACGGCGGGGTCTCGCTTGGGGCGGGCTCTGCTTCTATATGACTTCCAGAGCCGGGGGGCTGACACTGTGAGCTCCATCGGTGTAGCGGGGCCTTGCACCGTATGGACGTTTTGATCCTTCGATGTCGGCTCTTCCTATCATTGTGAAGCAGAATTCACCAAGCGTTGGATTGTTCACTCACTAAGGGAACGTGAGCGGGGTTTAGACCATCGTGAGACAGGTGAGTTTTACCATACTGATGATGTGTTGTTGTGTCTCCGCTCCCATCGCACGTTCGGCGCTATATTGAGCCATGTCCCTCCCCCAACACATTCCATTGAAAATCTATTAAAGTTCGAGTGTTTAAACGAGAGAGAAATGCAAGAAAAGCCCAACTCCACTCTGAGAAAAGTGTAGAATGTGTGTGGTGAGGCATTTACAGCCCTAAAATATGTAGAACAATTGCCAAATACAAAGTTGTCCTACCTCGCGGACCTCTCCCACCACGGGCCACCTCTGGAACCTAACCCCGTGTGTGTTGATAAAGTGTATTTACGTTTCGGGGCGTGCATCTGAGTGCGCATTAATTTAATTTTTGAGATTTGTTTTTAAAGTGCTTTATAAATAAAGTTGGATTGGATTGGATTGGAGATTTCGCGTTTCGTAACTTGAAATTTTCGTTTGTTGGGTCATTCATAAGGTGAGGTACCACTGTATACACATATTTACACACAGTATATAAAAGCCATCTTAAAAAGGCAAAATATTTAGCCAATTTAAACTTTAACTTTTGTAGTTTATACAATTTCATTATGCAAGAAAGTACTTTTCAAAACTAACTGTAACTCTTTATTGCAATCATAATAAACCAATTGTGCTTTATATTTTCTCATTTGAATACCACAGGGAAAGCGAGCCACAGAGCTGACCCCATGTGACAGCGAATTATCCAGTGGGGCATTTCTAAACAACAGACCACATCCTTTTATCTGCGCGTTTATTGAAACTGCTAATGGGTTTCTTTTTATGACCTACTATTATTTCAAATGATGACGTAAGCTAATTATTATAATGGAATCAACATATTGTTTTTGTTTTGTTGGTGCATGAATGTCCTAAGCTTTTTCCAAATGGTCAAATCAGTTACATTGACTTGAACTTAAAGGTGAATTGTGTAACTTTTCTGGATCTGTCAAAAGCTTTTCTGTTTTTAGATGTTTTGTCAGAAATGTTTCACAGTATGGCATTAAATCTTTTTTATCATCAAGGAGACCAAACCAGATCAAGTTACAGGTCAGATCTGTGGAGAGGCGACCCCGCTCACAGTCAGAATGTCTGCTTTTCCAGATATTTTTGAGCTATAAAACCACCTGTAACTGAATAAATGTAAGGTAGATCTGTTTAAAGTCACACTGTGGAACATTCTAAGCAGAACAATGACATAACCACAGAAACAAGCAGGTTACATAGTGCACCTTTAAGTAAATATAAAGACGATAATAATGAAACTACAGCTCAAATTTGATCATATTATACAAAAAAACAAAACAAAACAGTACTGCAAAGAAAATGTACACATGATAAATACTGACCCCAGTTAATGGACGCAGAACAAGAAAGTTACATAGTGCACCTTTAAAGGCTTTGCACCTGATTTTTTTCCATGTATGTGAGCAAAATCTGTCTTGCCCCAGTACATATATTGTATAAGCAGCTATTGAGATCAAAATAAGTCTGCTGCACTCTCTGCATCTAGTTCAGGAAATGCACTGTTTGCATGCCATTTGGTGTGAGCTTCACTGTGGTGGCAAAAGCTCTGGTCTCTGAAAGCTGTGAAAAGTGTTTAGAAACTAAGCAAAAAACTGAGCCCCAAAAAAAAAAAAAAAAAAAAATCATAATGAAGTAATGAATGGTTATTTTAAGTTTATTTTTTTGCTTACTACATTCCTTTTATGTTCATTCATAGTTTGGTAAATAATTATGGATATAAATACAAACAGGAAAAATAATGTCGAAAACTTTTGAGTGGTACTGTATTTGACCTCAAGAGTTGTTATATAATATATCTGTACACTTTCCTCAAATACATGAAAAAATATATATTAATAATACATTTTTAGCTGTTTTAATTTCTTATAATTACAAATTTAAATTTCAATATCCATTCTCATATTGTGACATTTCAATAGTTTAAGTGGCCAGTTTTAGCTACCCTCATGTGAATACAGTCTGTAATATAAGTACGTGCAGGAAAGTGTATATGTGTATGTATATATATATATATATATATATATATATATATATATATATATATATATATATATATATATATATATATATATATAAAGAGAGAGTATCTGAATGTCTCACCAGTTGGATGAGACTCTTGCCCCCCTGGGAGGTGATGACTCTCAGGTCCGGTTTGCGGCTGTTGACCATCTGAGGGCTGGGGGGAGGGGGGGACTTGGCCGGGACCACCTTGCCCATGCTGTTGCCATTGGAGACGGAGAGCAGACCAGGTGAGGTCCGTGCACTGATGTAGCCATTTGCTGGGGGGGGGGGACAAAGAAATCTAAAAGTTAGACAGGCATACATTTTTGGTTTCTTACAATTCTCAAATCAATTTAAAGGTGCACTGTGTAACTTTCTGGTGGAGGGTCCACCACCTGCTTGTCTTCATGGAGATATTGTTGCATTGTCTAAAATGTCCCACATAGTGGCATTAAACGGCACGGTGGCTGAGTGGCTAGCGCTCGTGCTTCACAGCAAGAAGGTTCCGGGTTCGATCCCCGGGTCGCCTGGGCCTTTCTGTGTGGAGTTTGCATGTTCTCTCCGTGTTTGGGTGGGTTTCCTCCGGGCACTCCGGTTTCCCCCATCAACCCAAAACATGCTCCAGGTAAAATCCTCCTGAGGTCCTGACCAAACTGAAGCAAGAAGATCATGGAGATGGTCCCCGGGCGCAGTAATGTGCTGCCCACTGCTCCTAATAACAGGATGGGTTAAATGCAGAGAAGAATTTCTCCAGTGTGAGATCAATAAAGTCACTTCTTCTTCTTCTTCTAAACATAACTACTTCTATGGTGACAAGCCTGCAATGCCTCCAGGCCAAGTTACAAGTTACAGATCTGTGGAGAGGCGAGCCCATTCACTGTAGGAATGTTTGTTTGTTGTCGCATTTTTGACCAGTAAATTGAATAAATGCAACATAGGTAAGTTTAATGCCATAATTTGTGAAACCTTTCAAGCAAACAGTAATATTTTCATGATAACAATCTTGTTGTGGACCCACTCCCAGAAAAGTTATACAGTACACCTTTAATGTGCATATGACGAGCAGGTAGAACAATACAACAGAATAGATGGATGATGGATTGATACAACAGTAATAACAGATGTGGAGAAACATAGAGTCCTTTAAGTTTTCTGATTATTGACAATCGTTGATGGCTTTTTTTGGTAAATGTCTGTGATATGTTGATCAAATGTAAGTGCATTGTCTATTGTGACTCCGAGATATTTGAAAGGGTCGTGGTGCCGCAGCGGAGCATGCGCCATCTTTCAGTTTACATTACTATTTGCAAGTTCCCCATTCAAAACATTTTCTCTACACTTCCCATTCTCTTTCTCAGATTTGTTTCTTGTATATCCACGCCAGTTCTTCTGCTTCTCTACATTTCTTGTTGTCGATTAGCTTGAGTATCTTATTGACTTTGATTGTGATTGTCTTTGTTTATTCTGTTTGTGTACAGCTCTTTGGACAGCTGGAAAGTTATTTGTCTGGCTTTCTGAATAAAGTTAATTAATTAATCATTGCATTTATACAGCGCCTTTCAAGACACCGAAAATGCTTTACATGTATGTAAAATGTGGCTCTTGCCCCCATCTGAGAGTATAATCACATTCTAGACTCTAAAAACCACCATTACTGAGTGAGCTGGGTGAGGTGTCTTGCCAAAGGACACAACAACAGTTTCCATGGCAGTCATTTTAAAACACACCCAAGAGTGACGGATAATACTGAACACAAGGTTGACGTACTGGTAAACTATATGTTGTGTTCATTTTCTAGAAAACAGGCGTTCTGACTGAGCGAGGCTGCCTCTCCACAGATCTGCCCTGTAACTTGGTCTGTTTTAGTTTGCATGACGATAATACAGTTTAATTCCATGTTATGAAACATCTCCATGGAAAAAGTATTTAAAAGTCCACCACCTCCACCAGTAACGTTACACAATGCACCTTTAAGTGAGCCATCGTAACGCAGGATACGCAGTACACACAGTACACACAGTACAAATATACAAGCATTTACACAACCAGTTTACAGCACTTTCTCACAAAGCCACATTTTTTTAAAGACGTATTTTTCAAAGCTGCACTTTAAGGCACTCCAGGTATTACAGTGTACTACGTAAGAGGGTCAAACTACAACAGATATTACATAACAGGAGCCAGGAGCGGAAATGGGCCTGTCTGCTCTAAAGCTTTCACTACCACACCAAGGGCATCAATGGACTTTAACACAAACAAAGCGTCTATATATTAAACATTTCTTTATTTTATCTAAATATACATTCTGCTGTTTTAGTACATTTGTCTGGATTTTTTTTTCTTAATCTTGCTATTAAACCTCCCTTTTACCCTGTAATGAAGTGTTATACATCCTTTTTTTTTTCAGTACAACCTGTTATTTCACAATCTGCATGCTGAAGCTGTGTATATTACACACTGTAATAAAACCTATAGGACCAGAAATACAAATGAAAAAAACAAAAAACAAAAAACAAATGCAAAATATCAAGTCTGTAAGTAAAAATAAAAAAGTGCAATTGCCCCATTACTTTACTGGTGCCAGTCATGGAAACAGCCCCTGTCAGGTACAGGGCATAGAGCCACACATTTCCATGGTGTACATTACATTTGTATTTGTACATTTTGAGTGAAATAAACCTTTCAAATAAAAACAGCAACAGAGGCACAATTACACAGACCAAGATGCATAATTTGTCTTTTATTTGAGAAATAACTGCACTTAGACTGGCTTTTTCAATTGTTACGACGACACTCAAAGCAGTCAAAGCTCCTCCTGGACACTCGTTCTGCCTACGTCATCATGCGTGTGATGTAGGATAATGCTGGAAATATGCTTGGAAAGCCACAACTCTCAGCTTTTCAAGGAAAAAAAAGTATCTACACTTCTATCACTAGTATGCTAACAACACACTTCCTGATTGTCAGACAATAAAATGCTTTCTAAATAGATGTATACAGTATACAGCAGCGTATACAATATATCTGCACTGGGGCAAGACAAAATTTGCTTAAATACAGGGAGAAAATCCATGCATGCAGGAAGCTCTATTACAGGTTTTAAAAGGATCTGGCAACCCAAAGTGGTTCTGATTGGATAAACCGCGTGAGAAGCAAAACCACAAATAAGAACATGTATTCCAATATGTGAATTTTACTTTATACCTGAAGATATGTGGAATTTAAAGGTGCACTGAGCAACTTTTTTGGTGCCTGGAATGTTCCACAGTATAGATTAAATCTACTTATCACAAGAGAGACAAGCAGGTTACAGCACTACGCTACATTACAGTTCAGAAGGAATTATTCTATTTTTGAGCAATAGAAACACCTGTAATGAATAAATGTGAGATGGATATGTTTAAAATTACACCATGGAACCTTTAAAATAAAAATTCATTATACATTTAAAATCAAATTAAATTAAAAACACACAAAAAAATTAACAAACAAAAAAGACAAAAACATTGAAGCCTTCGAATTTACTTGCTGAATTCATATTAGCCTCTATCAGCTCCTATCTAAGGTTTTCATGGTGAAATATGCACAACGTTGCCAGTGTTCAACAATTCAAAAGAAAATTCTGAAAGTCCTCAAGCTGTTATCTATGTAAGCTCTAATCTTCAAACACTTAAGGTGGCAAGTACCGATCTTTAAATGCCAAATTACTCTCAGGAAACTGTTACTACAGTCGCCAGTCAGCAAGAAAAGTTCATATCGGTCCCTTGGGTGTCATGACCACAGTGCTCCAGCAGACAGCAGCCTATCCGTACAAGAGCGGTGTTACAAGAGCGGGACTTTCCCAGACCAGACGGCTGTATTTCCCCCAGAACAGTGTCTGGAGAGTGGGCTGTGGGAGCAGTGACCCTCCATGACACAAAACAAAAAAAACTGATGGAGCTCTGGGAGAAAGTGCATCAAAACGTTTTAAGGTTGCAGTTTGTTAAAGGTCCTGTATTGTTGTTGTTATCTCCTCAAAAACAGACCTGGACATGTTTTTGTTTCATTCACACGTTTGAGTGATCCTGATATTATTTTACCTTTTATTTTGTTTCATTCACACATGTTCTCTTCTCACACAGAAAAACACTCTGTTCCACCTCGTGATGTCATGTACAGGAAGAGCTCCACTGGGTTTTTTAAACTCAATACACCTTCACTAGAATCATTTTGACAATTTTAGCCATAGAATTCCCAATCTCTACTAAACAAAATGGTAAACGGTAGCTGTTAACTTGAAAACTACCACTACATGACATCACAAGGTGGAACAGAGCATTTTGAGCTTTGGAAATCCATCCATCCATCCATCCATTTTCTTCCGCTTATCCGGGGCCGGGTCGCGGGGGCAACAGTCTAAGCAGGGACCTCCAGACTTCCTTCACCCCGGACACTTCCTCCAGCTCCTCCGGGGGGACCCCAAGGCGTTCCCAGGCCAGCCGGGAGACATAGTCCCTCCAGCGGGTCCTGGGTCTTCCCCGGGGCCTCCTCCCGGTGGGACATGCCCGGAACACCTCCCGAGGGAGGCGTCCAGGAGGCATCCGGAACAGATGCCCGAGCCACCTCAGCTGGCTCCTCTCCACGTGGAGAAGCAGCGGCTCTACTCCGAGCTCCTCCCGTGTGACTGAGCTCCTCACCCTATCTCTAAGGGTGCGCCCAGCCACTCTGCGGAGGAAACTCATTTCGGCCGCTTGTATCCGCGATCTCGTCCTTTCGGTCATTACCCAAAGCTCATGGCCATAGGTGAGGGTAGGAACGTAGATTGACCGGTAAATTGAGAGCTTCGCCTTTTGGCTCAGCTCCCTCTTCACCACAACTTTGCTTTGGAAATGTAGACAGACAAATAATAAAAGATTAATCAAATATGTGTGAATGAAAAATATCACAAGGTATGTTTTTTGATGAGGTAACAGCATTTTAACATGACTTAAAGCTCACAAGAGTCAATTTTGTGTAATATGGGACCTTTAATGATGTTCTGTGTAGGGTTGGGCGGTAATACGGTAATACGGTATACTGCGGTATCTAAAAATAGCAACGGTATCAGATTCATTACCGTCATTAAAAAAAAAATCTTGCCCTAATATAATATTAACTATAATTAATTTAATGCCTAAATAAAGAGTGTTTGTCCAGCACTTATGTATGTGTGGTTGTTAATTTAATACTATTACAGTTTAAAACTAATATTACTATCGGAGAGATGACGTTCGATGAAGTTCCTGGATGTTGCGTCGTCAGAAGGGAGAAGGAGAAGACAACATGACAGACCGCGCTGAGTTGGTCCCAAAAAAAAACACGTCTGCAATTTGGCAGCATTTCGGATTTCGGCCAAATGACAAGGGAGAGCCAGCTAATGTCAACGAGGCTGTGTGTAAAATGTGCATGAAGACGGTGGCGGTGTTCTGGTGAAACATCCTACCCGTCGAGAGATAACAGCGGCACTGTGGAGGAGCGAGCAGAAGCAAAGGCAACTGCATATTGTCGCGAGTGTAGTGCACTCGTGAATGTATACATAATTCGCCTTCTTAACTGTGTTGTTACAGCTTTGCCATTCGGGTTTTGCTCAGTTCTTGCTTAAGCACTTGGTTATAAAGTCACTGCTTCTGATAACAGTTGCGGTCCCTTTAAAGGTCCCATGGCATGAAATTTTCACTTTCTGAGGTTTTTGAACGTTAATGTGAGCTCCCCTACCCTGTTTAGCCCCCCCCCCAATGGTTAAAAGTTGTGAAATGTCTAAACTGAGCATTTGCGATCCTTTTCTATGTTACAAAAAATCGGAGCTCAAACGGGTGATTTTGAACAAGGCACCTTATTGACGTCAGATCGAAAAAAGAAATGCAAATGCAGTTCCACCCCCGTCTGTCTGTGCTCAGTGTCTCTGTAAATCACGCCCAGAGAGTTTGGACTGCGAATGCGCTAGGCAATGCGAAATGCGTTTTTTTATTTGCCTGGAGGCACGTCCGAGTGTTTCTAGGCTCGGAAGTCCTTTATCTGAGCCTCTGGACCTTTGAACAGCAGTGGTTTAATTTTATTTTATGTGGAAATGTGTTTATTTTTCAATGGAACACTTCAAATCTCTCCCCCCGTGCAAAAACAAGGAAATGGATCAGCTCTGGGCTCTGAGCGGAGCGTTTGGCCACGCCCCCACCCTCTACTATTGGCCAGCTCTTTTCTCCTCGTTTGCATTCAAGCAACAACGCCCAGAATAAAGAGTTTGAGAGAGATATTTATGACTCTTTCTCATCTTATCTCTGTTTCTCATGCACTGAGTGTTGATTTTGAAGAAGGATTCATTTACAGTATTAGGGAACCATTAAGGAGCCATATAAAAGCATCAAGAAGTACCATGTCATGGGATCTTTAAGAAAGGCATGACGTTTGACACGCTGCTTTTGTGTTCTAGCGCAGCGCCCTTTCTGATATTCTCGCGTGTTAATAAAAACGACTCACCGTTTTTGAGTCTGAAATGTGAGAAGTTTTCGGGTTTCTTATTACAAACGCAACTTCCACACGAGGCTGTTATTCTGGCAGATGAAGACCCCCTTCTTTGGTGGAAATCCAATGGAGTCAGGCGCTTTCCTCTGATGTGGAGGGTTGCCCGAAAATACCTGTGCGTTTGTGCCACAAGCTCTCCATCGGAAAGGGTCTTCAGCACCGCGGGCAAAGTTGTCAATCCACAACGTGCCCTACTCAAGCCGGAAAAAGTGAACATGCTGGTTTTGCATTCAATAGCTTAATATTTTTTATTTTCAATAAGGAGTAGCTTTTTCTGACAGACGAAAACGGTTCGGGATGTTGTATAGTTGTATGTTTAATTTATTTGATTCATGTTAATAGATTTTAAAAATATACAAACGAGCAGTATTTTCCACTGCATTCTCAGGACAGGGTTATACATGCACATTTCCGGTTATGTCTTGTTATTTATTGTTCAGATTTTCTTATTTGATAAGATCAAGTATTTTATTTATTTGATTCCTGTTGGTTTGTTTTAGCCCACAGACAATTTGTTATTTCGTTCCATCGGTTGGCTGCTATATTTGCACTTTAAACATTTGTTAATAAAAGTTACTAATTTTGTACATGTTTTGTTATGTTTTCAGTATCTGAACGGTATAGGTGCAAGCTGCCATTTGGCGAGGCGACTCCACTGTAGCGCTACAAAGTGTTTGTACATGTTTTTTTTTTTAGCCTTAGCAACGGTAATACCGTATACCCCGGGAAAATGTGGACACGGTTTAACGGTATCAAAATTTGGATACCGCCCAACTCTAGTTCTGTGCTGATTTACATACTAGAAGAAGAAGACAGACTTTATTCATCCCCGTAGGGAAATTATTTCTCTGCATTTGACCCATCCTTCAGGAGCAGTGGGCAGCTCATCTTTCAGGCGCCCAGGGACCATCTCCAGGATCTTTTTGCTTCGGTTTGGTCAGGACCTCAGCTGGAGGATTTTACCTGGAGCATGTTTTGGGTTGATGGGGGAAACCGGAGTGCCCGGAGGAAACCCACCCAGACACGGGGAGAACATGCAAACTCCACACAGAAAGGCTCGGGCGACCCGGGGATCGAACCCAGAACCTTCTTGCTGTGAAGCATTAGTGCTAGCCACTCTGCCACCTGTCTGACTACACTGTCTGACTTGTCATTGAACTTCTCTGATCATGAGACAAAAGCTCCTTCCCAATGGAGAGCCGCCATGTTTGTGTGCGATAAATGTCCACCTGTGCCTCGGGGCAGTTACACCAGGGGCTTCTGGGAAATCCTTGGCTCTTCAGGGCTGGCAGTGAGGGCCCAACATGTGTGTGGTGCTGAGTGACAAGAATGTGTGACCCCTGTGTGCATCTGGTGTGCGTGTGGTGTGTGTGTGTGTGTGTGTGTGTGTGGTGTGTGTGTGGTGTGTGTGTGTGGTGTGTGGTGTGTGTGTGTGTGTGTGTGTGTGTGTGTGGTGTGTGGTGTGCGTCTGGTGTGTGTGGTGTGCGTCTGGTGTGTGTGTGTGCGTGTGGTGTGTGTGTGTGTGGTGTGTGTGGTGTGTGTGTGTGTGCTGTGTGGTGTGCTGTGTGGTGTGCGTCTGGTGTGCGTGTGGTGTGCGTCTGGTGTGTGTGTGTGTGGTGTGTGTGCGTGTGGTGTGCGTCTGGTGTGCGTGTGGTGTGTGTGTGGTGTGGTGTGCGTGTGGTGTGCGTCTGGTGTGCGTGTGGTGTGTGTGTGTGTGTGTGGTGTGCGTCTGGTGTGTGTGTGTCTGGTGTGCATCTGGTGTGTGTGTGCGTCTGTTGTGCATGTGGTGTGCATGTGGTGTGCGTGTGGTGTGCGTGTGGTCTGGTGTGTGTGGTCTGGTGTGTGTGTGGTGTGTGTGTGTGCGTCTGGTGTGTGTGTGCTGTGTGGTGTGCTGTGTGGTGTGGTGTGTGTGTGGTGTGTGTGGTGTGGTGTGCGTGTGGTCTGGTGTGTGTGTGTGGTGTAGGTGTGTGTGTGTGGTGTGGTGTGCGTGTGGTGTGCGTGTGGTGTGCGTGTGGTGTGTGGTGTGCTGTGTGGTGTGCGTGTGCTGTGCGTGTGCTGTGTGGTGTGCGTGTGGTGTGCTGTGTGGTGTGGTGTGCGTGTGGTGTGCGTGTGGTCTGGTGTGGTGTGTGTGTGTGGTGTGGTGTGCGTGTGGTCTGGTGTGCTGTGTGGTGTGCGTGTGGTGTGTGGTGTGGTGTGCGTGTGCTGTGTGGTGTGCGTGTGCTGTGTGGTGTGCGTGTGCTGTGTGGTGTGCTGTGTGGTGTGCGTGTGCTGTGTGGTGTGCTGTGTGGTGTGCGTGTGCTGTGTGGTGTGCGTGTGGTGTGCGTGTGGTGGAGGCTCTGCTGTTCAGGCTCATCACTGCAGAGAACGGCAAATATTCACTTTAACATAAACGTCCGACATTATGCAAAACTGAGTCGTATGAGCTTTTAGCTTTAAGATTATAATGTTTCCTCATCACAAACATACCTGGAGTTGAGTTTGTTTCATTCGCACATGTTTGAGTAACTTTTTATTATTAGTCTGTCCACCTTGTGATGTCATCAAGTGGTAGTTTTCATAGTTAACAGCTACCTTAAAGGGCCACTTTTTCCTGATCTATGTGATGTTATTTCTAATGTAGTTTCCTCATCACAAACAGACCTGGAGTTGTGTTTTGTTTCATTCACATGTTTAATGCTACACACTTCTTCTCTCAAACAGAAAACCCTCTGTTCCACTGTGTGATGTCATGCAGTAACAGGAAGCACTCCACTGTGTTTTTAAACACCACACACCGTCACTAGAATCATCTGGGCGATTTCAGTTGTGAAATTTGCAACCTCTTGCAACCTCTACTAAACAAAAGATAAAATGTACCTGTTAACTTGAGAAGTACTACTTTGTGACATCACAAGGTGGAACAGAGCATTTTGAGCTTTGGAGATGTAGAGAGACTAATAATAAAGGATTACTTAAACATGTGACTGAAACAAAACACAACTCCGGGTATGTTCTTGACGAGATAAAAACATTAGAACATGACTTAAAGCTCACAAGAGTCCATTTTGCATAATATAGGAGCTTTAAAAATGCACTGGCGCCCATAAAAACATTAGCAGCCTTTAGAATGCAGGCGTGCTGTTTACAAACACCCAAGGGTCCATTATAATGGCCTAAGTATAGCTCCAGACCAGTCCAGGGGTATTACTTCAGTGGTATATCCTCAAATACCTCACTGGTGCTCCCCTCGTACTCAAATCCAACACAAGTTAAACATAGAGAGGCTATTTTATGTCGCAGATAGGAATAGAACGTGAGCAGTCCCAAAGGAGATGCCTGTGTATTTTGGACGTGGTCAGTAATATCGCCCTGCCAAAAATATAACCAAGATTTGTAGACCAAGAAAACATACAAAGTTTATCAATGTTATTTCCGAAATAAATAAATATATTGCGGTAGTCATGATTATTAAAGGTCTCATGGCATGAAATTTTCACTTTCTGAGGTTTTTGAACGTTAATGTGAGCTCCCCTACCCTGTTTAGCCCCCCCCCCCCATGGCTAAAAGTTGCGAAATGTGTAAACTGAGCATTTGCGATCCTTTTCCACGCTTAAAAAAAAGACAGCCCAAACGGGCGATTCTGAACAAGAAAACTTTCTGACGTCACATTCAAGAAAAAATGCTAATGCAGTTCCACCTCCCGTCTGTATGTTTACCCAGCGTCTATGGAAGTCATGCCCAGAGAGTTTGGACCGCAAACGAGCTACGCAATGCAAGATGCGTTTTTTTATTTGCCTGGAGACACGTGAGAGTGTTTCCAGGCTCGGATGTCCTTTATCCGAGCCTCTGGACATCTGAAACAGCAGTGGTTTAATTTTATTTTCTGTGGAAATGTTTTTCTTTTTCAATGGAAATCGTCTATCTTCCCCTGCGCTTGAACGTGGAAGTGGGGCCAGCGCACAGTGCACCGCTAAAGAGGAAAGAGCGGAGAGTTTGGCCACACCCCCACCCGCTGCACTGGCCTGTCTCTGTCCTCCTCATTTGCATTCAAGCAACAACGCCCAGAATAAAGTGTTTGAGAGAGATGTTTTTGGCTCTGGCTGTGTTCACGAGGCTTTCTCATGCACTGAGTGTTGATTTTGAAGAAGGATTCATTTACAGTATTAGGGAACCATTAAGGAGCCATATAAAAGCATCAAGAAGTACCATGTCATGGGATCTTTAACAGGTCATTAGTAACAAAAAAGGACAAGGCTGTGATGTGCAGACTTTCAGATTACAAGGTTAATGTAATATTATCATTTTATTTGACATAATCCTTGCCTATTGCTTTATTATTAATAATTATTATCAGTATGGTTTTAATTTTCTGTTTCCACGGAAACATATCACCTTCAGGAAGTTACACACTGTCCCTTTAACCCAAACCACAAGTGTTCACATGTCCATTTTGGAACGTAACGCAGTGTGTACGTGTGTCCCCTGGTCAGTGTGTACAGGGAATGGAGAGTGTGTGTGTGTGTGTGAGTGTGTCTGTGTGTGTGTGAGAGAGTGTGTGTGTGTGTGTGTGTGAGTGAGTGTGTGAGAGTGTGTGTGTGTGTGTTTGTGTGTGAGAGTGTGTGTGTGTGTGTGTGTGTGTGTGTGTGTGTGTGTGTGTGTGTGTGTGTGTGTGTGTGATGTCTCTGATTACAGGACCCGGGCGGGAATCTGAGGAATGTTGTGTGACGTCAATGGTGACATTCCGAATCCCAGAGTCCCAGGACAACAGCTGAGCACGGGGACCAGAGAGGAGAGGAGGAGGAGGAGGAGGAGAGAAGGAGGAGGAGGAAGGAGGAGGAGGAGAGAAGGAGGAGGAAAGGAGAGGAGAGGTGAGAGGGAGGAGACATAGGAGGAGAGGAGAAAAGGGTAAAGAGAGGAGAAGAAAGAAAACAGGGAGAGTGGAGAGGAGGGGTGTGGAGAGGAGCAGGGAAGATGAGGTAGAGAGGAGGAGGAGGGGAGAGAGGAGAGGAAGGAGGAGAGGAAGAGAAAGAAGGACAAGAGAGAAAGAAATGAGAAAGAAGTAGATGAGGGGAGGAGGGGAGAGGGCGGAGGAGAGGAGTGGCATTTTTGTTTTCTCTGGGAGTGAGTGGTGCTCAAAGCAAAGGTAAAGCAAGAAGAAGATGAAGAAGATGAAGAGCCCTGTGTGCTGAAAGCTTGAAGAGAGATAAAGAGATATAAAGAGATATAAGGGCTGTAAATCAGACTGTGGACTACTGCCAGAGAGAGAGAGAGAGAGAGAGAGAGAGAGAGAGAGGAGAGAGAGAGAGAGAAGAGAAGTGAGAGAGAGAGAGAGAGAGAGAGAGAGAGAGAGAAGTGAGAGAGAGAGAGAGGAAAGAGAGAAGTGAGAGGAATACACACACACACAGAGGAGAGGCATACAGAGAGAGAGCGAGGAGAGACACCAAACAAAAGGAAACTCATCCTAAAAGTCCAGCACCAACTGCCCCTCCCTCAGCTCACACAGGGCTGTCCCCACTGTCCACTCGTCCCTCAGCTCACACAGGGCTGTCCCCACTGTCCACTCGTCCCTCAGCTCACACAGGGCTGTCCCCACTGTCCACAGGCCTTCACCAGATGCCTCAGCAGAAGCTCAGGGTCTGTACAACCTGTCCCAGCTCTACAGTTCCTCCTTGTGAGCCAAATGCTCAGCTCCGCCTGCCCCAGGACGAAGCTGACCAGTCCCACAGTCCGGCACCACGCTGCACTGTACCGCGGTCCCAACACAAACAGCTCCTGGTGAGGTCTTGGCCCAACCTCTGAAGCCAGTGTCCCACTGTGGCAAAGAGAGGACAGAGGCAAGGACAGGACAGCCACAGATGCTCCAGTGTCTCCTCAGCAGGACAGAAGGCACACTGACGGGCTGTGCTCGGGTCAAAGTGGGCCACATGTCTGTTTGTGGCCACAGCCCCATGCACCACCCTCCACTGGAGGTCAGCGCATCGCTTCTCCGTAGGAGGGCAGTACAGGGACCTCCAGCTGCCTTTGGGAGATGACCCCGGGGTCAACACACCTGACCACCTGCTCTCAGACGCGGCAACCAGCTCCACTCTGTGGCGGACTTTTACAGCAGTGATGTACAGGTCCTTCTTTACCACTGTGGCTCTGACAGGACTGGGAACGTCACCACTCCAGATGGTTCCTCCTGTGCTCCTAAGGCCTAAGTTCAGATAGTGGGCAGGTGGGTGGGCTCTGTATGCGCCCAGAGCTTCTCTGAACCGAGCCGCACCTCCTCTGCACCTCTGCACCTCCTGCAACAGTCTCCGCACCACTCGCTCAGACCTCACCCCTGTCTCCTGGCTGAGCTGAGCAGCGGTCTTCCACCAGGTCAGTCCTGCAGTCACAAACACTTGCCTCAGCTGAGGGGACTCAGGGTGCTCCTCACCACAGGGTTGTGGAGGAGCTTCTCCTCCCCGATCGTATGGCTCCTCCCGTGAAAAAGACAGCACGGAGCGCCAGGCTTTCAGCACTGAGCGGTAGAAGGCTGTAGTCCCTGACATGTCCACCCCGCTCAGGTCTGTGAGGAACAGGTGTTTGTCATCACCACTCCCCACTCCACGAAGCAGGATGGCTGCCAGCTCTGTCCACAGCTGCTGTGGGCCGTACAGCAGACGTTGCACAGTCTGCAGACGCAGAGCCACTACACGACTCGCCAGGTCTATCAGCCCCTGTCCTCCTTTGTCCACAGGCAGGTAGAGGACCGCTGCTTTGAGCCAGTGGAAGCCCCCCCAGAAGAACTCCATCACTTTCCTCTGAACGTCTACCACCACAGAGTCTGGAGGCTGCAGGACAGTGAAGCGGTGCCACAGACAGGAGGCTGCCAGAGTGTTGACCACCAGAGCCCTCCCCCTGTACGACAGCTGGGGCTGGACCCAGGCCCACCGAGACAATTGGGCACTCACCTTTTCCACAAGCCCCTCCCAGTTCTTGCCCTGGAATTGTTTATTCCCCAGGAACACTCCCAGGTACTTGATCCCCTCGGAGCTCCACTGCACTCCCCCGGGAAGGACGGGCCTCACCTGGTCGACCCACCGCCCAAGGAGGAACCCCTCACTCTTGGTCCAGTTCACCTTCGCAGAGGAGGCTAGACTTTTGTTCTAGCCTCCTCACATCCTCTTGTCCCGAGATACAAACAGTGATGTCATCTGCATATGCTGAAAGGTGGAGCGGCTGTGAGACCGGCTCCACCGTGAGACCTCTGAGCCCCCGCCTCAGCTGGTGAAGCACAGGTTTCATCGCCAGCACATAAAGCATCCCCGAGAGCGGACAGCCCTGCCAAATGCCCCTCTGCACCTGCACTGGCCCTCACGCAGGAACACAACCAAACGCACCTCACGCAGGAACACGACCACGGCCTTGTTCATGCGGAAGCCGTATATGATGTTAGCATGGCCCACCTGCTCCCCCAGGGCAACAACACCTGCTCCACTGTGACCCGGGGGTCAGACACCATCCTCAGATCCTCACCCCGGGTTTTAGTGACGGGGGCTGCGCTCCCTCCTCGGAGGGGGACGCCATGCCCCGACAATCTCCATGCACACTATCTGCACACGTACACGCCCGAAAACAGTGAAAATCAACCCTCACCTTCTCCTGAAGAGTGACAGCGTGAGAGCTGAAAGGTGCAAAACTTTGTGCCAAAATGACTCACTCAGCACTACACACATACACACACACACACACACACACACACACATACACACACACACACACAACCTGCATGCAGTGCAACAGGCATACAGAGAGAGAGAGAGGGATACAGAGAGAGAGAGAGGGGGATACAGAGAGAGGGATACAGAGAGAGAGAGAGGGGGATACAGAGAGAGGGATACAGAGAGAGAGAGAGGGGGATACAGAGAGAGGCATACAGAGAAAGGGAGGGGGATACAGAGAGAGGGATACAGAGAGAGGGAGGAGAGAGTTGTGCATAATGAGTGAGAAGCTTTAACTGTTAATCTAAAGTCTAGAGTCTGATTTTGTTAACAAAGATGTCTGACCAATGAGCTGCTTCATTTCACATGCATCGCTGAAATAAACAAATCTGATTGGACGACTGAGGGAGTGGGGACCAGACTGATATTCCTCCATATAAAAAACACAGACATATAATTGTGGATTCACCAGGCAAAGGTCTTAAAATCTTAAATCTGAAAATAGACATTACTGCTTCAAAAGTTTATTAACTCTTTGCCTGCCAAGGACAACATTTTAGTCTTACAAATCCCCACTGTTCCCTTCCAAGAACAAAATGTCCAGCTATTTGTCTCAGAATGGTAGTTTTTTGACGAAACTCCTGTTGTTTAGCTGTTGACAAAAGAACAAAAGTAGAGACTTGGCCTTTTCTGTCATCACACACATTTGCTGGCTAGCTCAACTGGTAAGTCACTTGACTTTCACCTGGGGGACCTGGGTTCAAATCCCCCCCGGCAATGAGCAAGCAAGTGTGGGTCCTTGGGCAAGACCCTTCACGGTACTAACCCCCCGGGTGCCTGTGTGTGAGAACATTTTACTGTAGTACTAAGTCCTTCTGTGAGATTGCAAAACAGTTAAATAGACAGTCACAAAATAAATATACTCAACAAATATATAAACGCAACGCTTTTGTTTTTGCTCCCATTTTTCCTGAGATGGACCCAAAGATCCAAAATTCACTCCAGATACACAACACTATCATTTCTCTCAAACATTGTTCACAAATCTGTTCAAATGTGTGACAGCGAGCACCTCTGCCCCGCCGAGACAATCCACCCCACCTCACAGGTGCGCCACATCAAGATGCCGATCCGACATCATGACCAGTGCACAGGTGCGCCCCAGACTGCCCACAATAAAAGGCCACCCCGAAATGTGCATTTTTTTTGCTTTATTGGGGGTCTGGGGACTCAGAACCAGTCAGTATCTGGTGTGACCACCATTTGCCTCATGCAGTGCAACACATCTTCTTCGCATAGAGTTTATCAGATTGTCAGTTGTGGCCTGTGGAATGTTGGTCCACTCCTCTTCAAAGGCTGTTATGGACGAAGAACACAGGTGCATTTTATTGATGGCATTTTGAATGCACAGAGATACCGTGATGAGATCCTGAGGCCCATTGTTGTGCCATACATCCATGAACATCACCTCATGTTTCAGCAAGATAATGCACAGCCCCATGTTGCAAGGATCTGTACACAATTCTTGGAAGCTGAAAATGTCCCAGTTCTTGCATGGCCAGCATACTCACCGGACATGTCACCCATTGAGCATGTTTGGGATGTGCTTGAGCGGCGTATACGACAGCGTGTACCAGCTCCCACTAATATCCAGCAACTTCGCACAGCCTTTGAAGAGGAGTGGACCAACATTCCACAGGCCACAATTGACAATCTGATAAACTCTATGCGAAGAAGATGTGTTGCACTGCATGAGACAAATGGTGGTCACACCAGATACTGACTGGTTCTGAGTCCCCAGACCCCCAATAAAGCAAAAAAAAAATGCACATTTCGGGGTGGCCTTTTATTGTGGGCAGTCTGGGGCGCACCTGTGCACTGGTCATGATGTCGGATCGGCATCTTGATGTGGCGCACCTGTGAGGTGGGGTGGATTGTCTCGGCGGGGCAGAGGTGCTCGCTGTCACACATTTGGACAGATTTGTGAACAATGTTTGAGAGAAATGGTAGTGTTGTGTATCTGGAGTGAATTTTGGATCTTTGGGTCCATCTCAGGAAAAATGGGAGCAAAAACAAAAGTGTTGCGTTTATATTTTTGTTGAGTATAGATCATTATTTCGTAATGGCTTTCCACTTAACAGCGGGCTGACAGTTTAATAAAAGAAAAACATATTTAATTACACCTGTTGTTATTAGAAGAGGCTCCGGTGATATAATTCAGTTTGTGTTTTTATCACGTGAAAAGAAGAAATCTCCCTCTTCCTTTTGGTTTTATGGGATTTAAGCGCAGGGAGCTGTGGACAGTGTCAAAGTCACCTCTGAGGAGCATGTGACAGGCGCCGGGGAGGGGGGCGGATGAGGGGGGAGGGGGGCAGATGAGGGGGGGAGGGGGCAGACGAGGGGGAACAGCTGAGAGGGACAGCACAGAGGAGGGGGACAGGAGATAGAGACAAACTACAGATCTCGGCTCACAGGAAAAGGCCTTGTGTTTGTATTCATGAGTGTGATAGAAAAGTGAATCCTGTGAGACGCACAAAAGTATTCAAAGAGGTTCTATTAGACCCGCTCATGTACTAAAAAAGTGCTTGAAAAAAAAAAAGTTGTTATTCGGCAACAGGTGTTTTGTGCCCTCTCTCTCCCTCCTCCCCAAGCTCTCTCCCTCCTCTCTCTTCCCCACTCCTCTCTCTTCTCCTTCTCTCTCTTCTTCCTCCTCTTTCTCTCTCCCCCTCTTTCTTTCTCTTCTCACCCTTCTCCCTCTCTCTTCTTCTCTCCTCCCCCGTGTCAGTGTGCATGTGTGGGGGCAGTGGGGTACATGTGTGTGGGCAGTGGGGGACATGTGTGTGGGCAGTGGGGTACATGTGTGGGGGCAGTGGGGTACATGTGTGGGGGCAGTGGAGTACATGTGTGGGGGGTAGTGGGGTACATGTGTGGGGGGTAGTGGGGTACATGTGTGGGGGCAGTGGAGTACATGTGTGGGGGGTAGTGGGGTACATGTGTGGGGGCAGTGGGGTACATGTGTGGGGGCAGTGGGGTACATGTGTGTGGACAGTGGGGTACATCTGTGTGGGCAGTGGGGTACATGTGTGTGGGCAGTGGGGTACATGTGTGGGGGCATTGGGGTACATGTGTGGGGGCAGTGGAGTACATGTGTGGGGGCATTGGGGTACATGTGTGGGGCAGTGGGGTACATGTGTGGGGCAGTGGGGTACATGTGTGAGGGCAGTGGGGTACATGTGTGGGGCAGTGGGGTACATGTGTGGGGGCATTGGGGTACATGTGTGGGGGCAGTGGGGTACATGTGTGGGGGCAGTGGGGTACATGTGTGGGGGTAGTGGGGTACATGTGTGGGGGCAATGGAGTACATGTGTGGGGGTAGTGGGGTACATGTGTGGGGGCATTGGGGTACATGTGTGGGGGCAGTGGGGTACATGTGTGGGGCAGTGGGGTACATGTGTGGGGGCAGTGGGGTACATGTGTGGGGGCATTGGGGTACATGTGTGGGGCAGTGGGGTACATGTGTGGGGGCATTGGGGTACATGTGTGGGGCAGTGGGGTACATGTATGTGTGGGGGCATTGGGGTACATGTGTGGGGGCAGTGGGGTACATGTGTGGGGCAGTGGGGTACATGTGTGGGGCAGTGGGGTACATGTGACTGCCTCCTCCCCCACACAAACAAAACACAACTTAGCGTCATCTGCTGTGATGTCAAGCTTCACAAAAAAAGTGAAGTACTCAGTAATGCGGTATGTGGTGTGACGTTACGAAGCTACAAACACATGATAATAAATATATACTATAAAAACAACACAAAAATGACAATACGGCTGTTTACTACTAACCAATGAACTAACCAACTTTTGACGTAATAATGCTTATTAAAGGTTCTATAACTCCTATAACTACAATGATGTTATCTCCTTTGTTTCACTCACACATGTTTAAGTAATCTTTTATTATTAGTCTGTCTACATCTCCAATGCTCAAAATGCTCTGTTCCACCTTGTGATGTCATGAAGCCATACTTTTTTAGTTTAACAGCCATCTTTTAACTTTTGCGCAGTAGAGATGAGCAATTCCAGGTCTGAAATCATCCAAATGATTCTAACGAAGGTGTAGGGAGTTTAAAAGCAGAGTGGAGCATTTCCTGTATTGCTTCTGGTATTACCTGTACTTCCTGTATTACCACATGACATCACAAGGTGGAGTGTTTTCTGTTTGAAGTGCCTTGCCTAAGAACACAAAAACAAAGTCCACTACTCTGAGCTGTGTTTGAACCACAGAGCAAACACCACTGGTTGAAATCGTCTCACATGATTCAGTTGTTTTCCAGTGGCGGCACGGTGGCTGAGTGGCTAGCACTCATGCTTCACAGCAAGAAGGTTCCGGGTTCGATCAAGCCTTTCTGTGTGTGTTCTGTGTGGAGTTTGCATGCATGGTCTGGGTTCGATCCCCGGGTCGCCTGGGCCTTTCTGTGTGGAGTTTGCATGTTCTCCCCGTGTCTGGGTGGGCTTCCTCCGGGCACTCCGGTTTCCCCCATCAACCCAAAACATGCTCCAGGTAAAATCCTCCAGCTGAGGTCCTGACCAAACCGAAGCAAGAAGACGGTCCCCGGGTGCAGTAATGTGCTGCCCACTGCTCCTAATAACAGGATGGGTAAAATGCAGAGAAGAATTTCTCCTGTGTGAGATCAATAAAGTTTTTTTTTTTTTTTTTCCCTGTTCTGACCGTGAGAGAGAGCAGACACATTTCTCTTTCCTCCTTATCTCACTGCTCTGTTGTGTGCGTGCCTCTCTGTTTTTTGTCATTTTTCTACCTTTTGGAGCAGATTCACCGAGGAGTGCCGCTCCGGGAGAAGCGGGGTGTCCGGACGGTACTTTTGCTGCTTGATATGCAAGGGACTCGTATCGTGCGTGGCAAGTCGTATGTTTGGCACCAATGTACCCGGAGGATGTGGAGGATATTTACGTATTTGGATTTCTGATAGCTGGACATCTGTTAATTGGCCTGGGATTGTCCATGACCTATCGCAAAATTTGTAAGCTGACAGCAAGTAAAGAGTCCCCCAAGCTGTCTGCAGCAATTTCGAGCCACTGTGAAGCCGTGGGAGATCTCGTGAAAGGATTACATCAGAAAGTGGCACAGGTTGAGGACCTTTTGGAAGGGTTTCACCAGAAGGAAACATCTCGACGTTTGGATATCATCACGGGCATGGTTACAGAACTGCGTAAAGGCAACGCAGCGCAGTCTGTGTGCCAAGAGGAACTAATGAGATCTTTCATGAATCTTCATGGGGATATGAAGATGGGGGTCTGGCAGAACTAGGGCTCCAGCTAAATTGCTCGCTCTCTAAAAATGTATTTCATCATGCTAAATTAATCCCCTGTAAAATCTGTTTCCTGTGAAAATCTGTCTCCAACGGTTTATCTTTGTTTTGACTTGGCTTCCCTGCATGAACACTCCCAAGGCCACAGATGTGGTTTATCATGAACTCTACAAAAACATGGCACACACTATTCGGACTGACATGATTACGTAAAATGTTCCCTGTCTTTTTAGAAAGGTCTGCTCTCTGCTCTCGGTTTCAATCAATTTAATTGATTTTCTGATCTGATCCCCCCCACCCTTCCTTCTTGTCGCCAAAGAAAAAAACACTGTATGTTACCTCTGCAATTGTTTTTTGTCATTACATGTTGTGAATAATTGTCATTGATTGTAATTGCATCTTTTCCACTCTGCATCTCCCAGTCGGCGGTGCACACATGTACGTGGCCCCTCCCCTAGCCGCTCTATCACTGTCCTGCCTGGTTAGTGGGGAAAAGAAATTTCGAATTCACTCTGTGTACATGTACATATGGTTGTTTTATCCAACAATAAAGCAAACTATGACTATGACTACTCAACATAACTTTGATTAACACCCCTAAATTTAGCTAAAAATGTAAATATATTGCCCCAATTGCTAATGTTCCCTGCACAAGCACCAAAACAAGCATGTGCAGTCACTGGACATTCATTCTATGTAAAAAGAATGAAACCGAGAGACGCACATTCAATTTAATTTCCACCAAATGCAGTGTGCAGTCAGTTTTGATTTTCTAACTCTGACTCAGAAAATCCAAACCTCTAAGGACTACTGGAACTTAAACTTAGACAACTTTATTCAGCTGAGTGAGTTATATTATAATAACAAAGAGCAAACATATAAATGGTAATAATAAATTAAAAATAAGTAGCAAAAATAGCAAGAGACCGGTATCAAATAAGGCATAATTATATAAATGTATGTACGGGTAAAAATAAAATATAGAAATATAGGAATACAAATATATCTCAGCTCTATACAAGAGGTCGTAAGGAGAAACTGTGCAAACATGAAGTAATAAAGCCAGATTTTTCCTCTTGTCAACTGTCTGTCATTATCAGCCAATCGCAATCTACAAACCACACACAAAAAATACATTACTTGTCTACTTCCTCATTCAGAACCATCAGCCACCTCACCCTCTATCTCAATTCCAAACAACACTATAGTATATACACTATACCATTCCTGTTGAAAAAAAAAACACTAAGTGATAATACTAGATAGTCACTTGATATTAATTTGATGTAAAAAGAATGAAAGTGAAAGACGCACATTTTAATTTAATTATCACCAAACAAACGATTTTCTAACTCTGACTCCTGGACTCCAGTTATGTACAAATCTGACCACAGAAAACAGCATAACTGCCAATCCAGCCTGATTTTTCCTCTTATGAACTGCCTGTCCATCACAAAGCCACATAAAAATACATTCTTTGTCTACTTCCTCAATCATCTCCACTGTAGCAGCAGAACCATCAACCTCTCCATCTCAACAACACTTTACACGGCTCTTAACGTGCGCTGCTACCTACTTGTCTCTGTGGAGATGTTATTGTTTTGACTGGAATGTTCCATGGTATGACTTTAGACATATCCATCTAGCATTTATTCATTGAGAGTGTTTCTATTGCTCAAAAATACAATAATTCCTTCTGTGAAAAGGATCACCTCTCCACAGACCTGAATTGTAATGCGGCGTAGTGCTCTGATCAGCTTGGTTTCATCTAGACTGTGGAACATTCTAGACAATAGCATTTCCACGGAGACCAACAGGTGATCAACCATCTATTAAAAATGTTGCGCAGTGAACCTTTATATCATCCCTGCTTTAAATTGGAACTATAAAAATGGAATATATAAACTACAAAATTATAAAATATGGTTGCACTTACGGACTGGACTTGGGCAAGCTCCATTTGAGTTCCCCAGGTCTCCCCCCAACAGAGCACCTGAAACACCACAAAGAGTACCATCAAAGAATTCTCATATTAAAATAATGAACCTCCACAAGCACTACAGTTAGCATCAGAGTTGGCGGCACTCGAGCAATTAAATCAAGTACATGAAGAGAGAGATTTGAATGCCATTGATAGTCACTTCATTTTCTAAAGAGCTCCTTTCATTTCAGCCTGTCGCTGTGACGACTTTAAAACGGTGTGCTATGTTACATTGTGTAGCTTTGGATTGATCGAAAGTAGAAGGTCAAAGTATTTTCAAAACTGCTGCATAATTAGGTATAACAGTAAATTAAGCTTTTCACATTAGAGCAACATTTGGTTACCTCAAAATGTCAAAGATAGTAGAGAGTTTGTAAATAAATACATTCTTAATGGAGGCAACAGAAGACAAAATAATGTGATTTCAATGGAGAAAAGAATCCAAGAAGTTAAAGTACAGGTACAAGACAAAATGAACATCTTTTGGTATACTAAAAAGAGAGTTACAATGATAATTTACATTATGTGTTCATTTAAAGCTACAGTATGTCACTTTTTAGTCAACAGATTCAAGATTAAATCATGTTTTTTTTAATAGGAGATGATGATATTTATGACATTTTTGATTAACAGAAAATCCGTATTTTTAGGTTTTGCTATTCAAATACTATAATTACTACTATAAATGATAACCGTAATCCAGTTTTTCATAATATCTACAGATATGTTTCATATTTTGTCCAGCTCTTACCAAGCTCTATGGCTGAAAAAATAAAAAAAAATTCCACCATTTACAACAGCAAAACATACAGACTGATTCCTACCCTGGAAATTCAAAATTATATCTTATTTTTCTTTATGAAGACTTAAAATCTTTAGTATTTGGATTTGATGAAAATGTTTTATGGCCTATATTTATTTTGCCTCTAGCTGCCTCCATTTTGCAACTTTCAACATTCTGATGACAAAGCATTACAAAATGACATTCTAGCCCATTTTATGAGAATTGTCATCATGTCCACAACACAAATACTGATTCATTTGTTCTTCACATAGAATTGCATTAGTGAGTTTGTAGCACTGGCTGTTCCTCTCTGTTTGTTCCAGTTTCTAGATGACATTTCATTCTGCAGAGAGGAGCACGTCTTAGCAAAGCAAGCTAACTCAATGTATTCTTTTCTTTCATTTGTCATCACGTTTTTAAGTCAATTCACATTTGGCTGATACCACCTCTTTCAACCTCCTAAAATATCTTGTGTTAATTGTTATCAAGACACTGAAATCAATATTCATTTTTGTCAATACTGCCAACCCTCTGAATATATGCTTACTAAACTTTCAGACTTTTCAGTTTCAATAAAATCTAAAACTATACATCTCCTTCAACTCAAGATTTGCTTAGTATAACATAGGCTATTTTAAAGAAGCGAATGTAAGATTTTCTATTGAAATGATGTAGACTTGACCTATCCGTGTCTCCAGATATGCACTGTGTTCCAAATTATTATGCAAATTATATTTTTCTCTGATTTTGCCAATTTAACAGTCATCATAATTTCATCAACCTTTAGAGTACAATTCGAATGTTTTTGAACAAACCTCCCAATTAAAACAGTATTTATTTCAAAAATAAAACCTTAAATTACACTGTTCAAAATTATTTTGCACAACAGAGTTTCAAACTATGTTACTGTTGAAAGAACTGAAAATGGTCATTTGTTTATTTTTTAATTAGAAGCATTAGCATATTACTGAAATCAAAAGCTATTTCAATGAAAACATCTTAACAGGTCAAGTAACATTTGAACACAGGAGCCCTTATTTGGTAGGAGCTTCACAATTCTTACATCCATTGAACTGTGAGTTTGTGGGGAGTTTCTGCTTGAATTTCTTTGCAGGATGTCAGAATATCCTCTCAGAGCTGATGTTTGGATGTGACCTGCCTCCTGCCCTCATAGATCTTTCACTTGAGGAGCTCCAAAGGTTCTCAACAGGGTTGAGGTCAGGGGAGGATGGAGCCACACCATGAGTTTCTCTTTTATGTCCATAGTAGCCAGTGATGCAGAGGTATTCCCTGCAGCATGAGATGGAGCACTGTCATTTATGAAGATCAATTTGCTACGGAAAGCACAGTTCTTCTTTTTGTACCATGGGAGAAAGTGGTCAGTCAGAACTCCACATACTTTACAGAGTCTTTTTCACACCTTCAGGGATCCTAAAGGGGCCGACCAGCTCTGTCCCCATGATTCTGGCCCAAAACATGACTCTGCCACCTCCATGCTAATGTTGTAGCTTTGTGGGGACATGGTGGCTGTCCACCAACCATCCACCAGGACCATCCAGGGTTGCACAGCACTCATCAGTGAACAAGACTGAAAATGAATCTTCCTGTTTTTCTGGGCCCACTGGAGCCATTTCTGTATATAAGCTTCGATGAGCTTTGAAGGATGGCCAAATAGAAGGTTTATGCATAACTGCAAGCCTCTGGAGGATCCTACACCTTAATGTTCATGGGACTCCAGAGGCACCAGCAGCTTCAAATACCTGTTTGCTGCTTTCTAATGGCATTTTAGCAGCTACTTTCTTAAGCCAATGTATTTGTCTGGCAGAAACCGTCTTCATTTTGCCTTTATTTGCACAAATCCACGTGTGCTCTGAATCAGCTACAAATCTCTTAATACTAGTAATCACGCTTAAGTTTTTGTGAAATATCTAAGGTTTTCATATCTTGTTCAAGGTATTCAACTATTTCACACGTTTCGGCACTAGACAGATCCTTTTTCTTTACCATTTTGCTTGAAAATGTTGCTCTGCTTAATAATGTGGAACTTCCTCCTTAAGTCTGGACACACCGGGCAAACTTATTGGCACATATGTGTGAGATTGATTTTATTGAGACACAAGACCATCCAGGAGTTTCACTGGAAAACAAGACATTTGACCTTTATGACACAATCTGCATAATAATTTGGAACGTGGTGTAATGTAAATGGGTCAAATATAGCTCTTACAAATGACAACTGTAATGCTGACTGATTCTTGTTAAAGGTCCCATGGCATGAAATTTTCACTTTCTGAGGTTTTTGAACGTTAATGTGAGCTCCCCTACCCTGTTTAGGCCCCCCCCATGGCTAAAAGTTGCGAAATGTCTAAACTGAGCATTTGCGGTCCTTTTCTGCGTTACACAAAACCAGTGTTCAAACGGGCGAGTTCGGACAAGGCACCTTATTGACGTCAGATCGGCAAATGCAGCTCCAGCCCCTCCCTCTGTCTCCGCTCAGCGTCCCTGTATATCCCGCCCATAGAGTTTGGACTGTGAATGCGCTACGCAATGCGAAATGTGTTTTTTTATTTGCCTGGAGGCACCTGCGAGTGTTTCTAGGCTCGGAAGTCCTTTATCTGAGCCTCTGGACCTTTGAACAGCAGTGGTTTAATTTTATTTTATGTGGAAATGTGTTTATTTTTCAATGGAACTCTTCAACTCTCTCCCCCCGTGCAAAAACAAGGAAATGGATCAGAGAGCGCTCAGAGCAGACAGCGGAGCGTTTAGCCACGCCCCCACCTTCTACTATTGGCCAGCTTTTTTCTCCTCATTTGCATTCAAGCAACAACGCCCATTATAGAGTATTCTGAGTGAGAAAAATTACTCTTTCTCAGCTTATCTCTGTTTCTCATGCACTGAGTGTTGATTTTGAAGAAGGATTCATTTACAGTATTAGGGAACCATTAAGGAGCCATATAAAAGCATCAAGAAGTACCATGTCATGGGATCTTTAAAAAACATTGGATATGACCGCCAAGTTGTTTATATTATATCTGGGTGGTTCTGAAGATGATTATTCAAATCAGAAAGCAGAATAAGTTTCATGGTTTAAACCTGAAAGAACTCTCTGATCTGAATGGTCACTACCTAAACTAAAATCAGTGCTAGTGCAGTCTCTGCAGATCAGTGAGTGAATTCTGTAGGTTCTGAGCTTAAGATAAAAAAAAAAAGTGTATCTTCTATATGCAGGTTAAAGCACTGGCAACACAGGTTTAGAACCTTTTATTGAACTGGAAAAGCCCAGGCTACATACAGTTCCTTTAAGAATGCACAGGCTACACTGGTTGTGTATCTGTGTATCACAATGGATGAACAAAAACAGCCGAGCTCGGATTATTACAACCTGAAACCTTTTTTACCTGAGAGCGCCGCGGTATGAAAGATGCTGTAATGCGTTTGGTGCGCATTACATCACCTGATTTAGACTTAGAATGAGATTACGCTTCTCAGAACACAGCCTGATCACTAACCATGTCTGCGACGCAAAAACGGGACACAAATTCTTTTAGTGGGAGAATGAAGGATTGTTTCAAAGCTGACATTCAAAACAATACCACTTTTCGTGCATCATACAGCATTGTACATGGTGAATACAGAAGTACAATTGTCATCACGATAATACAGAGTCATTCGTTTTGCAGTAGCTTCATAAACTAGGAGAAAATAAAGTCTATAACACCTTTAAAAGTGTGTCTTGTAGGTTGGGTCGCCATGACAACTGCTTTCAAGAGGGGGGTGCAAATGAAGTTATACCTTGGCGCGATAATCAACACACACGTTGGCATAAACAGCTAGTGAAGACAAAGGGAGGTGTAACAGTACTGCATCAGAGATTATATGAGAAAAGTAGGAAAGATTGTTTGCTCAAAAGTGAAGTAAGTTTGAATATTAGCCTCAGAGATACAGTGAGTTATATGTGGAATGTGATGTATATTTGATGACTATAAAGGTGGTATTTTCAGAAAAGTAACTGGTATACAGGGGAAGTTCCAAAGAAAGAGAAACAAAAATACTATTATTACTACTATAGCTGCTGCTTCTGAAACATACTGGTACTGCATTCAAACTACTCACCAAAAATTATTGAATCTGTATGGCATTTATTTTTTATTTTAGGCTACTTGATAAAGGTACTTAATTAAAAATAATATGTTTTCACAATCTACTTTTACATTTCTGGATTACAAACTAAATAGGCTTTGAAATATCTAGCAAATAACCTTTCAACAAAGTCTTGTTACACAGTGTGGCCCTAATGTGAAACATAGGCATTAACATCTCCATGGAGACGAGGCAGCAGGTTACATAGTGCACCTTTGATCTCCTCTGCAATTACTTGACACGTTTGCATGTTGTTAATGTCCGGAGTCATAATTTATGATGTTCTGAATTTGTTGTGAATTACTGTAAATATGGAGGAGCTCAGAATAGAGCTGCTGCTCCTTCATGTCAACAGGTACCAGTAAATGGATGGACAGAGTAAATATGTTTTTGCTAACTATTTTTGTTTAAATAATAATATTCCAAAATGAGTGGCATCCTTTGCTCTTAAACCTTCTGTCCCAACAGGTGAGGTAAGTACTCTAATATGTACTAAATATTGTTTTCATGAAGTAAACTAAAATACACTACACCTACACACACTTCCGTCTAACCAAGATTAGAGATTACCTTCTATATAAATATCACCAGTGCTTGTTATAGCTTTACTATATGAAGTGCACCCATCTGCTGCTCCCCGTCTTACCTGCGCTGGCCGGTCGCTGTGGTAACCCGGGGGACACAGCGTTCCTCTGCAGGGTTGGTTGCTGTGGTGACAGGAGGCGTGGGTCTGTGAGGCCAGCGCTTACAAAGGAGGTGGTGGTGACCAGCGCCCCCGGGTTGTTACTGAATTGTAGAGCGGCGGCTGCTGCTGCTGCTGGATTTTGATTGGACACGGGCACGGTGACGGGCATGGAGAAGGTGGGCTGTGGCACGGTGGACTGGAGGGGCACAAAGACACAGCAGAGGTCAGAGACAGGGGCATTATATGGACATTTAAATAAGTAAATAGCAGAGAGAAGAGAGAAGCACTGATTGAAGAGTTAGTGAGCTGAGTGACAAGCCTGGTACAAGCCATTCACACCATTTCACTTCAAACTAAATTAGTATGAAGTAGAGATAGACCAATATACGCCAATGCGTATGTTACAAGACGCATAAAAGCTGGGATTAAAAATAAAGGTTATTGCACCAAATATTGATTTGTCAACTCTTCGTAAGTGTAAACATTAGTATTGTGTTGTTTTTAAATGAATTTGATCTTGTTTCTTTGCATTGTTTGAGGTCTGAAAACATGGATCTTTTTTGTTATTTTGACCATTTGTCATTTTCTGCGAATAAATGCTCTAAACAATCATATTTTTGTTTGGAATTTGGGGGAAATGTTGTCAGTAATTTATAGACTCAAACAAAAATGTTCCTGTTGCCCAAACATGTACCTATAAGTAGTAAAATCAGAAAAAACTGATAATTTTGCAGTGGTCTCTTATTTTTTCCAGAGCTGTACATCAGGCTGATGTTTGCACTTTTTGGTGTATCAGCTAACAGTCTTATATCGCCAGCATAGGTCGATATTTTGCTTGGGCTGAAAAATAAAAGTTACACCATGTGTAACTATGGTTCTATGAAAACACTAGCTGTTTCCCAATTCCCAGAGTGCACGGTTCGGAGCATGCTTAGAGGGGGATGTGCGTCACATCCGGCACGATAACCTGCTGTTCCATTTCGTTTTTGTCCCATGCACAGTTAAGACGCGGTCCGAACACCGCAGTCGTTTCCATGGAAATCGGGGCGTGGACCAAGCGTGCAAACATGCACACTTCGCACACTCAAAAGCCCCAGCATGCACAGCGCGGCAGGATATATGACTACAAAGATGGACTCGCCAGCAACATCGCCATGTGACAGTTGCGACTTCACTATAAAATGTGTGTACTGGTTCACCTCACCTACAACTATGCTACATGAAACTCTTCATAAACTACACTAAACATGTGTGACGGTAGCCGTAACGGCATAGTTCACGGCACCTGTATTACCGTTCACATGCTTTTCCCCTTACACTTCTATATTTCCTTTGCTGTTGTAATGCTGGATATTCTACAGTATCGCCATGTCCCAATTCCAAGTATTACTAGGCGGGCTGAGGCGAGACCTGTTCCATTTCGCAGATGCCCATGTGATCCACGGACTGCACTCAGGGCTGAGCGAGTATGCACCGGCTGAGACCACGCTCCGAACCGTGCACTCGCTGAATTGGGAAACGGCTATTGTATGTTCCAAGCGAACATGCGAAGGGAACATTGAGAGCGTTCAGCACTGCCCTCTGGTGGTCAGGAGGGATGAACTAGAATATAAAGCTTTATTTTAACTTTATAGTGAAGAAGCCACTGCACAAAATGTGATTGCACTGCTCTATTACAGCATTCTTACTGTAAACATGCTAGCATACATGCTAGGCAAAGCAGTAGTATCTCATCATGGAGACACGCGATTGGTGTACCCTCCACTAGGAAAGTTAAAGGGCACCTTTAACTGCATAAATACTTTTTTCCATGTTATAAAGTAGATGGATTTTCATCAGTTTGAAAACTCCAATCTCATGACAGTCTAGTTAACACACATCGCACACACACTTTTATGGAGTGCAGTGATTGGCTGAAGCTCTGAGCGGTGCTGTCCTATTACATGGCAGGTTATAGACTCATCTGTCCGCCTGCACAGACTCTTATTGCATCAGGTCTGAGGTGACATTTCCCACATAGTCCACCTCCAAACCCACTGCCCCCCTCCACCTGCTCATCACTGCCACAGTTACATAACCGTTAGAACCCAAAAAACCTTGTGCATTCAAAACTCCTCACGGGTCATTTCAGGTTACATTAAAGGTACAGTATGCAGCTTTCTGAGGATGGCACATCACCTGCATGATTCCATGGAAATAGAAAGTTAAAACCATACTTTCTCCATGGAATATTATAGCTAAAAGAACAACAGAACAAGAACAAAAGTGAAAAAAAAAATCTATTATTGGTGTATTTTCAGTTAAAAGGTGACATACTGTGGCTTTACAGTGTATAGGTTTTCATGTTTTTCATTTCATTATAATTTAAAAGAGCAGTACAATTATAAATTTCACCAAAATGTAAAAACTACAAAAAAAAAAAAAAAAGTTTTTTAGTCTAGTTATTAGTCTAACCTGCCATATGCACTTTAAGGGAGACTGTTGACAAATCCTAGGTGCAAGGACTTTTGGGTTGTCCAGTGATGTAGCTTCGCTTGACCCACTTCGCCCTCTTCCAGCTCAATCAAAAAGAAGCAGCTCTAAATATAGGATATGGGCCAGTCCTGCCTGTACCCGCGCAGCCTGGGACCCAGTTTAACTCCGGAGGACGAGGGCACCTTTCTGTCCCCGATCCACCAGCGTCCCATCAGAGCTCTGTGTTTGGGTAGGGCACTTTGAAACACGAGGTGAGATTAATTTTGCAGCTGTAATTCATTCGAAATTTGAATGGATGCCTGATTTTGTTTAAAAATGTATTTCTTATCCTGTTTCTTATCCTTGTTTTGACACTTTTAACCTTACAGTGTTGTTTTTTAGTTGATTGTACATACTTATTATTATTATAATCTATCTTCATTTTGATGCATGCTCATATTTTCCAACTGTTTCTGAAACTTGCGTTGTGACACTGCAATTTCCCCATTGTGGGACAAATAAAGGATTATCTTATCTTATCTTTTATTCTGCATACAGCTGTAGTTTAGTTCTATAAACATGTTCTGAAATGTGATTCTTTTATTACTCTTCTGTCAGTTCCTTTGGACGCGTTTAGAAAAAAAAAAAGAAAAAAATCAAAATTTTAAAACATCAATCTAATAGACTTGCCAGAAAAGTCACAATGGTTTTCCCAAATCTTTCACCATTGAGATGTACAGTATTATAAAAAAAATTACACAACAAATTACCATAAAACTATTTCAGATGTGTGCTAGTGTAACGTGAAAGCTAACTAAACACCATCAGCAGCAAAACCATCAGCCTACTCCGCCTCTCCATCTCCTCCTCTTCACCTATTACATGGTAATCACATACCGTATAAAGAAGACTAACAGCTCCAGTCAAATGAAGCTCATAAGGCTAGCGCTTATAGGAGCAAATCTGATGCAGTGTTCCATATTAGGTATGTGAAATTAGATACAGAACATTTTAAGACCAAAATGACGAGGCTCACTACAGCAGTTACCGTTTTAATGTAATCAGCCAGAACCAGTTGCTTAACATCTTAGTGTGTCTATTGCTGAAATTTTACACTTTTGCGTGACAAGTCAAAAACATTTTAACAGCTGTCTTCTTTTTCTTCTCTTTGCTTTTGCCCAAAACTTTCTTTTATTATACTGACCCTATCTTGCAATGATCCCTGTATCCAAAAGTATTTACACATCTACTCTAATAAGCACAATTTCTCCTTAGGCAACTGGCAGTCTGAAAATGTGACCAAATCTAATCTGCACAGGATAGCCCTTGAAATTTAACTATTTTCCACTCACTAATGTAGTTTTAAATTCACACCTATTCTCAATTTATTCAACGTACATTTGCGATAATCACTCCCAATTAACCTGGCCCCACTTTGCCCTCCTCTGAGTGTGAAATAAAGGAATCATTCGCTGGTTCACAGACCTCTGTGACGTGCCGGGTGTTGCTAGGCGATGGCTGACATAACTACTCTCCTTGCCAATATAAATGTTAAATTTGTCCTCAAAAATTCTGAGCCGAATCTTCCATCGTGCATTAAAGTAAGAAAGATTTTAATTTAGAATGTCATAAATTGTGTCCCCAAATACAAGGTTCAAATCAAATATAGCTTTAACAGATAACATTTATTCTTAATTACAAAAGAAATTGGACATGATGGTTACGTTTATGTTTTTGTTTATCCAATCAGAAAAGCAAATGAGTCACACGAGTCTCTCATTTGGGGTGCCATGCAGTTTCAACGCTGAAATCCAGTTGGTTTATACTTAAAATGGCTCTCTCTTATGTAAGTGGTCTCTACCTTAAACCCAGGTTCAGTTGGGATTATGTACTTTCTTAATCGTAAGCATGCAGGCTATATACAATTCCTTTAAAGTACCTTCTATGGGGTATTAACTACTAATGCATAACAGATCTGACTCACCATGTTACCTTTAATTGTTTTGAAAATTCTATATTCGCTAATAACGTTTTAACATGTTTTATTAGATGCTCTGACTCTCCCCTCCCTTTGCTCCATTTGCTTCAGAGCGCCATCACAACACAATCAGCACGCATCCCGCTTATGAAGCCACTTCACATCACAGGTTTAAGTTGCTGTGTACAGTTTTGTATAATGCTTTAGTATATTTATGGAGAATTGTCGTGTGGGAGAAAGGATGATGTAGGCTTATGGGCACAGAATCTTACATTTAACCATAAAGAGTCTGAATCATCTTCAACGTCGCGCATGTTTTTGATGAGGAAACCACATTATAACATGGTAAAAAGCTAACAAAAAAAATCGATTTTGCATAATACACCTTGCTTAATCAGTGAAATGGTGAAATACAAATAACAAAAATCCTATAACCACTCACTGATCCAATATTGAACAGTGATGTCTTATTGGTAGCTCTAGGTTTAAATGGGCTCTATCAGTTGTGGTCTAGAGCTGATAGATATAGATATAACAAACATAACGGAGGCTTATGGAACAGGAAGTAACCCATTTTCCCCCGCAGTGAAGTGCACTCATCAAGAGTGTGTTCCTGGATGTAAGGACTGAATGAGAATGAATTAAAACCATGGCCTACTTTTGCCACTTCTCGTCCTGAAAGCCTTTTGAATCATGTTTTTTTTTTTATAATGTTTTTTTTTTTTGTTTTTGTTTTTTTGTGGTGTAGTAGCAGTAGGTAGATTTAAAAAAGAGAAAAATATGCTATGACTACAAATGCTGCATGTAAAAAGGTTTTCTGGGACTATAGATTTGGATAAACAGCACCAAACGTGGTACTAAACTGGGACTAAATCAGAACTCAACCGGTTCTACATCAGGACTCAAATGGGCTTAAACTCATCAAACTAGGACAGAGAACTCCAAAAGAAAGAGAGCTGGAAGGGCATCTGACACAAAGTCTATCCCATGTCCAGATTCCATAAACTCCAGATGGGAATATCTTGATTTAAATGTGCACCGTGGAAGGTCCGTCACCGCTTCTCTCCATGGAGATACTGCCTGGAATGTTCCACAATATGTCATTACACTTATTTATCGCTACAAAGACAGCAGCTGACATCACAGGGCCAAGTTACATATCAGATCTGTAGAGAGGCGCGCCAACTCACCGTTAGAATGCAAGTTTTAAGGTAACAAAAACCCATGTTATTGTAAATGCAAGATACGCTTAATGCCATACTGGGACATTCCAGACCAAAACAATAACATCTCCATGGAGACAACAATTGGGGTACCCTCTACCAGAAAAGTTACAGTGCACATTTAATCTTGAATTTGAAAACATATTTAAATTAAATTATTTTTTATAAATCAAGATGAAACATTCAACAATTTTGAGTAAACAGAAAACCCCAGAGACAAAATGATATTATTATGAAGCATGGTTCTTTGGTAAATGGGTGCATTCAAACTCAAAAGTTTTGGAATTAATTTTTAAAACTTCCCTTTCAGAATTTAAAGACTTGCCTCAGTAATCTTTTGGTCATGAGGAGAAAGTCTGACCTTATTTACTTCTAAATCTGCTAAAGTAAATGTCAGCATTAATTTAACAAAAAAATAAAAATGTTTTTACATTTTTTTCCAATTCTATCATCACAAGTTGTTAGGATTCAAAACAACTGAAAACCCAAAATGCAAAAGCATGAAACAAAATGCACTTTATACAACTTACATTTTTGCACTAATGTACATACATTTTTTTAACTTTCAAATTTTGAATCACTTCTATCATCACATAAATAATTGAAAATCCAGGACTCTGGCAATCTTTCTGACATGAGGAGAAAGCCTTCATTTACTTAAAGGAAAAGTAACGTTATTTTACAATCTGAGCCTTCTTTCGGTAATAAAACAAGTCGTTTGACTCACCCATATCACGTTCGTGTCATTTGGAGCTGTTTGAAGAAAGTTATGTTGTAGCGTATCCGTTAGCATGAGTATTCGGGGCATTACTTTGCGGTCTCCAAATAACACAAACTTTAGCACTTTTCAAATCATAGAAGCCCGATGTCTTAATGTAAGATTTCGTTTGAAGCAAAAGTGGCCTGTAATCCGAGATTTATCCATAGTTTTCAGCTTTGCGTTTCATGTTTGGGTCCCGGGAGCAGTCCGCGCATGCGCACTGGCGTCCTCATCTACTCGAAACTATGGCTAAATCTCGCACTACAGGCCACTTTTGCTTCAAACGAATTCTTACATTAAGACATCGGGCTTCTATGATTTGAAAAGTGCTAAAGTTTGTGTTATTTGGACACCGCAAATGATACGAGCCCCATGTTAACGGATACGGGATCATTACTAGAACAGAACGGCTCAACATAAGTTCTGCGATACTGCTCCAATTGACAGAAAAATGCTATGGGTGAGTAAAACTACTTGTTTTATTGCTGAAAGAAGGCTCAGATTGTAAAAAAACGTTAATTTGCCTTTAAAGGGATATGCCACCCCCAGGTCAAATTTGGGCATCTCCCCACAGTCCAGAGACTAAAATAAGTGGTGGAAAGCGTTTTCCTGCTCACCCAGCCATTGTCCGAGTCTGTCGCCACTGACCGCCGCGGTATCTGCAGCTCCTCCGCCTTAGACTGGAGTCTAACGTCGCCAGAGAAAGATTTCGGCCAAAAGGAATTAATTTGCTCGATGCGTTTCCCAATTACTTTGTGTGTAGTGCGCATTCATATCGAGTGCAAATAAATGTGCAAATCAACACGGAGAGCTTGCCTTGGTCATTTTGGGTGGGAACTATTTTCCAGTGCGTAAGAATACAGCCGTATCACGCACCACGTTTTGCAACAGGGGAACTCCCTTCCCGGTGCGTAACAGGGATTCCCCTGGCAGCGTACTGCGTGATACGGCTGTATTCTTACGCACTGGAAAATAGTTCCCACCCAAAATGACCAAGGCAAGCTCTCCGTGTTGATTTGCACATTTATTTGCACTCGATATGAATGCGCACTACACACAAAGTAATTGGGAAACGCATCGAGCAAATTAATTCCTTTTGGCCGAAATCTTTCTCTGGCTACGTTAGACTCCAGTCTAAGGCGGAGGAGCACCAGATACCGCTGCGGTCAGTGGCGACAGACTCGGACAATGGCTGGGTGAGCAGGAAAACGCTTTCCACCACTTATTTTAGTCTCTGGACTGTGGGGAGATGCCCAAATTTGACCTGGGGGTGGCATATCCCTTTAACAAAATGCACTTTACACATCTTACATTTTGGTACTAATCTGCATCAGTTTTTCAAAACTCCCTCAAACTTTCTACATTTTTCAATCACATTGCAAGAAATACAAGACTCTGGCAATCTATCTGATAGGAGAAGAAACTTTTCTCTTAATTTACTTATAATGTTCTCAATTTAAATATCAGATTGTGGCACACAGATCTTTAAAAACTCAAAACTCTCTCAAAACTTTTTACAATTTAGAATCATTTCTCTTCATTGGTTTCAGCTTCCTGTTGTTTTTGACATTTTGAGGACCCTTGAGGAAAACATGATATTTTGTTTAAAAGTGGTAATTGCTATGGCAACAGTCGTTATTTTTCAATATTGTGCACTGTGGACTGCACTTGTTCTGTTAGGGGGGTCCACCACCTGACTGTCTCACTGAGATATTGCATAATCTTGAATGTTCCAAACTATGGCATTAAACCAGATCAGCAAGTAACTCCAACAGACCAAGTTACAGTTCACATCTGTAGAGAGGGGACCCAACTAACAGTAAAAATTCATGTATTTTTCAGAGCTAACAATATACTTGTAGATATGTTTAAAGCCATACTGCGGAACATTCTAGTCAAAGCTATAACATCTACACCTTTCCTTTCAAACCTCTCTCAAACTTTATCGCAACTTCGAAACACTTCTATCATCACAAGTTTGAGGATTTGAAATAATTGAAAGCCCGAGATCTGTGCGATTGTTCTGACAGGAGCAGACAGGAGCAGACAGGAGCAGACAGGAGCAGAGAGCCTCGCCTGCCGCCGTTTGTCTTCTTCAGTTACACTAACAGGAGGCTTATTGATTGCAGTGTGTTGTATCACGTCTCTCAGGTCGATGGAAACCGTGGCGATGACTGCGTACCGCTCCATCTTTTTATGCTCATTTATTTTCCAAAGCTCCTGCCGACATGTCCCTTCTAATATTTCAGGAAAATACGAGTGGTTTGAGAGAAGGAAAGTTTATATGGTAATGGTGGGTTTGGTGTACGGAAATTCTCCTTTTACAAAAATACCAAGATTTAGTTTTACTTCTAAAGGGCCGATATTACACACGGTTGACTTCTGTGAGCTTTAACACATGTTAGAATGCAGTTAACTATGCAAAAACATAGCTGCAGTTTTGCTTCATTCACACATGTTTGAGTAATCCTGCATTATCAGTTTGTCTACATCTCCACAGCTCAAAATGTTCTGTTCCACTTTGTGATGTCATGAAGTGGTAGTTTTCAAGTTAATATCAACCTTTTACCTTTTGTTTGTAGAAATAGGGAATTCCAGGGCTGAAATCATCCAAATGATTCTTATAAAGGTGTATGGAGTTTAAAAAAGACAGTGGAGCACTTCCTGTATTACAACATGACATCACAATGTGGAACAGTGTTTTCTGTTTGAGAGAAGAACCTACACATGCAGGGTGTGTTAAACATGCGACTGAAACAAAACACAACCCCCGGTATGTTTGTGATGAGGAAATAACATTATAACGTTGATCAGAAAATAGTATAATATGGGCCCTTTTAATATTTCATGTATTTCATGACATTTGATTTTGAAGAGTTAAGACAGTCATGAAAGAACAAAATAACAGAAATGATCTTAGAAAACTAACATTTTCACAAAATATTCCGATAAATATTTCAGCGATATGCATGTATTAACTGATCTGTATAGAAACAGTGTATAACCTGCCATTGCATTACTTTGAATTCATGGGCTTCAGATTCCTGTGAGGTAAAATCATGAGGATTTTTGCCATTTAAAAGACTTTATCACTACAGCAAGTGTCCTAATTTTTTGTCACTGTAACCTACAATTCTACAATGAAATCAATATTGTTAAAATCTTTGCGGTATAGTTAGCTCATCGATTAAATACTCTGTTTCATCTGGATTTGTGGATTTTCACTTGAAATTTAGAAATACTGTACAGTCACAACAGAAAACTGAGAGTACCATTCTAAAATTTGATTACTCACATACTCTTACCAACAACAATGTCTCACTTGCGTTGTTCTTGCGGTGCCTTGCTCAAGGGCACTAAGGCAGTTTCTGTAACAGGAAGAATCAATTTCTCACCCTACTTACTGCTCCAGAATCTCGGAGCCAGCAGATCAAACAGGAGGCCCTCTGGCTACGTGTACATCACCGCTTTCTCATTGCCAAACAGTCTTACCCATTCTCTCTGGTTTCTTTCAACCCAAGGACTTATTTTTTCATAGAACGGATTAGCCTTGTATTTTCCCCTCATCTGGAGATTAGTAGTCCAGGGGGGAGGAGCTGGTGGGTGGGCAAACCAAGGATGGCAACTGGCAAAGCTGAGGTGCGCCGGGGAGGGGGGCGGAGAACGTTAACATGCTCGAAGCGCTACATGGGCTACCATCCATGGAGGTGATGCCAGGGGAGGAGGCAGAGAGGCTATTGTACCTAAAGCTTTTTTAAAGGACATTTGGCTCATGGAGAATGAAGAGAAACTGTAATGTAAGGTTATAGGAAGGGCAGGGGAACACTGAAGGGTATGATATGGTTGGTAAAAATATAAACTTATTTGCGGTTTATGGGTATTCACGGTAGAAAGAAAAATGTCTGATCACGGTCTTAACGGAATGTACACAAAGGATTCATCTAGGCTAGTTCAAGAGTCAGAAAACAAATGAGGTGGCATCATGGGTCTATTAAAATACTAGGGGAGGACTTTTACCATAGAGCACAATGTAAACACAAACGGCACACAGGGCATTTGGAGCTCTCAAAAACGTCAGATTTTTTTTTTTTTTTGCTCTGCTCTTGCGTCTCTTACTCTAATTGGTTAGAATGGCAGGCCTAGGTCTACAGAGGTTAAAGGTGTTAGCACCATTGTTTCAGGCATGTAAAATAATGAGACTTAATGGAAGAGTTTTGTCTTTTGTTGAGTCTTTTGTGAAAATACACTGTTTAAAGCAACATATAACTTCTCTGGTGCACAGTAGGACAATAAACCTTACCTTACATGAATTCAATGCCATGTGATTGCTAAGAAATACAGTAGCTTGCCTCTTTCTAGGTCTGATCTGTAACTTGGTCTGGTGTGGTGCTTGTCTCTATGGAAATGCACAAGTTCAATGCGTTCAGTTACACAGTGCAGGTCCATACTGCTTTAATATCATTTTTATATTTTATAAATGTGCACATAGCTGTAGTTTTAAGTTTTCGTATGTTTCATAGTTTTTTCCCCACCTCCATAAAACTTTAAAATAGTGTATAATGAGGCTAGTGTTGGACAAATGCTTTTCTGTGCAGTCTTTTTCCTTCAGCGGATGTCATAAGTTAGAGCAGTGTCAAACAGCAGTCCGGGCGCTCAGAGTGTGGCGTCCCCGGTGACCAATCAGAGGACAGGCCGACAGGAAGAGTGCTGTAAATTGAATGACGCTCATTAAAGTGACATTAATAGTAATATGGAGCGCAAGGGGGGGCATGAATCACAGAGAAGGGGCACCGTGCAGCAGCCTGGCCTCGTGCCAGTCACTCAGACCTGGATCATGTCAGGAGCACTGAGGAGCTAGCACTCAGCATAAATGCCATATCAGTGGAAGACAGCTAGTTAGCATTAACTGGTAGAACTGATTTGGCTGAGATTTATGGCGTTGTTTTTAAACACTGCGCTATTTTCTGATCTGTTATAATGTTGTTGCCTCATCACAAACACATACAGACTTGTTTTGTTTCATTGACACAGTTCTTCTCTCAAACTGATAACATTCTGTTCCACATTGTGATGTCATGTTTTAATACAGGAACTGCTCCACTGCGTTTTTAAACTCCATACACCTTCACTAGAATCATTTGGACGATTTCAGTCCAGAAATTGCATCGCTCTAATGAACCAAAGGCAAAAGGTAGCAGCTAACTAGAAAACTACCACTACATGACATCACAAGGTGGAAGAGAGCATTTTGAGCTTTGGAGATGTAGACAGCTGAATAATAAAGAATTACTCAAACGTGTGAATGAAACAAAACACAACTCCAGGTCTGTTTTTGATGAGGTAACACGATTCCAACATGTCTAAAACAAGGGACCATATGTAATACAGTGGTACCTCACCTTACGAATGACCCAACAAACGAAAATTTCAAGTTACGAAACGCCTTCACGGTAAATTTTTGTCTCTAGATACGAATGAAATTTCAAGTTACGAAACGCAAAATCTCAAAAATTCAAATAATGCGCGCTCAGCCACACACATTATACGCTTTTCTCAAGACTGGATTTAAACTTTTCTCACATTTGTCTCTGTTTAAACACTCAAACTTTCATAGATTTTCAACAAAACGTATCAATATTGAAGTGTGGGGGGAAGCGGGAGGGGGGAGAAAACTGCGCGGTCACGTGTGGGCAGCATGACCCGGCGCAGAGCTGACAGCAGGACTAGACCAAGATCTAAACCTGGACTGGACCAGGACTAAACCTGGACTAAACCAGGACTAGACCAGATGGATTAAAGCGCCGTGTGCGGGTCTATTTCCTGGTTTCTCACGAGTCACAGCTGAGGCGAGCAGCGAGGAGGCAATCTGAGCGCATGTGAGCAAGAGCCATGCAAGAGCCGCGGCTCCTCTAGACCTCCTCTAGACATGGTCAGGTCTAGGCCTGGTCAGGTCTAGAGGAGGTCTAGAGGAGCCGCGGTGGTCTGGACTAAACCAGGACTAAACCTGGACTAAACCAGGAGGAGCCGCGCTCACATGCGCTCAGACTGCCTGCGGTCCCCGCCTCAGCTGTGACTCGTGAGAAACCAGGAAATAGACCCGCACGCGGCGCTTTAATCCATCTGGTCTAGTCCTGGTTTAGTCCAGGTTTAGTCCTGGTCCAGTCCAGGTTTAGATCTTGGTCTAGTCCTGCTGTCAGCTCTGCGCCGGGTCATGCTGCGCACACGTGACCGCGCAGTTTTCTCCCCCCTCCCGCTTCCCCCCACACTTCAATATTGATAGGTTTTGTTGAAAATCTATGAAAGTTTGAGTGTTTAAAAGAGAGACAAACGTGAGAAAAGTTTAAATCCAGTCTGAGAAACCAATCAGGACAGAACACATTGTTACACTATAAAAAAAGTTACACTATAAAAAAAAAACAAAAAAAAACTTGGATCGGGGCCTTGGAACGAATCAGGCTTTTTCCATTGAAATAGCTACTCAACTTACGAATTTTTCACGTTACGAAACCACTTCTGGAACGAATTAATTTCATAAGGTGAGGTACCACTGTATTTAGATTTTAAGTTCCATAAACATAAACTGTGTCCCCTGATATGAGCTAGCTATGTTCAAATCAACTATAGCTTGATAACAATCGTAAAGCTGATTTATTCTTAAAGCACTGAAAAGCTTGTTGTTCCTTTGCCTAAATTCCACATTATGGCATAAACTTATCTCCATGGACACTGTATGGCTTTAACTTTCTTTCACCATAGATTCTGTACCTTTTAATTCAAACACTGGACATGATGGCCAAGATGTTTATGTTATAATTTGTTTTGTTGGTTCTCAAGATGATCCAATCAGAGCAATACCCAAGTCTAAGATACCTGTAATGGTATCTTAGAATAAATGGAAATGTAATGCCATACTGTGGAACAACCTTTAATATCAATGACTTTTTAAGGATTCTTCCCATAGATCTCAATCCTGTCAATCACTATTTCATCTTTGCACTGGTTTCTCCTTACATCCACTTTTATAGCTGAGAGATATATTTGTATTACTACATTTCTATATTTTATTTTTACTTGGGCAGATACATTTATATTGGTATAGTTTATTTTACACCAGTCTCTTGTTATTTTACTACTTATTTTGAATTTCTTATAACCATTTATATTGTTTCTCTTTGATATTATATTATCTTGTGATGTATGAGCTACTGTGTCTTAATCATTTCACTTGTGGATCAATAAAGTTTGTCTAAGTCTAAGATCTACAGTTGAAAGATGGCGGTTGCATTTGCCTCAATATCATTCAAGACCAATTCTGTTCCACCTCTGTGATTTGTTACCTGCCTATATTTTCACATTACACAATGATTATTGGTGAGCATGATTAAATCTGGTTGCTATGCCAACTCGAGTGAACATGGAACCTGCTTAGCACTTGTCTGGCAGTGTTATTTCCGCACTGTATTCCGCTTCACCTGTTAGCATAACCGTCTTGACCTGCAGACGTGAAACCCGGGTTACGTGCTGTAATGATGCCTTGTTGTTTAATTAAAATCACTGTCTGTATGCCTGTAGATCTTTTACTTATTTCATTTCAAGGTTATAATCAGCATAAAGGATATTGTTGTGCTGTACATTACGGGTGAATGTACCAGCAGCAGCTGTCAGTACCACAAGTTTTAAAGTTATACATAGTGGATATACATACAGAATACATTTGACAAACTAGCTTAGTTGAAAAAGTACATGTTGTATCCAGTATGAAGGTGCACTGTGTAACTTTTCAGTTTGGGGGTCCGTCACCTGCTTGATTCTATGGATATGTCATTACTCTACTCGGAATGTTCCACATGCATCTCAAAAATACCTAGAAAAACAGGCATTTTGACTGTGAGTGGGGTTGCCCCTCCACAGATCTCACCTGTAACTTTCAATTCCAGACAAAGCAATAGCATCTCCATAGAGAAATGCATTTGATGGACCCTCCACCAGAAAAGTTACACAATGCCCCTTAAAACAAAAGCAAGGTGGAAAAAATATTGAAAAAAAAAAAAGATAAAAATGTATTTGGGGAAATGACAACTAAGATACAACAGTGTACAATGGTCAACAACAATTCAAATCATATCTTTAAGTATACATTTCAGCGTTCATTTGGACAATAGGTTAATTAAATCTTTTGTATTGATTATAGTTTAGATTCTTATTCACAGAGTTCTACAAGTTTCATACCTTGACAGTTTCATCTGCACTCTGCTCCTTCCTCAGAAGTGTCACGTGATGTTGCTCCGACGTGTCTGCTCAGCTGTTTTTGATGCCATTTTACTTAAAGCAATAGGACAACAGCGCCACCTGGAGTCCTACTTCTTCAGAACTGTATCCCCGGTGTGAGAAAGTTGGTAAGCCCCCTTGTCCCGATTTACAGTCTGGTTTCCGGATCTCAAAGGCCACTTGTTGCTCTCTGTGCCTCTGATCTTAAAGTTGTCCCAGTCCATGAGATGGTTTCCCTCTATCTGCTCTGATATTACAGAGTAGTAAATGTGTTTAAATGAGCTGAGCAAACACGTCACAGAAACATCAAGTGAGTGGGAGTATGAATTTGGTCTGAACATAAGAATCTAAAGTATAATGTTTTAATTTTAACTTCATTATGAATAATGAATACAATGTCTTTTGGCTAAAATTATTTTTAAATTTTTTTTTTGTTTTATTCTACCTTAGTTTTAATGTACAAAAATGTCCTGCTAATTTAATCCACTCCATAATAGGTGAATTAGAAAGTATTTTTTTTATTTTACCTCTAGTAAATTGTACGTCATTGCTTTATGGGACATGGACAGGTGGCTTCCTTGGATGCTGAGTTTGTTTATGATTTGGTTTGGAGATCTGGGATTGAAAAATAGAACTTCCTTTCATTCATTCATGTTTAGTTTTTACTGCTCAGATAAGCTATCAGAACAGAAATTTGTCTGTCTTTGGTGAGAGATAATAGACTTTTGAAAGATGATTAGTATATATTAAGCATATTTCATTTCATAAACAAAAAAAAAAAACAGTCAAACAATAGAAAGTATATAACAAAACAACTATACACCCCAAGGCACATGTTTAGAACCTCTCAGGAGTGAAAACACTGCACACACACACTGCATGCTCAAATGATGGGTCGGTGGCAGGCAGGTAAATAAGCGCAAAATACAGCTTTTTGTAGCCATAGCCTCCTGTTAGCTAAATTCCTAGCTAATTTGTTCATCCAAGCTAACTCTTCTGCTAAAGCTAAATGGTGAGCAAACCCTATGCGCTACCATCGGTCCAGCACACATGACCGGTCAGTGAAGGATTGTGGGTAATGTGGATTGTGGATGGCATGGATGAAGGTCAAAGAGGGTGGCGAGATGGTATAGATGGTACAGCCAGGTGCTCTGTGAGTTTTCAGGCCACTTTTCGAAAACACCACCGGACCACAACCTTTTGCGGGGTCAACCGGTTAGCATTAGCATTAGCTTTAGCAGCGGGGGGAGCGTACCAACATGTGGAGGGAGCGGGGAGGGGAGGAGGTAGTAGTAGGAATACACAGCGTTGGCGGTACTCACTGACAGCCTATAGTTCTGCATCATTTTATCAAATTCCTCATCAATCTTTTTGTATTTCTCCTCAGTGCGGGGGGTGAGAGAGAAGGGTTCTTCCGGGTCTGGGCTCTCAGAATCCCGGTGCTCTTTCTTGTTCAGAGCCTTAGTTACCGACAGAAAAGAAAAGAAAGAGGGATAGAAGAGATAGAAGAGATAGAAGAGGAGAAGACAAGAGAGAATAGGTTAGCTAGCTGATCAGAAGTGGTACTCACGCCGTAGCGCTTGAAGAGGCTGTCCAGGTCGTCGGTCTTGCGGTACTTCTCCTCAGTCAGGGGGCTTTGGTCGATGGAGTCGTCCCCGTCCGGCTCAGGACTGTTGCAGCCGTTAAAGCCTTTCTTTCGCAACGTCTACAGTGGTCAGAGGTGGAGAAGGAGGGGGAGTATATAAATGTGTTATATATGTGTACAGAGACAGTCAAAAGTGCACAGTTACACTTGGGAGAGGTGCACGGATCGTTCAAGTGCAAGTGCAAGTTAAGCTATGTTCTGATCCATCTTGTAATGTTGTTTCCTCATTGTGTTTTTGTTTCATTCACACACAAACCTTCTCTAAAAATGAAAACATTCTGTTCCACCTTGTGATGCAGGAAGTGCTCCACTGTGTTTTTAAACTCCATACACCTTCACTGGAATCATTTGGTTTCTGTCAGCTCTGTAACTGTCAATCTGTATTGAGCTAAAAGTAAAATGTAGCTGTTAACTTGAAAACTGCCACTACATGACATCACAAGGTGGAACAGAGCATTTTGAGTTTTGGAGTAGTTTGAGTATACAGACTAATAATAAAGAACTACTCAAACATATCTGAGTGAAACAAAACACAACTCCAAGGTAACAACATTATGACATGGCTAATAGCTCATGAGAATCAATTTTAATGCAGAACCTTTAATGGATCATAAAATGAATGTTATGATGAAAGATCAGGCCAATATTTGCACTTTTAGCACAGTCAGAACCAGACACTGAAAAGGTTTAGGACCCCTGACATAGTGCACCGTAATGTTTGTGGATAACAGCAATAATATGTGATCAATGTTGAAAGTTGCTTTAAAGCCCCAGTGTGTAGGATTCGTGGCGCATAGGTGGATGGTGCTATTGCACCATCCACCTGTTTTAGCTACGGCAGACCTCGAGGTCTGTGCGCCGCTACTGTATACAGTGAACCCTCGTTTATCGCGGAGGTTAGGTTCCAGAAATAGCCCGCAATAAGTGAAATCCGCGAAGTAGGATTTTATACAATTTTATATTTTACAATTATTCTACATGTTTTAAGGCTGAAAACGCTTCACCAGACACATTATACACCTTTCTGAGACTGGTATTAATATTTTTCTCTTGTTTAAACACTCAAACTTTTGTAGATTTTCATTAAAATATATTAATAGTGGGGGGGGGGGGCACGTGACACGCGGACACGTGCGCGAGGACACGTGCGCGCAGACACGTGCGCGCGGACACATGCGCGCGGACACGTGCGCGCGGACACGTGCGCGCGGACACGTGTGTTTGTTTTGGTACCACATATCCATGCCATGTGCAAAAGTCGAGTGGAAAGCGACCTGGATATCATTTTGGGCAAGACTCAAGCCAATGCTAACAGTGCCAAACCGCTAACAGACGCCTCTGAGCACCAGTCCTCACCACAAGACCAGGTAACACTAACCTGCGCTCACAAGAGTTGGTTGCATTTCACCCCGGCTCCAAAATCAGACCGCTATCAATGCGTCGCCAATACTCCACAGCTCTCTAGGACGGGGTCGGGTTCGTGAGGGGAAAAGACCCACTGTCTCCTCTGTGCGCGCGAGTGTCCTCCCCCCGCTGCGGCTCCCCCGGACGCCGCGCGGCCAGGCGCCAGGCCCGTTCATGTTGATTCTTGGCTCTTCCATTTGTCCGGCTCGCACTCAGTCTCTTCCATGGTCCGGCTCGCACTCAGTCTCTTCCATGGTCCGGCTCGCACTCAGTCTCTTCCATGGTCCGGCTCGCACTCAGTCTCTTCCATGGTCCGGCTCGCACTCAGTCTCTTCCATGGCTCGTGCAAGTAAACAAAGGCCACACCTCCTGTCACCCAGGCGCTCTCGTGAAGGACATCTGAGACTCTGTCCCTACCATCCCTGGTCTAGACCTGGTTTAGTCCTGGTTTAGACCTGGTTTAGTCCTGGTTTAGACCTGCTTTAGACCTGGTTTAGTCCTGGTCTAGTCTCTTAGCTAATCAGGGCGCAGGACAGAATGTTACACTGTAAAAAAAAGTTACACTATAAAAAAAAAAAAAAAAAAAAAAAAAAAAATTGGAAAAAAAAATCTGCGAAACAGCGAGGCCGCGAAGAGTGAACCGCGATACAGCGAGGGTTCACTGTAAATAAAACGCGGCCCCGTTTTGTTTTGTTTTTTCCTCTCATGAAAACACACATTCCCAATCATGTACCATGACACTCTACACATCAAATGAAACCTTACAGTCTCCTCTTTTTGACTATGCAATTCATTTCCCACAACAATCACTCCCCGAGCACATGGGGCTTTTATATGGGAAAGCACAAAACGAGGTTAGCTTACCTTAGAATGCTTTGCACAGGTCAAACTGTATTTCACCATAAACTTGCTCTCAATTTGTCCGTAAGGATGCAGCGAATAAAATCCAGTAAAACAATTTAGTCCAAAACACGTGTTAGATCCATTACGACGTCTGATCCGGCAGCATGCTTGTGTTGTTTACCCAAAACCACGAGCCTTGCCAAAGACAAAGGCGGAGCCCAAATGTCCTTCTGCGGCTCTCGTATTCAAAATGGCTGCCTCTGCATGGGGAAGATCCCCCTTTTATGTGACTATATCTAAGTCCAAAAGAATACTTTGATTTCATGATGGAAGTGAAAAGGCTTGGAAAACAATGTATTTTTGAATGGGTATCTTCAATTTCAGTAATTAACGGGTAAAAATCTTACACACTGTCCCTTTAAAAAAAATAATACAGGGTCTGTATAGTAAATGTAGAAAACTGTGAATACTTATACATATATACTGTAGCTATACAGTTAATACTCTTGATGAACAAATGTAAGAATGTAATGGATCTTACTAGGATCATAATGCAAATGTAATATTGATCTGTCTGTTCTGCTTGCATTCGTACACTATTTAAGGCCGTAGCTATTGAATACTGTGTTCAATAACTCATCATGTTATAAATTATATCACTCTGCAGTCATAAAATAAAACTAAAATCTTATTAAGGTTAAATGTTGTATTAGCATTTAATCTTAGCATTAGAATAAATGCTAATACATTACCTACTAGGATACACATTCTCTAAACTTCTCTTCACTAAAACACACAACTTCAGGAAGCTTTACGAACTTTATTCCCATCAGATCCTTCAAACTGTTGACATCCTTCCATTTTTCCCCCTCATTTTGTCCCCTATATCTGAGCAGAACTTGTCTTGCCCCAGTGTAGTTGTATAGTATAAACAGCTGAGTTAAAAATAAGTCCCCATATTCTGCCTGCATCAAATTTTAAAGCATTTTATTTTCAGAAGTGCAAATCAGCATGCTAGTTGTTGTTGGCTTTACCACGATGGCAAAACTCCGTTCTGGTCTCTGAAAGTTGTGAAAAGCACTTATAAACTCTTCACAGTGAATAATTTGAATGCTTGGAATGTGTAAGGTAAGAGAGGAATAACACTGGACCAGTTCAAACTGATTGAAAATGAACTCGATCTGTTTTGCACGTATTTCAAAAAAGGTATGCTGCCTTTAATTACCATAACTACATTCATGTCCATCAATATGTCAAAACAAAACAAAAAAATCTCTCAAAAGTCATAGCGTAGCACGACCCTGGTAGGACCCTCTGCTGTGCGCTCCCTTGGACAAAAATGTGAAGAAAATGGTCTATTCTGCAATATGTCCAAAACTCCGCTGCCCGCCTCCTCACCAACACCCGCCCCAGAGACCACATTACCCCAGTCCTCCAAAAACTCCACTGGCTCCCTATCCCACAGCGCATCCACTTCAAGACCGTCCTCATTACATACGAAGCTCTTCATAACCAGGCCCCCCCATACCTCACTGAACTTCTCCAGCCCCACCGTCCCTCCCGCAGTCTCCGATCAGCAGTTTATAACCTCCTCACTCCCACTGTTAAATCCAAGCACCGGACCTTGGGGGACCGAGCCTTTGCCACTGCTGTCCCCACCCTCTAGAACTCCCTGCCCTTCCATATCAGAAACTCGGACTCAGTAAACAATTTCAAGTCACAACTCAAAACTCATCTTTTCACCATTGCCTTTGACCCACATTAATTTAATTTGTTTTGTTTTGTTTATTTTTTATTTTATTTTTTTATTCCTTTCTGTAAAGCGTCTTTGAGTTGTTTTGAAAAGCGCTATATAAATCTTATGTATTATTATTATTATTATTATTATTCATTCCATTCATTCATTCATTTTCTTCCGCTTTTTCCATTTTCTGGGTCGCGGGGGCAGCAGTCCAAGCAGTGCTCTGCTGCCCAGAACACAATGCACCAGCCCCCATGAATCCTTCCGCGGGTGGTGGGTCCACAGGAGGACGGCTCACGTCACAACAGGCCTTGATGTATCTTCTGCCATGGGGGCTACCAGTGTCCACAGACACTGGGGGCGAGGTGGGGTTAAGTGTCTTGCCCAAGGACACAACGGCAGCGCTCATCTGTGGGAGCTGGGATCATATGTGGTCAACCCGTCAAGAGCGGGATTCGAACCGCCAACCCCCTGGATCACGAGACATATGCTCTACCAACTGAGCTACTGCCGCCCCCATTATTATTATTATTATTATTATTATTATTATTATTATTATTATTATTATTATTATTATTATTATTATTATTATTATTATTATTATTATTATCATTATTATCATTATTATTATTATTATTATTATTATTCTCTTTTAAAGTGGGATCTATTTGTCAGGTCAATGTTTGTACCACGGGCCGCCCACGTGAACAGCTACTTATTACCATGGAGCCCACACACGCTCACACATGCTAACCCAGCAGGTACACCCGGAACCACCATTGGAAAGGCTGAAGGAAAATACTGTGAGCATCCAGTCTGGAAAAAGCACAGACTGGCCAATTTAGTCCACGCACTTGGTATGTTGGTTTTAAGGATTTAACCATATAATACAGCACAGTGATTATTGGGGTGTTTTCATGTATTTCAAAACAAGGTGCACCAAGTAACCTTTCTGTAGGAGGGTCCACCACTTGCTTGTTGCTGTGGATGCCAGAACTCCAAAAAAGTACAACTAAAATCTATAAACTTTTTTTTAATCTTCACCAAGTGTTCAAATGAACCAAAACAAACATAGCAGCACAAACAGATGTAACTCAGCCTATTTTAGCATCAATACGAACTATTTTGTTTGTGAAGAATGTGCAGAATGTGTGTTTGTAGACCAGGAAGATGATTAAGATGTCTTTTCTTTCATACGGATGTAAAAAAAGTTAGATTTTTTTGGGCTTGTTCCTCCGTTGTGACACTTCCACCAGTAAGATTCAAATAGTCGTCATGACGCTCCACGTTTTCTAATCACTTTCAGAGAGCCGTTCCAGTAACCTGGGAAATCCCAGGCTGCTTTCGTTTGTTCCGATCTAAAAGACAGCCTGGCAACTATGGCAAGCGAGCTCTCCTGATTCTGGGAGCCAATCAGAGAGCGGGGAGGGGTGGAAAGACGGTGACGCGTACTACGCGACAAACGGAAACTTGTACTTTGAACTGACAACTGACATGATTGGCTATGGGCTACGTATACGCCAAATGATAGACATTCGTAACGCCCAATAAACGGCCGTTGGCGATCATAAACCACACCTCCGGTACGAGATATTCAGTAGGTGCTCCCAGACCATATATCACTGTGATATGGTCTGGTGTAAACCAGGTAATGTGCAGAACTAAGGTTAAAGTGTAACAGTGGTAAATATTCATCATAATTTTACATTAGTTAAGAGGCAGTTTGTGAAGGAAGCAGAGTTGGAAAATACAGGAAGTACTTTTATAAAACAAAATACCACTACTTTAGTCATCAACTGTCATCAAATCCATCCAAAACACAAAGGCACTTTTCTGACAGTGTAAACACTGATTTAACAAAGTGAACATGTTATGTATTTGTATTCGTACTAAGTACTGTCTCATTTAGTTTTGGCCCTTGTTACCATTACTGTTGCTAGGTAACCTCTGTGTATGTCATATCTGTTGCCCATTTCCAACCAGGGCGTAAAACAATCTTCACCAAAATTATATTTTGCAATTTTTCTGTCAAAATCTTAAATCTAATGATGATGCCTATGTTTTAGAGAACTTAGTAGTCTAACCTGTTATGTGCACTTTAAAAGTGTAACTTTTCTGATGGAGGGTCGCCTCTTCACAGATCTGACCTGTAACTTGATCTGTTGATCTGTTTGGTCTCCATGAAGATAGAAAGATTTAATACCAAACTTCATCATGAGGAATGATAACTTTTTTTTTTTATCTGGGTGTCAAAAAAATTGTGATATTTATTGTAACACTAAAATGTGAAATAGTGACATTGCTAATCCGAAGTCACAGCGCTCCAGTGTACCTCCACATGGGCTGATCAGCGGGGTTCGGAGATGCTGTGAAGGCTGTGGTCACGGTAACAAAAGGGTACACAGCCAGTGAGAAAGGAGAGCGAGAGAGAGAGAACGAAAGTCTTATTTTGAGAGGATTCTGCTAAACGAGATTTGGTGTTAAGTAGCTTTGGCCGGTGGAGTCTTGACCGCGCAGCCTGCCACAGCAGCAAAAGGGTGCTTGAGACCGGAGGCAGTTTGGAGAGGGGGAGTGTGAGATCAGAGATGCACACAGGAAATAGTGGTTTGAATTTTAAACATTGCTGGACATTGTTGAGTAAGCTTGTGTTGTTGTGGATCTGAAGCTTGAATGCCAGTTTTCATCCACCCCCTATCTCCACCCACATACTTGAACTTAGATGCAATTATTATAGAAAGAGAAGAAAATGTAAAAATTCTCATAGTTCTCAAAGGTCCTTTATTATGCTCATTTTACTCATGTCTGTTTTAAGTCATGCTATAATATTCCCTCCTCAAAAACTTACCTGGACTTCTGTTTCTTTCATTCACACGTTTTGAGTAATTCTTTATTATTACTCTGTCTACATCTCCAAAGCTCAAAACTCAACAACTCCGAGTATGTTTTTGATGAGAAAACAACATTATAACACCAAGCAAGTACCAAAAAAGGCACAATACAATATGTCTTTAAGAAATTTGAAACACTTTATTGACCAGCTAGGGCAATCTAACCTGCTCAAATGATCTGTATCCTCCTCTCTGTCCGATTGTCTCTTTCTCTTCATGGTCAACCACATGTAGTGACTTTGTGAAGGGGTGACTTTGCCTAACTGGAGCGAAAGTGGGTCAGAGTGATCACAGGCGCTCCACGTAGAGGCTCCAGAGCAGGTGTAGAGCCACATTGGGGAACAGAGTAGTGTGTTTGAACCTTTTCCTCCCCTCGCTCACGTGCACCCGCTCCACCTGCTCTATAATGTATGTGTGCCGTCAACTGGGGCGCAAATCACGCCCCAAAAAGAGTACATAATGACTGCTAAACTAACACGCCAGGATGATTCAACTCCCTGCAATTCTATAAAATGTAATGTGTGAAAAAGTAGGGCCCTGAGGGGATGTGGCAGTTACGGAAGAATACTTGATAATGCAGTTTATAGAACACATATTATGTGTTCTAAACATGCTTTTAGTCCATTTGGGATTAGGACTTTTTTCAGTGAGGGTCACATATTGAAACATTGAAGTGGAAGGTCACAGATCAGTGGTTACTACATCGAGTCTTCCAGAATGGTGCATTTAATATAGTTTTGCCAGAGCTACTCTATCTTTAATAATGCTTGAAACACAAAGTCAAGGTCTGTATTCCAATGCAACAAGATGTTACTGATGTTACCGTAAAAGTACAGCTAATGTTTGGGCCAATTCAGCAGGAGGAAAGAGGGCCAACAAAATTTGGTCTGAGGGCCGCATTTGGCTGCGTGGCCATAGTTTGTGCATCCTTGCATGAGGAAACGTGAATGCTAAAAGAGATAAGCATCCGTCATACATACAATCTGACCACAGAACGAAACCGGTGATGGTTTTTGGGCTCAAAAATGAGTGAAATATGGAAACTGGCAAACTGGAAATGGTGCATTTTTGAGTGGTCAGAGAAGAACATTTTGGTTTCATGAAAATGCATGAATAAAGCAAAATACTCCATAAAACTCCAGGTATGTTTTTGATAAGGGGACAACAATAAAATATGGTTAAAAGCTCAGTAACGCTGTGTCTTTTAAAGTTCTTATATTAAGCTTCCTTTATTTTTTTGTTTAGTGACGCAATTTGGCTTCTGTATCAAAAATATACCTACAGTCTTTATTTGAGTATCTTACAACGTAAGGCTGTCACTTTTAAAGATCAAAAGGTTTGTTCCCACTGTGTGACATCATCAAGCGGTCATCTAAAACTAAGCAAAAATTATCCTTCACATTTCTAAAGTTCATACATTTTTACTATCAGCTGAGCTAAAAAATATGATAAGGTTCAACATCTGTGGACCATAACTTCAGCTATATCCTTAATAAACTATAAATCTCTCAGAGTTACAGACCCCTACAGTCTATCTGAAAATATGACATCAAATTCTTGAATGTGAGCACAACTTATTGAATTTTTGTGGTTTAGAATGACTACTCTTTTATGGTCAGCAACGGTCCTCTTTGTCGTGCTGTTTACGAGTCAGTGCTGTGATCTGCTCTGAGCTTAATGCAATTTTCAACGCCCAAGAGGTGCTGTGTGCAACCGACCGCCACATGCTTCAGCTCTGTGGGTCTGTTCAGAGAAAGCAGTAATTCAGAGATGTACTGTGTACAAGTGGTGACCTAAAAATACAAGCGTGAAGTACATTAAAGGGCCCATAATACGCTGTTTTGTGATCTATTATAATGTTGTTTCCTCATCCAAAACAAATCTTCTGTTTTGTTTCATTCACACATGTTTAACACACAAACTCTGCATGTTTAAGCTGAATTCTTGTCACAAACAGAAAATAATAATAATAATAATAATAATAATAATAATAATAATAATAATAATAATAATAATAATAATAATAATAATAATAATAATAATAATTAATAGCATTTATACATCGCCTTTCATGACGTCCAAAGCTCTTTACAGTTCATTGTTCATTCACTCCACACTTGGTGGTGGTAAGATACTTTCTGTAGCCACAGCTGCCCTGGGGCAGACTGACGGAAGCGAGGCTGCCGATCTGTGCCATCGGCCCCTCCGACCACCTCCAACACTCACACACATTCCACATTCATACTAGGCAATGTGGGTGAAGTGTCTTGCCTAAGGACACAACAACAGTTTTTGCATCTAGCGCCCCCCTGTGGCTCCTGGAATTCCCAGTGTCTCCCATCCAAGTACTAACCAGGCCCTGCCCTGCTGAGCTTCTGAGATCTGATGAGATCAGGCTTTGACAAGCAGGTATGGCCATATAAACACTCTATTCCACCTTGTGATGTCATGTGGTAATACAGGAAGTGCTCCAATATATTTTAATACTCCATACACCTTCTCTGGAATCATTTGGATCATTTCAGTTCTGGACTGAACTAAGGGTATCTTGAAAACTACAGCTTCATGACATCACAAGGTGGAACAGAGCATTTCCAGCTTTGTGGATGTAGACAGACTAATAACAAAACGTGTGAATGAAACAAAACACAACTCAAGGTATGCTTTTGGGAGGTAACAATATTATAACATGACTTAAAGCTCACAAGAGTCACTTTCACATAATATAGGACCTTTAAAGCTGGAAAGAGGAAAAAACTGTAGAAAAATGACAATAGCTGTGTGTGATGGAGGGATGTAAGTGGAGGGAGGGGGTGGTGGAGGGGTGGAGGGAGTGTTGACAATGCTGACGTGACATCTGGTTTGAACACACACGGAAAGGCTCTGGGACTGTGGGGCTGTTCTGTGCTCTAGAACTCTATTCAAAGTGATTAGTGTGTTGAGATTTGAAATGTTATAAAAATGCACAGAAAAATGTGCAACTAGAAAAGGGGAAGTACTAGTACTCAAAAACCAGAACTAAAACAGAACCAAACCAGGTCTTCAGCAGGACTAAACAAGGATTAAAATCAAAACAAAATGCATATATTATTAAACATAACTGTTACAAACCAACACACAATAGAGTTTTGGCTGAAATTTTGAATCAAGAATTTGATTCAAAACACACATGCACGCGCACGCACACACACGCGCACACACGCACACACACGCACACACACACGCGCACACACGCACACACACACGCACACACACGCACACACGCGCACACACGCACACACACGCACGCACACACACGCGCGCACACACACGCACACACACGCACACACACGCGCGCACACACACGCACACACACGCACAAACGCGCACACACGCACACGCGCACACACGCACACACGCGCACGCATGCACACGCACACACACGCACACACGCACACACACGCGCACACACACGCACACACGCGCACACACGCACATGCACGCACACGCACACACACGCACAAACGCTCACACACGCACACGCACGCACGCACGCACGCACACACGCACACACACACGCACACACACACACACACACACACAGTAGTCCAAAATTAAATTGTTTTAACCTGGACCAAACCAGGACCAAGGTCAGACGACTTACTTCACTAAAACAGTTAGTAACAGTTATATAACAGTAATTATAATGCAGATTTGACAAAAAAATTGAGTTTGACAACTTTTTTTTAAATTTTTTTTTTAATGAAATTTGAGCGTGAAAGGACACAAATTAAAACATTTCGGGTGAAATTTTGAATAGAGAATTTCTAAGTCCGTTGTCAATTCAGTCACTGCCATTTTATAAGACTTTGACTGACAGCTAGAAATTAGGGTTAATTTCTTCAATTTACTTCAACAATCCACCCTGAATATTACACACACACACACACACACACGCACACACACACACACACACACACACACGCACACACAGAGAGTCCAAAATTAAATTGTGACAGTCTGTGCGCCGATCTCTGTCCTCTTCTTTTACCTGCCTGTTCCTCTGACAAGAACAGTTGTAAATTTGGAACATAACTCTATACGCTCCATACGCTCCTGTGCATGGCTCATCATTATGGGGAGACGTGAGCTTGACAGGAACTAGGTAGCAAGCACACTTTCTCCCAATTACTTTCACTCAGACTGGATGTTTCGCAGACTTCACAGGCCTGGCGCTGCACCATAACAAATATTTAGCGAGTTTTACACGGAAAACATAGGCACGTTTCCATGGTTTGCTTTTAGCGTTTTGGGTTGTGTTGCATCTCATTTGAAGCTAACGTGTTTGGAACATTTTGTGAATTGGCGATGTTACAGTAAAGAGAGTGAGGGGTTGGGTTCTGTCAAATGCTCTGGGTAAAGGATGGAGATAGAGGGCGCTGCTGAGCAGAGGGAGTGGGAGTCGTAGCTCAAATTAAAGAGTAAAACACAGTTACTTCAATGCAATATTACTCAAGTAGAAGTACAAAGTAGTGGTTTACGAGTAACTAAGAATAACTAAAAATATTGGGGCATATTCAAGCACAAGCGAGTGTCTAGGTGTAGTATCAGATTTAAGATCAGATATAAGGATAAAGTAAAGCAAAATCTAGTATTTTTCAAGGACGGACCACAAAAATTAGAAAAAGTAAATCATGTCTGAAGGACTGCTCCTTCAAGAAAGAAAAATCATTTCAGGAACCAAAACTTTTACTCAAGTAGGAGTACTGCTACACAAAAATACTGTGTCTGAAGAAGTTACTCTGGTTAGTGAGCACTACCCTCCTTGGCAAGTGTGTAAAAATAAGAAAATTATCAAAACAATAAATAAATAAAAACATGTAAACTGGTATAGTTTGAGGGCAGCAGAGCAGAGTGTAGAGTTAGTGACTGAAAAATGTATATTATGGTATTTTTGATCTATGTTCTAATGTGGTTTCTTCATCACAAACACACCTGCTGTTGTGTTTTGTTTAACACACAAACTCTGCATATTTAGGCTGAGTTCTTGTCTTAAATACAACACACTGTACAGGAAGTACTCCAGTGTGTTTTTAACCTCCATAAACATTCACTAGAAGGTGTATGGAGGTTAATCATTTAGTTTATCATTTGGATAATTTCAGCCAGGGAATTGCCAATCTCTACTGTAGAAAAAGTAAAGGGTAGCCTGCAAACTACCACTACCACTACCACTTCATGACATCACAAGATGGAACAGAGCATTTTGCACTTTGGAGATGTAAACAGACTAATAATAAAGGGTTACTGAAACATGTGCCAATGAAACAAAACACATTTTTGAGGAGGTAACAACAATAACATGGTAAAAAATCACAAGAATCCACTTTGCATAATATACAACATTTAAGATGCAAGATTAAATTAGCCCGAACTGAACGTTTTCTGTTCTCTGGTGGTCAGTTGTGAAAAGTTTCAACTTTGAAAAATTTCTCAACTACATCAATGCTAACTTTGTGCCATTGTCCAAACCTAGCATCACTTGTTCTCTGCACCAGTAATGAGTAGCCTCTACGCGTTGTTTTTGTAGTCTGGTGCCCACCCTGTCCTCCGCCAGTCCCGCCATCTGTCCACCTGTCCGCCTCTCCTCCCTCCATCCCTCCATCCCTGCTCTATTGTGTTGCCAGGGTAGGATTCACCCTGCCGTGCGCCGCGGAGTCCTGTGACTGGCTGAGGGCTCCTCCTAGGTCCCGCCCCCTCTCATCACTTCTTTCCCCCCTCCCCCTTTCCTCCCACGCCACCCACACTTTCTCTCTCTCTCTCTCTCTCTCTCTCTCTCTCTCTCGCTCGCTCTCTCTCTCCTCTCGTCTTCTCCGCTTCTGTCGTTTTGTGCAAAGTGCAAAGTCTGGTACCGGATCCTTCCTCATCTTTCACAGGAGTCCTAATACGCATCTGTTCGGAGCTGCGGTGTCTGTGTTTCTTTGATAACCCGTGCACCATTTCTCCTCGTCCTCCCGTGACCCCGTCCCGTGATTTAAATTTCACGGTCGCTGTTCTCATTAGTTTAGCTCCAGTTGTGATGTGGCTGCGGATGGTTAGTGTGTTTGTTTTGAAGTACGGTTTCAGAGTAGTGTGATGGGGTTAACTTAAGCATATGTTACAAGCAGGTTTTTGTTAAGCAGTAGTAACAGAAGATGGCCACTAGAGGTGTCAATTGTACTCTAGCCTCAGGGATGAATGACAAAAAAATGACATTGCATAAAAGCTAGTACAGCCTCTTGACAAAGGGTAAATCGTGACTGAATTCTGTATTGACTGCAAAATTTACAAGATATTAAAGATTTTTTTTTTTTACAAGTAACGAAATAAAATTAGTTTAGCCCCTCTAAAAGGAGCTCTAAGTGTAAAAATGAGACGGCATCATAATTATGAAGCATTTTGTAGTCTGCAATACCAGGAAGTAATGCTGGTGAGCTTTTAGCATGCTAGTTGTTGTTAGCATTACTGTCCGTTTTTAAAGACACAGCTCCGTTCCCTTAGTTTTACAAAGTTAAATAAGTCATATCATTTTGATCACCAAACCTTTGAAGACTTTTAACCATGTTATATTTACTCTCCTGCATTCAAGATGGCATTGCTCTTACTTCATTCCCAGATTTTTTTTAAAGTTTACAGTGGTCCCTCGCTCTATCGCGGTTCACTGTTCGCGGCCTCGCTGTTTCGTGGATTTTTTTTTTATAGTGTAACATTGTGTTTTGCGTCCTGATTGGCTAAGAGACTGTAGACCTTTGCCAATTGATAGATGGGGGATGCAGGGGGGACCGGGACTAGACCAGAACTAAACCAGGATTAAATCACCCCGTGCGGCTCTTCGCTGGTTTCGTGCGGCTCTTGTGTTCGTTTGTGCATGTTTGGTTTGTGGCTCGGGCTGAGAGGACGCGGTCCGGGCGCCGCGGTTCGATCTCGTGCTCGCAGCCCCGGTGTCGTGCTGCTCTGTCACGGATTTGACCACGATGAGGGGTGCACGTGTCGCGCACTTCTCCAAGGGGTTGGTGCGCGTCGTGTCCCGGGACGTGGCAGTGCCGTTGGATGAGCGTGGTGCTTCCGGCGGATTCAGAGACTCATGTCTCCGCACTCCTCACGCGTCCAGCAGGGCTCCACGCTTCACTATCAATACATTTTATTGAAAATCTACGAAAGTTTTGAGTGTTTAAACGAGAGAGAAATGTGAGAAAACGTTAATTCCAGTGTTTTAAGGTGTTTACAGCCTTAAAACATGTATAATAATTGTAAAATATAAAGTTGTCCCACTCATTAGGGGTTATTTCTGGAACCTAACCCCCCTGATAAATGAAGGATTACTGTATAACTATATAGCAGACAAAAGAATACATACATAACATGTATTCTGTAAATCTCTAGTACAGAAAATCCATATTTGATATCAATTCCTGGCATCAGATCCACATAAAGGAACTCCTGGTATCGTTCCCTTCCCTAATATGAAATCACATCTATGAAAATGATGAAATCGATGGCTAAATACTTTGGATAATTTCTCTTCTACTATACAGCCCATCTGTACAGTAGAATCTATCATATTCCCTGACTGAAAGTGGGGGACCCTGCTGTCTGTCCCGCTGCTGTGATCGAGGGCATCCCCTGTTCACCACTCTCTCCCTTCACTCCTTCTCCTCGGTCGTTCCTGTGGGTATACTGCGCTCTCACTCTCTGCGTCTCTCCCCTTCCATCTCCAAGACAGAGGACTGCAGCCGAGCGCACTAAGATGTTCTGGCAGGAGAGGAGGTGCACCCAGCCTCACCCCTCATTACCACCACCCACACACACACACACACTCACGCTGGGTTTTCATGCTTCTTAGCGACATTACATTGACTTTCATTTCCCATAAACCTGAACCTAAATATAACTAGAATCACTTAAACCTAACCCTGCTTGTATGGGATTATTGCATCTTTTCAGTTACAGATGTTTCTATTACTAACAAATACATTGTGCTCCACAGACTGTGCCTGGAACTTGGCCTTGTGGTGTCTCCTTTGTGTTTCCCCAGCGACTGTTAAAAGTTTAAAGTCATATTGTGGAACATTTCAGGAAAAGCAATAAAATCTCCATGTAGACAAGCAGATGGCAGACCGTACACTTGAAAAGTGGGTTAGACTACTGATTTCAATAAAACACAGATAAAGTCACTACCTTTAAGATTTGACTAAAAAAATCTTCCCTAGTTTCCTAAAAAATATTTTTTTTAATTTTGTGGAAGATTAGGCATGTTAGGCCTACTCCCTGGTTGTATACAGGTAACATATTATAATCACGGACTTGTCAAAATTGCACAATATTGAAGGTTAGACTAATAAGCATAAACAACAACGCAATTATTGTGTTAAATGAAGGTTAAAACTGCCAGCAAAAGGCCTTCTCTGTGTGTAAATTGTCCCTGCATTTTGAATTTGTTACTGAATTCGATACTGATGGCAAAGGTAGAGGTTTTCAGTTCTAAAACACAGTTACTTCCTATAAATTGCCAGCAATATGGATTCCTTAGTGGACCTGAGTGAGTACCACTACGCGATCACCCTATGCACTTCCTCTGTACTCACAATACTAACGAGAAAGTGCATGAGAGAGGAAGGACTGCGTGACTACATCCACACTTCATAATTTATACGCCAAAGCACGAGTTGGAGAAAGCAGAGAAAGCAGAGGAGACGGAGGGGTAAATGAGTGAGTTTTATGCCTGTCCGGCCTCGCCTTTGGGTACCATGTCTTGGAGGTGTCCGTGTGCTCTGGTGGTACGGTGCCAGGTGAACAGGGACAGAGACAGGTGCAGTCGGAGAATGCTGACAGGGCAAATGTGTCAGGATAATGTTAGCTAGAGGAGTTACGAGAAATTGGGACAAAATAAGCTGTCAACAACTTTGGCTGTAACTTATCCGTGTCAATCAAACGGACAAGATTTCCAAAATATGCTATAATGCGGAGACTATACTATGACACACTAACAGGACCATGCAATAATTTAGCATATAGTGAATTTTAAAGGTCCTATATTATGCAAAATTTGAGTTTTAAGACACGTTAAGAATGCTCATCAAAAATATATGCAGAGTTGTGTTTTGTTTCATTCACACATGTTTGAGTGACCCTTTATTATTAGTCTACATCTAAAAAGCAACAGCTACATTTTGTTTAGAAACACAGTGGAGCACTTCCTGTATTATCACATGACATCACAAGGTGGAACAGAGTGTTTTGTGTTTCAGCCTAAATATGCAGGATTTGTGTGTTAAACATGTGTGAATGAAACAAAACACAACTCCAGACATGGCAACTTATTGATTTTTAATTGGGAGATTAAATACAGAGATTCCTCATCATCAATGTTTCAGGGTCTTTTTGATTGAGTTTCATGGCCAATTATCTGTTGGTTAAAGTGTGTGGTTTGGAGCAGAGTTCAGACTTTGGAGGAAGAAATTCAACTATTTCTTCTTATTAAATGGCCATAATTAAATGTCTGAAACTAAATAAATACAATCTAAATACTGTGATTAATCAATACAAAAATGCTCAACTGTCCTATCACCTTAAATGTTCCATATTATGGCATTTTCCTTATCTAACCCAAAAGAAAAAAGCTGATGACACTACTAGGCATGTTATAGGTCAGATGGTCAGATCTGTGGAGTGGCGAGCTTGCTCTCAATAAAAACACACTTTTATTTATTCATCAAATTGATAGATAAACCAGAACCAGAAAAGCTAGTTTAGTTTAGTCTTTATTTGAAGCAAATCAACTAACACAGGGCTTCAAAAAAATATTGATGTTCAAAAATATGTTGATTTCTAGTCTGGATGGTTCTTTCAAAATGTGTGAATTTGTTCTACAGTCTAAGGAAGCGCCGATACAATACTGGATTGGTGCATCCCTAATACCATCCCCTCCCCTCAATCTGAAATTCCGACCTCAAATTCTTGTCATGAACGCAATGTATTGGACTTCATAAATAAAACAAAAAAATTATGAAACTTTTATTAGAACTCCTCACAACTACCAGTCTCTCAAGTCCCATTCAGACCACAGCCACTGTACAACCTCCCATTGAGTAATATCTATCGGTCAGACCACTGCAGTCAAGACATGGGGGTCCACAGGGAGGCTAACGTCCAGGGACATCTGAGGACACAGCGCATGTAGCTAGCGTTAGCATATGGCACGTTAGCACAAACCCCATCGCACGAATGCACCTCGACCCACGAAACATGCGCCAGGGCTCACCGGACCTGAATATTGTATGAGCCTTTCACTTCCCACTTCACGGGCAAACGTAAAGTAAGAGAAAGAGAGAGAATGAAAGAGAGAGAAAGAGAGATAGTGGCGCACTTGAAAGAAAAAAAAGAAGGAAAGAATGAAATGGTGCAAACAGGAACTAGTGGAGCCTGAGTTGATGTGGCCCGGAGCTGCCCCCCCCCCCCATGTACACATACTCATCCATATACTTAAGGGCCATCTGCAGCTGGAAGATAGAGCCCACTGAATAAGGCTGTACACCCCTAACACCCCTAACACTCCTAACACTCTGAGACATGAAGGGAAGGAGGCAGAGGAGACGAGGGGAGGAGAGGAGGATGTGAGGAAGGTGGTGACCGCAGACTTGACTGGTGATGCATTTAGTTTGAATTATAGTTTGAATGATAGTGTTCTGTAGAGTTAATATTGGGGCGGATGTTAATATTCATTCATTCATTCATTTTCTTCCGCTTTTCCATTTTCTGGGTCGCGGGGGCAGCAGTCCAAGCAGTGTTCTGCTGCCCAGAACACAATGCACCAGCCCCCATGAATCCTTCCGCGGGTGGTGGGTCCACAGGAGGACGGCTCACGTCACAACAGGCCTTGATGTATCTTCTGCCATGGAGGCTACCAATGTCCACAGACACTGGGGGCGAGGTGGGGTTAAGTGTCTTGCCCAAGGACACAACGGCAGCACTCATCTGTGGGAGCTGGGATCATATGCGGTCAACCCGTCAAGAGCGGGATTCGAACCGCCAACCCCTGGATCATATATATACACACAACTATAATTTTAGCCAGTCATAGCAGCCAATTGGCGTGCTACAATAAAATAATAGTTTGTGGGTAATAGTTTGTGTACCATTATACCTACTATTTTTTTTGACCACCTTGTTAGCAATTATTTATAAAAAGTTTTTGCTGCAAAATGTTCACTTTCGGCTCCATACCAAAAGTTGTGTGGACTCAAACAGATCAGTATTTACAAGATGGATTCTCGTATAGTACTTAATTCATTATTTTTATTTATTAACCTTTATCCAGGATAGTCCTGCTGAGAATAAGATTTTTTGTCAAGGGAGTCTCTTGTGCATGTTTTTAGCAAGCAAAACCTACACACTCATGAGGAGAACATGCAAACTCCACACCGAATGAGCACACGGTGCCCCAGAACGGAACCCAGGCCCTTCTTGCTGTGAGAGCAGAGCACTAACTCACGCCATGTCAATATTTTGCTAATAGAGTTACAAAGCATACTATAGAATCAGAATCAGAAAGGTTTTATTGCCATATGTTTGAACATGTTCACAACATTAGGAAATTGCTTTGGTACTGGGAGCGGAATAAAATAGAATAAATAAAGTAGAAAACTTAAATTAACAAATTTACCAGAATACAAGAATATAACAGTGCAGGTAATGATCAGGTGCAAAAAAATCCAGCACAGGGTCATGTGACTGACACAGAGCGGGGGGTGGGAACAGTCCTAGTGTTATTATTGTTCATGAGTCATTGTTCATGAGAAGCTGTTTTTATGGCGAGAGGTTCTGGTCCAAATGGACCATAGCCTCCTGCCTGAGGGGAGCAGGTCAAAAAGTCCATGACCAGACACCAGTCTGTGTCCTGGAGGTGTACAGGTCCTGAAGAGAGGGAAGGCTGCAACGAATCACCTTCTCAGCAGAGCGCACAACACGTTGCAGTCTCTGTTTGTCCCTGGTGGTGGCTCCAGCATACCACACGGTGATGGAGGAGGTGAGGATGGACTCGATGATGGCCGTGTAGAACTGCACCATTGTCCGTGCTGGCAGGTTGAATCTCTTCAGCTGCCTCAGGAAGTACATCCTCTCCTGGGCCTTCTTTATGACGGAGGTGATGGTGGGCTCCCATTTGAGGTCTTGGGTGATGGTGGTCCCCAGGAAGCAGAATGAGTCCACCGTGGTGATGGGGTGTCGGTCAGGATGGTGGGGGGGAGTGGGGCTGTGTGCTTCCTAAAGTCCACAATGATCTCCACTGTCTTCTGGGCGTTCAGCACCAGGTTGTTCTGGCTGCACCAGGACGCCAGACGGTCAACCTCCGTCCTGTAGGCAGACTCATCCCCGTCCGAGATGAGTCCAATGACTGTGGTGTCGTCTGCAAACTTGATGAGCTTGACAGATAGGTGGGAGGAGGTGCAGGAGGTGCAGGAGTTGGGAGGAGGTCCAGGAGGTGGGAGGAAGTGCAGCAGTTGGTGTACAGGGAGAAGAGCAGAGGAGAAAGAACACAGCCTTGGGGAGAGCCGGTGCTGATGGTCCGGGAGTCCGAGACATTCTTCCCCAGCCTCACGTGCTGCTTCCTGTCCGTCAGGAAGTCAGTGATCCGCCTGCAGAGAGGATCAGGCACGTTCATCTGGGCAAGCTTGCCTTGGAGGAGGTCTGGGCGGATGGTGTTGAAGGCAGAGCTGAAGTCCACAAACAGGATCCTGGCGTAGGTTCCCGGGGAGTCCAGATGCTGCAGGGTGAAGTGTAGAGCCATGTTGATGGCATCGTCTACAGATCTGTTGGCTCTGAAGACGAACTGCAGGGGGTCTAGGAGGGGGGCCGTGAGGGTCTTGAGGTGGGGCAGAACCAGGCGCTCCAATGACTTCATGACCACAGATGTCAGAGCCACAGGTCTGTAGTCATTAAGTCCAGTGATCTTGGCTTCTTGGGGACAGGAACAATGGTGGAGGTTTTGAAGCAGGCAGGCACATGACAAGCCTGCAGTGAAGAGTTGAAGATGCCCGTAAACACCAGGGCCAGCTCGTTAGCGCAGTGTCTCAGGGTGGCAGGAGAGACACCGTCTGGGCCGGATGCCTTCCGGGCATTCATCCTTCAGAACTGCTTCTTCACATCTGCCTCATGAATGTGAAGGGGTGGAGATGGCTCTGGTGAGGGGGAAGCAGGGGCGGTGGGGGATAAATGTCCAGGTAGTCTCTATTGTTGGGACGGTTGGTGGTGTGAGAGCTGCTTGATGGCTCATCAAAACGACAGTAGAAGTCGTTTAGTCTGTTGGCTAGGGGCAGATCATCGGTGGAGTGTGGAGTTTTAGGTTTGTAGTTCGTAATTTTCCTAAAACTCCTCCACACAGAAGCCGAGTCGTCCTCTGAGATCTGCTGCTGCATATTGTCCGAGAACTGGCGTCTAGCAGTGCCCACTTCTCTGCTAAACCTGTACTTGGCATCCTTGTAGAGGTCTCTATCTTCACCTCTGAAAGCTTGCCTTTTTTCTAGCCACAGCCGTTTGAGTTTGGGAGTAAACCAGGGTTTGTCATTGTTATAACTCACCCAGGTGCGTGATGGCGCAATGCTGTCCTCACAGAAGTGGATATATGAGGTGACAGTGTACGCAGCTCCTCCATAGCCTCGCTACTCCGCGTTTTCGTAGTCCTCACGACAGGTTTAGAGTGTTTCAGCCTTTGTCTGTACGCAGGGATAAGGTGGATCATTATGTGGTCAGAAAGTCCGAGTGCAGCGCGGGGCACCGCGTGATAAGCCCCACTTATCGTGCTGTAACAGTGATCCAGCGTCCTCTCCTCTCTAGTTGGGCTAGCTAGACCGTTATTATTATTAAAGTCTTCTCTCTCCTCTGACCTCTGGCTCCCCCCCACCTTCTCCCGCCCCCTCCCAACCCTAACAGCCCCATTGACAGTCAGTGTAACATTAGATTGATATGTTTTCGATTGATTCACTGTACTTCCATCGCGTTGGAGAAGACGGAGAAAGATGGCGGTTACCTTACAACGGCAGCTGAGAAGAGGTCAACTCACACCCCCGGGCATTTGGAGATGAAACAAGCAATATCTGGCGCCCCGGGCATTCCGTACGCATACTTTTGATAAGAGGAATAAAGTATCATATGTGGGGGTCAAAGTTCAGCGCGGCTCGTCTTTACACAGGGGATGGAGAGGGATATTAGTTCAGAGTGGAAATCAAAGAAGCAGATAGCAGCTTGGGGTTGGTGCGTAGAAGCTCGCAGGTGCAGCCGGGGGCACGTTGCATGAATTATGGGAGCAGTGATTGCTTTTTCCTTGGGTTGCATTAGTGGCTATACATAATGAGTGTGTTCAAAGCTCATTTATAATAAGGCTGGATAAAATATTCACATGTAAATACTGCTACGGAAATATATAGATTTTTTTTTAGTTTTCAATTTAATGTTAGGAGTTAGTTCTGCGTTAGTTTGGCGGCACGGTGGCACAGCAAGAAGGTTCCGGGTTCGATCCCCAGTCCCCCAGGCCTTTCTGTGTGTGTTCTGTGTGGAGTTTTGCATGCATCGACTGGGTTTGCATGTTCTCCCCGTGTCTGGGTGGGTTTCCTCCGGGCACTCCGGTTTCCCCCATCAACCCAAAACATGCTCCAGGTAAAATCCTCCAGCTGAAGTCCTGACCAAACCGAAGCAAGAAGATCATGGAGATGGTCCCCGGGCGCAGTAATGTGCTGCCCACTGCTACTAATAACAGGATGGGTTAAATGCAGAGAAGAATTTCTCCTGTGTGAGATCAATAAAGTCACTTCTTCTTCTTCTTCTTTATTTTTAATACCGATACTAGCTTTAAGTATGTGCCGATGTATATTATTATTAACCAATACCACCAGTGTAAGGGCTTTTTTTTTTAATTACTAAAAAAAGAATCCAAGTGGGGGCGGCAGTAGCTCAGTTGGTAGAGCGCTTGCCTAGTGATCCAGGGGTTGTCGGTTCGAATCCCGCTCTTGACGGGTGGACCGCGTGTGATCCCAGCTCCCACAGATGAGTGCTGCCGTTGTGTCCTTGGGCAAGACACTTAACCCCACCTTGCCCCCAGTGTCTGCGGACACTATGGCAGAAGATAAATCAAGGCCTGTTGTGATGTGAGCCGTCCTCCTGTGGACCCACCACCCACGGGAGGATTCATGGGGGCTGGTGCATTGTGTTCTGGGCAGTGGAACACTGCTTGGACTGCTGCCCCCACGACCCAGAGAATGGAAGAAGATGAATTAATTAATGAGAATTGTGTTCTGTAACTGTTACTTATCTTGCAATTTTGAATTAAATTAATGTTTGAATTAAAGTTTAAACATTTGACATATTGAGGGCTATATTAGTGAGTAAATCATCTCCCAACCAGGATTTCAGTTCCTGGATTGGCACTGATATTCAATACTAGTATTGGTATCGGTAGATCTCTAGATAGAAAAAACACCTGCTTGGTAAATCTGTAAACGTGTATGTGTCCACAGACTGTTCTTTAAATCCCTTTTATACACGCTTTTGGTCACCTTGGGATAAGAATTTCACATTGTCTAATTTAAAAAAATGTCTGCATTTGGAAAAGCCACTATATAAACTACACTTGTTTCTAATTAGTTGAATAACTGATTAGTAGTCGTGTAGTGTAGTGTAGCGTTGGAGCTCCCTCTACTGTCAGCAATCAAAAAATAAACAAATGAATGCTATGCTAATATTTTTACGTTTTAACACAATTTGAGTGCAGAAAGAGTCTGGAGAGGGGTTATTGTCTTAAAAACTGCAGAGGTCCAGATTTTTACCTATAACGCAACAATCTGGGGAAAATGCAAACAAAGCATTTTTGAGTGCTTTTGGATTATTAGCCTAAATGAAACAAGTGTGAATGAAGCAAAATACAACTCCAGGTATGTTTTTAATGAGGGGACAACATTATATCATGGTCAAACATCTCAAAAAAAAAAAGTTGTGTATATGTGTACTTTAAAGTCATACAAAGTTAATCAAAACTATAGATGTTGGTAGGAACAGTGGAGCTCAAACCGGTAAAATGGCCCTGCTTTGGCGTCTGCGGTCAGAGGAGCTCCATTTTGTGGTTGACCATTCCTGACCCTTCCTCTGTGAGTGAATCATATATAGGGCCATAACAGAGGCGAGCTCATGCAGCCATAAGCCCATATACAGCAGCGTAATGTGCAGTGTGAAAGTGCTCTATAGGCACAGGACACATCCAAGCAGCTCCTGTTCAATTCATGAGAGACACAGAGAGACAGAGGGAGAAAGAGAGAGGGCCATTATGGAGAGAGGGGTCAGCAAAGTGTACTGTAAAAGAGCCTTTAGCTGAGGGGAGGAGAGAGAAGAGCGAGAGAGAGGAGGTCAGGAAAGCGAACTGTGAAGAGACTTTAGTCATGAGGAGGAGAGAGGGAGGGGGAGAGAGAGAAAGAAAAGAGAGAGCAAAAAAGCAAACTGTATACACATCAATAGCCATGAGGAGGTGAGAGAGAAAGGGGGAGAGAGAAGAGAGAGAGAGGAGGCTGGTATAGCGAACTGTGAAGAGTCTGTAGCCGAGGGGAGGATAAAGACACAGACACAGTGAGAGCGAGAGAGGGAGTGAGAGGGGGTGGGTGGTTGGCCGAGAGAGAGAGAGAGAGAAAGAGAAAAAGGGAGAAAGAGAATGAGGGAGCAAAGAGAGCGACAGAGAGGCAGTACAGTATCACGACAACCGAATGCACTTGGACATATGCAAATGCTCCAGTTTTCAGCAGGTAAAATTAGTCAGTGTTTTGAGTACATTATTAAATCTCAGGATCAAACACTTGAAAACCTTGATAAGCTGCTGGGCCACTACTGGTAAATATTTTCATCACACTTTTGAATGAACGCCAAGTTATTAGTATTTTAAAATCTCTACTGGTTTAACATTACCGTCATTACGCTACAGGTCACTCAAATTAGGTTGGAATTCAAATTTTTCAGAGACAACAGAGTGTCTCCAGGGGAAAGAGGAAATAAGCCCGTGATGTCAAAATAAACTTCTGATGCCCTTTCAAAACGCACTGTCTAAATCCACTAAAGTCACGTAAACACCGTGCGTCACATCCAGGAGCTTGGGGAATGACTTGTGATGGACTACGGAAAGTTTACAGCCGTGGAGGATAAATATAAAACTCTTTACGACATCAGACAGCAACTTAACAAGAACAACTTCTGAAGGAAAAGGCATGGCATGCAGACAACCAAAGTGAAATGGTGAGTGAGCAAAGCATCGTCTCTCTCGTTGTCATCTTTTGTTTTGTGATTTAAAACAATTCATCCAATCAACAAAGAATACTGTACATAAGCAATGTAAAACAGTTTGGTGTTTAAACATGAGAATCCTGGTCACAGGAACAGCTCTGCAGCCTCTGGTGTAAACTGAAGCTTTTAAGTGTGGCTCTGCCTACGTTACGTTTCTCTGATGCTCCTGGAGAAAATTCCAGGTTAGGCTAACTGACAGTTCTGATGTGGGATGACACATTTCCGAGCTCTGCAGAGGTTTCACTATCTAGTTACTTTCATTACCTAACCAAATAACAGTCAAGAGGAGTATGATGATATACACTGCCTGACAAAAGTATTAGGACGATAGTCCTAGTCTAGTCCTGGTTTAGACCTGAGTTAGACCTACATTCCGATGAGTCCCCATTTTTGCAATAATATGCCTTTACACGTGATGAAATTTGCTTTAATATATCAATAAATTGATTTGTTGTCATTACCAATACGTCTTATCATTATTTATGAAAGTTCAGAAATACACAATCGTCCTAATAATCCATGATAAATTTGGACGACTGGACGACTGAGGGACTTTTCACGAATCGTCCTAATACTTTTGTCAGGCAGTGTGTGGAGCAAACTCTGTGATTAAAAGGAGTTAAAGTAGTCTTTCATAGCAGGTTCAAATGAGTAATTCATTTTATGTTAATGCACAGAGGTGGGTAGAGTGGCCAAAACTGTAAGCGTAAAATAAGCGTAATCAGGTAATCAAGCGTAAAATATTACCTCAGTAGAAGTGCAAGAAAAGTAAATTAGTATTTGGGAAAACTACTACTCAAGAAAGAGGAACTTAAAGAGTAAGTGCCAGGACGTAACATCTGGTTTATAATTTTAAAAATTCATCTCACTGGAAGGACAAAATGTTAAATAATGCACAAACTCTGATGCTTTCAAAAGAAATACAACAAAAATGAGACTAAATAATATCTAAATGTTCAAATCATTTCATATTGTCAACTAAAAGTAGAACAACAAAATATAAAAGTAAGTGTGCATGGGCTAAATATAAAGAGCATGTATTCATTTGTGTGCTAGCCTCTCCAGACTGGCCCGACTTGATTTAGCCTGAATGAGTCTGGACCACATTAGATTAGTGTAAATGGGCCCTAATGATCCCACTGGGCTCATTTAAACACGGCACGCACACTGGGGAGGATAAATATTACACTTCACAATACTGACAATTAATCTAATATGTTAACTCTTTTTACTGTGTGCATCCAAATACATTATATGATATTTAGCCTTGTTTAGCTTGTTCAGCTTTTTGAAGTGAGCGTCATGTGCAAATGTCAAAATTTAAAGGCTGTGAAGATTGAAAATGTAATTGACCTAACTAAATTTCCAAAGTTTTCCTTATTCAAAGAAAAACACCTGACTGATATTTTTTCAGGAACTGTATGTAACTGTAATATTTTTATTCTATAATTCATAAACTTGACCTACGTGTTATAATTTGGTGTTTTGCTTCTCAAGATGATGATCCAATCAGAAAGCAGAATGAGCCTCACATGAGTCTCTCTTTGGGTTGCCAGTTCCAATGTAGAAATCCAGTTGGTTTAAACCTAAAAGGATTCTCTAGTCAGGTGTGCTGTCAGGCGATTAAAAAAATAATCTAATTAATTACAGGATTTGTAATTAATTAATCTAATTAATCACATTTTAATACATTTTTAGGTGGTTTATTGTGCTCTCCCACAGTGCAAAAAGGTGTCAAACGTGCGTGAAAAAATATTTATAGTGGCACAGTGAAAAGACTGCAGACTTCCCCTTTAAAGATCCCATGGCATGAAATTTTCACTTTCTGAGGTTTATGAACGTTAATGTGAGCTCCCCTACCCTGTTTAGGGCCCCCCCCATGGTTAAAAGTTGTGAAATGTCTAAACTGAGCATTTGTGATCCTTTTCTGCGTTACAAAAAATCGGAGCTCAAACGGGCGATTTTGAACAAGGCACCTTATTGACGTCAGATCGAAAAAAGAAATGCAAATGCAGTTCCACCCCCGTCTGTCTGTACTCAGCGTCTCTGTAAATCACGCCCAGAAAGTTTGGACTGCGAATGCGCTAGGCAATGCGAAATGCATTTTTTTATTTGCCTGGAGGCACGTCCGAGTGTTTCTAGGCTCGGAAGTCCTTTATCTGAGCCTCTGGACCTTTGAACAGCAGTGGTTTAATTTTATTTTATGTGGAAATGTGTTTATTTTTCAATGGAACGCCCCCGTGCAAAAACAAGGAAATGGATCAGCTGTGGGCTGACAGTGGAGACCGGAGCGTTTGGCCACGCCCCCACCCTCTACTATTGGCCAGCTTTTTTCTCCTCATTTGCATTCAAGCAACAACGCCCAGAATAAAGAGTTTGAGAGAGATATTTACGACTCTTTCTCATCTTATCTCTGTTTCTCATGCACTGAGTGTTGATTTTGAAGAAGGATTCATTTACAGTATTAGGGAACCATTAAGGAGCCATATAAAAGCATCAAGAAGTACCATGTCATGGGATCTTTAAGTCTTTCAGTCTTTGGCTCGCTCTTTCTCTCCGTGCACGTTACCTCCACTGTAACCAAGACCTGCAGAGTGCACCTGTATACCCCCATTCCCCCTCCCACATTACAGAACATTCATTAAAGCTCATTTACACCATTCCACTATTACATGGCGAATATTTCTGGTGCCAAAAGGTGAGCACGTACAAATACTACGAATACAAATAATTGCCCGTGTAATTTACTCATGGCTCACATGATCCCCGGAACCCACGAGGAGGATTTAAACTCCCGGTGCGGATGTGTCTGGGGTTGCCAGATCGCACCGTGGGAGGAGGGAGGAGGCGGAATCGCGAGGGAAAGTAAATGATTGAGTTTAGCGTGATTCGGATGGGCAAAACTGGTGCTTCTAAGTGTGCACCCTTAGTTGCGGCAGAACACGCTGGAGAGGTTATGGGAATTAGTTTATGGTTGATATTGAAAAGGGTTCGGCGCACGGAGCAGCGGATAAGGAAACGGGCGCGTCTTCACATGCTCTCCCCGGGGACAACGCTCCGTCACATTTTTATAAATAAACTTGCCGTTCAAAGGCCCCGCACGCCAAATTTAAAATGAGTGCGCATTGAATTGCCGCTCATAATTAATGTGTTCATTTTTATAATGCGTTAATTTGCGGTGTAATTAATTAATGTAATTAATGCGTTAGACTGACAGCCCTTTATATATATATATATATATGTATGTATATATACTGTATATATATATATATATATATACAGTATATATATATATAATAATATACATACACACATTGCTGTGATTTTATTAAATTAACAAACTAATTATGAAATGCAAATATGTGTGTTACGTGAGATTAACGTCCTGATTTTTGATTTTGTCCTTCACATACAGTATGTAGGTCAGGTATGTGTGTGCACCCCCCGTTGTTTACCTCGATGATGTCTGCGTTGGTGCGGCTTTCGTGCGGTTCGTTGTACTCTGTGTACTTGAGCAGGACTTTGTCCATGTCCGTGCTGGCGTACTGGAACAGCTTATTGGAGTGGTTGAAGATGATGAGGGCGATCTCACAGTCACACAGCACGCTCAGCTCATAAGCCTTCTTCATCAGGCCGAACTTCCTCTTCGTGAACGTCACCTACGAGACACAGGGAAGGACAAGATACATCATGCAAGGGCAAAAAACAACAACGAAAAGCCTGCACTTGAACTGTTTTAACAAAGGCCTACAATCACAATAAGCAATGGGCCAATGTGGATTTTTTGAGCAGATTTAGCTTTTCAAATCAAATCAAACTTTACCTAAACTTGATTGTGTAAACATACAAGCATGTAACTCTCTTCTATTTCCATTTTAACTCATGAGCCTGTTCAAAAAGACAAATCTGATGCACTGAGGACAAACTAGTCCGATACCGATATCGACATTGCCATGCCATGCCTTCACCTGCAGATACAGGACACACACAGGTTTTTTCTCATTCTCAGTATGTGGACAGGACATGTCTCATGTGAAAGCTCAGAACCTCCAGAACTCCCTCACTGAGCTGCAGAGGCTGCACTAGCACTGATTCATGACTGGCTGCAGGTCCTGGGGTTTAGGTAGAGATCAGAGAGAGGCATTTTAGGGTTAAACCAACTGGATTTCAGCATTGAAACTGGCAACCCAAATGAGAGACTCATGTGAGGCTCTTTCTGCTTTCTAATTGGATAATCAACTTGAGAACCAAATCACCAAATGAATACCATTATGGCCAATGTTTTTGAAATTAAGGATAAAACTGCATTAGAATTGTTAAAAACTATTTCTGGGGTCACTTACACTAACTCCCCTGATTTTAAAGAAGTCTGCTCTACTTTGCTTCTTCAGTGTTAGACTTTATGACTAAATCTGCTGTATACATAATATGTTATACGTTGTATGTTATATGTTGTAGGTTATATGTTGTATATGTTAGACTTTATGACTAAATGTGCTGTATAGATACAGTCTGCTCACAGCCCTTCCTCCTCTGAGCTCGCCTCCTTCAGCCTCGCTCAGAGCACAGTCCTGGGTTTGATCTCTTCACTGCTCGGAGAGTTGGGATAATTGGACTAAAGAAAATTAAACAAACATGAGTCGTCTGAGCTGTGATGAGTTATGAGATTCTAGAAACACACCCCCACTTTGGTCACTGTCACAGCCACTCTGCACAGGAATCAAACTTGATCAATCTTTATTTTACTATTTTTATTGGACTTTTCAACACAAATATACTGTATGTTTCTTTTTTCCAGGCCTTTGATTTTGTGGGTTGGGTAAAATGAAAAAAAAAAAAAAAAGTCCTCATGTCCTCTCCTCCGGTCGTTCACACACTAGCACAGCTCTCTCTTCTCCCCTTCTCCCTCTCTCTCCTCTGCTCTTTTTCTTCCTCACATCTCCTTTGCTCACTCACACCTTAGACAGCACCCCCTCCTCCTCGCACCACTTCCTCTGCTCTTTTCCTTCCTTCCTTCCTTCCTTCCTTCCTTCCTTCCTTCCTTCCTCACATCTTTTCCTCTCCTAGTGCGTCTCTCCCTTCTCTCTTACCCTCTTTCTTTCTCCTCCTCACCTTACTCTCTCTATTTCCTCTCTCTCCTCCTCACACCACTCCTCTCTCCTCTCTTCCCTTCCTCCTCACGTCCTCTGTTCGGTTCACACCTTAACACACGCCCCTTTCTCTCTCTGTCTCTTCCTCACCCCACTCTCTCTCTCTCTCCCCACCTTCTCTCTCACTCTCTTCTTCTTCTTCTTCTTCTCTCGCTCCTCACTCTCCCCTCTCTCTCTCATCTGGTTTTTCCCTCCCTCCTCACATCCTGTCCTCCGCTCGCTCGCTCACACCCTAGCACCACCTCCCCCTCTCTCTCCCTCTCTCCTCCTCACACCACCACTACATCGCTCTCTTCTGCACTATTCCCTCCCTCCTCATGTTTTCTCCTCCATTGACACCTTAGCATCACCCCTCTCCTCTCTATTTCTCTCTCTTTCTTCCCTCTCTTTCCTGTCCTCCGCTCGCTCACACCCTAGCACCACCTCCCCCTCATGTGTGAATCCGCCCGAATCCGTCTCTCTCCAAATGCCATCCTCCAGGGTTCGGATTGACTTGGATTAGAGCGCACAATGTAAACACACAAACAGAAAGGAAAAAAGAAAGAGAACGAGAGAGGGAGAAAGAGAGAGGGAGAGAATTGAAGAATGGAGAGGTATTGTGAAATGTCAACACAGCGTCTTTGTGAAAGGATTGGCTCATTACAGATGTGGATGGAGACTGTCCCGGTGTAACCTTGTGTTGGATTACGTGCATAAGAAGATGGAAAAATATATAATATAGGGCAGATTTAAAGCCAGAAATAGACAAAAATAAAAACTTTTCCCCATTTGTTATTGTTTGTACTGCACTGAAATATTTAGAGAAAACATTCATCCTTATTGAGAGCGGGATCTCCACAAACCTGACTCGTACATGGAGGAGAGCTCCCTCCTGTTACATCCAAAAGTTACATCATTTTCTTCTTTTCTTCGACTAACTTTGTTGCTGGGTACTACACTTAAAGGTGCACTCAGGAACTTTTCTAGTGTAGGGCCTGACCTGTTTGTCTAAATCGAAGTGTTACTCCTTCTTCTAGAATGTTCCACAGAATAGATTAAACCTCTTTATTACAAGGACACAAGCACTAGAGCCCTATGGTACATTACAGGTCAGATCTTCTCTATTCAGAGAAGGAATTATTGTATTTTTGGCCAATAGGAACATCCATAATGATAGATATGTTAAATTTCATACAATGGAACATTCCAGGCAACACAGTGCACCTTTAAGGGTTGTGAAAAGTCTCAAAATTCAGATACAGTAATCCCTCGTTTATCGCAGGGGTTAGGTTCCAGAAATAACCCACAACTTTATATTTTACAATTATTCTACATGTTTTAAGGCTGTAAACGCCTCACCACACACATTATACACTTTTCTCAGACTGGAATTAAACTTTTCTCACATTTCTCTTTTGTTTAAACACTCAAACTTTCGTAGATTTTCAACAAAATGTATTAGTAGTGACGCATGGGGGGAGACACGGCTCCGGGAGCCCTGCCGGACACGCGAGGAGCGCGAGACATGAGTCACTGGAAGCACCGCGCTCATCCAACGGCACCGCCACATCCCGGGACGCGATGCGCACCAACCCCTTGGAGAAGTGCGCGACACGTGCACCCCTCATCGTGGACAAATCCGTGACAGAGCAGCACGACCGGCGCGAGGCCGTGCATACACCGGGGCTGCGAGCACGAGATCGAACCGCGGCGCCCGGACCGCGTCCTCTCAGCCTGAGCCACAAACCAGCCGCACGAAACCAGCAAAGAGTGGCACGTGGTGGTTTAATCCTGGTTTAGACCTCGTCTGGTCCTGGTTTAGTCCAGGTCTAGTCCAGGTTTAGACCTGGTTTAGACCTGGTTTAGACCTGGTTTAGTTCCAGTCTGGTCCCGGTCCCCCCTGCATCCCCATCTATCAATCGGCAAAGGTCTCTTAGCCAATCAGCATGCATAACACAATGTTACACTATAAAAAAAATTGAAAAAACTAAAACTAAAAACTAAAATCTATCAATCTGAACACTCCTGATAAGGCATATTCCTGAAATAGTTAAAGGTGCACTTTGTAGGTTTTCTGTAACGCTTTTCTCCATGGAGACGTAACTGATCAACCTGGAATGTCCCACAGGCATTAAATGACATTAAACAGCTCTACTTTACATTTATTCAATTACAGGTGGTTTTAGAGCTCAAAAATACCTACAAAAACAGGCATTCTGACTGTGAGCGGGGTCGCCTCTCCACAGACCTGACGTGGTAACTGGTTTGGTCTCCATGAAGATAGAAAGGTTTAATGCCATCCATATGAAACATTCCAGACAAAGCAACAACATCTCCACAGAGAAAAGCGTGTCCAAAACTGTGCATCCTTGAGTAATTTCAAATGTTTAATCCAATTAATTAAATACAATTGAGGAGGTATGCGCGCAGAGAGGGACACTGCACCGCGAGGATAGCACTTTTATTAGCGATAGCTGGGTTAGCATAGCCTTTAGCCTTGAGAGGAGGAGAAAACAGATGAAAGCCCTATGGTCCTCTCCAGTCCAGCCAGAGGAGCTAACGGGATGGGCAGACCTTCAAGAGGAGACCAGGGAGAAGGTCAATGAAGAGGACTCAGCTCAGTTTTTTATGATATTTGGGGATTGAGAGCGCTTTTGTTCTGAAATTGATGGTGATGGTAGATTGTTCTAAGGTTGAAAAAGTGGAAATGTGTGGAGTCTGGATTTGACCCGTCCTTCAGTGAGGTCACTGGCCTGAAGCATGGTCGGACTGTGAAATGTACTGAAATGAAAAACTCCCCAAAATTGCAATTATCTGGGTAACAGAATGTCCAGTCTAAACAGACTTACACGTTTTTACCATCTTAAAAACATGAAAAAAAGAAGTAGCTCATTTTAAAGGGCCCGTACGACACTATTTTCTGATCTGTCATAATGTCGTTTCCTCATCACAAACACACCTGGAGGTTTTGTTTTGTTTCAGTGACACGTTTAACACACAAACCCTGCGTATGTCGGCTGAGTTCTTCTCTCAGACTGAAACACTCTGTTCCACCTTGTGATGTCATGTGGTAAAACAAGAAGTGCTCCACTGTGTTTTTTAAATTCCATACACCTTTGCTAGAATCATTTGGATCCTTTCAGCCCTGGAATTGCCAGTCTCTACTGAACAAGGGATAAAAGGAGCTGGTAACTTCATCACATGGCATCACAAGGTGGAACAGAGGATTTTGAGATTTGGAGATGTAAACAGACTAATAATTACTCAAAAATGTATGAACTAAACAAAACACAAAATCCAGGTATGTTTTTGAAGAGGTAACGACATTATCACATGGCTTAAAGCTCACAAGAGTCTTTAATATTATTTATAGAACAGAAATCAAAGTTGCGTACAAATAAATACTCAAAACTCAACACTAGATAAGAATGTCTGGTCCATATTTCTCCCCATCCCCAGTCAGCGTGTCTCATATCCATTACAAATGAGATCTCCCAAAGCAGTAAGTACCTCCTGCCTCCCCGTGCGGGTAATGCTATCTTTTCTTTTCTATAGGCCGGCGTATTAGTGGAACCGCGGGCTCCCAATGTAATCAGAAAGAATCTAATGAAGAAAGATGGAAGGAAGGAGAGAAAGAGAGAGGGGGGCGCAGAGGAGAGGAGATAAGATTGTGAAGATAAAGCTCTCCATGTGACCCCTCCCCTCGCCTCTCCTCCTCCTTTCCCACGCTGTTTTTTCCTTTTTTTTTTTTTTTGTACATCTTATTCTAGCACTCCCCCTTACCTCAGAGCACGGCACTTTGGCTCGCTCCGAGCTTCCTGCTGCCATAAATCAAATGATATCGGGGTCGTATCCAGGGGCAACCGTCTTGAAGCCCCCTTCCGTTGCCCCGGTACCCCCTCCTCCCTCATATCTCACCTCATCTCCTCCCGTGCTCAGCTTTTATCCAGGGTCTATCAGCCTGGTACATTGGGGAGATAGAGACCACAGATATGGTGGTACGCCATCAGCCTCTCCCACCACCACCCTGTCATATGGGCAAGTGTGTTTAGTATTTACCTTCATTTGATTTTAGGATATTTTAATTTGTTAAAATAAGAAACAGACAAAAAAGAAAAAAAAAAAAAAACACTGACCATTGACCTGCTTGTTTCTATGCATATGTGATTGTTCTGCCAGGAATGTTCCACAGTGTGACATTAAACAGCTCTCCCTTACGTTTAATCAATTGCAGGTGGTTTTATAGCTCCAAAGTACCAGGAAAATGGGCATTCTGACTGTGAGCGGGGCTGTCTCTCTCTTACAGGTCAGATCTGACCTGTAACTTGCTCTGGTTTGGTCTCCATGATGATAGAAAGGCTTAATGCCACATGGTGAAACATTCCAGGCAAAGCAACAACATCTTCATGGAGAAAAACATATGATGGACCATCCACCAGAAAAGTTACACAATGCACCTTTAAATCTAGTCAAAATTTACTGAAATCAAGATTAAAGTCTTGTTTTCCGACTATGATTCTTCTAGGACCATGAAAGGACTTTCTGTGTAAAGTTTGCATATTCTCCCAGTGTCACTCATCCAGCTGTACTACTGACTCAAGAGACCCTCCTCAGTGACGCTGAGAGAAGGATCAAACTACAAAAACAAATTAAAGCTACACTACATAACATCACCATGATTCCATGGGAAAAGAAAATTAAAACATCAATCAAAACATCCTCCATGGAGATAGATCATTTTATGGTATTATTATTATTATTATTATTATTATTATTATTATTATAGCCAAAGGAACAACATTTTTATGGGGAAAAGCAAACGAATGCCGCTATATCTTTCTATGCAATAAAAAGAACAAAAAAAAAATCAGTTACATAGCCATTTTTCATATTATCAAAGTTTAATCTCAAACATGATCAAAACTAAGATCCCTAAATTGAATTTAAATCTCCAAAGTAGATTTCATCAGAGCAGCGAGGAGGTTCTGCTACACTCAGACCACATCACCACCTTATTCTTTCTTTGCTCTTCTCCGAAAATGATTCCTGATTTGAATCCGATTTGCCTGACAATCCCTGGCTTGTCTCCTCTTTTTGTCCATGTAAAAATGTATTCTTTGTCACTTTTCCAGCCAGGGCCCACACTCGGCGCGCTGTTTTCCTTCCCGAGCTTATGGCAGTGTCTCAATCAACACGTGGGTGGGGGAACGCGCTCTCTGTTCTACCGATTCAACACTAACTACTCTGCCACAGGAGCGAGGAAAAACTACAAAAAAGACTTACCGACCATGGTAAATTTTGGTGTCATTTCATTTGCAGACGTTGTGGTAAGGCGTTAAGGCTAAATGTAAACTTTGTAAAGATGTAGAGAACTGCAGTGATATCTGAGGTCTTCTAATTCTAGAACATTCATCTGTGTCGACTGGCTCGGAAAGAACGCACGCAGCCACCTGGCATATACTTTTTTCAATCTGTTTTCTTACATTGATTAGCTGGGAAGTTGAAAAATAAAACATAAAAAATAAAAGTAGAAATCTTGTGTGAGAGTTTTTGGTATTGATATGAATATAGTTTCGATACTAGCTATAGTACCCATTAGTATCCAATATTTTTGACAATACTAGCTGGTGATTAATTGCAATCAAATTGAAATTGTACTTCATTAAAAGTATACCCAGAGCAGTATTCTGTTTCATTCACACATGTTTGAGTAAGACTTTATTATTAGTCTGTCTACATCTTCAAAGCTCAAAATGCTGTTCCAACTACAGTTTACCTTTTGTGTAGTAAAGTCTGGCAATTCCAGGGCTGAAATTATCCAAATGAATCTAAAGTATTACTATTTGTATTAACACATGACATCACAAGGTGGAACGGAGTGTTTTCTGTTTGAGAGAAGAACTCTAAATCATAAATCAAAAATATGCAGGATTTGTGTGTTAAACATGAGAATGAAACAAAACACCAGCAACTCCAGGTCTGTTTTTCATGAAGAAACAACATTATAACATACTGTAGCATAAAATGGGCTCTTTAAAATATGAACTTAGAACAGAATCCTAATATTAAAACATAAATCTCAAATATAATTGCAATTTTCCAAAACAGTTGAGCCTTAACCAAAGCTAGAATTTTGGCCTTGTTCCTTGTTGAAATATCATGTTGCTAAGATACAGTAATTTGACACTTACCATATTATTAAAATAAAATATAACCATTTTGTAAATGCATGTACAACAAAAAAAATATTTAATCTTGCTGTCTGTTGATTTGAACCCACTCATTGTGTTTTAATGCCAGAGCCCGATCAATGTGACGATATAACTGATTAAGCGTAGAGCACGGCCCTTTAGCTCTTTATTGGCCATACCTGCGTGCCAAAGCCTGATCCCGTCAGATCTCAGAAGCTCCAGGGCCTGGTCAGTACTTGGATGGGAGACACTGGGAATTCCAGGAGCCACAGGGGGGCGCTAGACACAAAAACTGTTGTTGTGTCCTTAGGCAAGACACTTCACCCACATTGCCTAGTATGAAAGTGGTGTGTGTGTGAGTGTTGGAGGTGGTCGGAGGGGCCGATGGCGCAGATTGGCAGCCTTGGCGGCACGGTGGCTGAGTGGCTAGCACTCATGCTTCACAGCTAGAAGGTTCCGGGTTTGATCCCCAGGTCGCCTGAGCCTTTCTGTGTGGAGTTTGCATGTTCTCCCCGTGTCTGGGTGGGTTTCCTCTGGGCACTCCGGTTTCCCCCATCAACTCAAAACATGCACCATAGGTAAATCCTCCAGCTTAGGTCCTGACCAAACCGAAGCAATAAGATCATGGAGATGGGTCCCGGGCGCCTGAAAGACGAGCTGCCCACTGCTCCTGATGGATGGGTCAAATGCAGAGAAATAATTTCCCTACGGGGATGAATAAAGTCTGTCTTCTTTCTTCTTTCTTCATTCTTCTTCATTCTTCTTCCTTGTTTCCGTCAGTCTGCCCCAGGGCAGCTGTGGCTACAGAAAGTATCTTACCCCCACCAAGTGCGGAGTGAATGAACAATGAACTGTAAAGAGCTTTGGGCATCATGAAAGGCGATGTATAAATGTATGAATTATTATTATTGACAAACACTTGACACTTGATCTCTTCTTACTGCTGAGCCCTGCAGGCACCCGTAGTTTCTATTTATGCATTTGAACCTATGAGTTTGTGAAGGGAGAAGAGAAGAGAAGGATTTGCAAACATTACAGCTAGCTAACCAAATCCAACATGTTACATCGCCACGATTTTCAAAAAAAATCTTTTGAAATGTTGTGCTTGACAGTGGAATAAACCTACTAAAGTTAAATAAAAGCCCTTTGATCCAATTGTCCCCAGTACAGAATATATTGTATAAGCAGCTCTTGAGGCCAAAATAGGTCCGCTGTGTACTGTCTGCATCTAATTACAAAGTGTTTTATTGTTAATCAGGAAGTTTGCGTTAGCATGCTAGTTGTTAGCTTCACTGTGTGAAAAGTGCTTATAAACTGATATAGAATGCATAAGATAAGTGACGAGTAACTTCTGACTATTGCAAACTGTTTAAAATAAACTTGTTTTGTATTTTGTATTTTTATAGAGGGGAAAAACTATGGCAGCCTGTGAAGACCAAACTTACAGCGAGAGTTGGAGTTGTGTCAGGCACATGACCCTGTGCTGGTTTTTCTTTTTGCACCTGACCATTACCTGCACCTGCACTGTTACATTCTTGTATTCTTGTAAATTTGTTAATTTAAGTTTTCTGCTATTTTATTTTATTCTATTTTATTCCGCTCCAAGTACCGAAGCAATTTCCTAATGTTGTGAACATGTTCAAACATATGGCAATAAAACCTTTCTGATTCTGAGGTCATAAAAGCTGAACAGGTAGAGTGGAAAACTAAAACACTAAAGCATGCACAGTCTTTTATTGTACTAGAAGATGTGAAAAACACAATGGTTTGCAGTCTTCCAAAGTTATTCCTCACTTACCCTATGTATTCAGAGCATCCTAATTATTCACCACGATGAGTTTATAAGCACTTTTCACAACTTGCAAAGGGAGTTTTCCACCAAAATAAAGCTAACAACTAGCATGCTAATCGTTCCCTTCCTAATACAATAAAGCTAGATGCAGACAGTGTACAGTAGACTTATTTTGACCTTAAGAGCTGCTTATACAATATTTCTGTACTGAGGAAGGGCAAATTTTGCTCAAATACATGGAAAAATGGGGTACAGGGGTACAACGGGGTACAAAATCCAACAATTATCAAAAGGCTAAAGTTTTCAATACAGCAAAGCCTCTGTTCCACCTTGTGATGTCATGTGCTAATACAGGAAGTGCTCCATTGTGTTTTTTTAAATTACATCAACAATCATTTGGGTAATTTCAGCCCTGGAATTGTGAATCTCTTCTAAACAAGGTAAAATGTAGTTGTTAACTTGAAAACTACTGCTTTGTGACATCACAAGGTAGAACAGAGCATTTTGAGCTTTGGAGATGTCGGCAGACGAATAAAGGATGACTCAAACGTATGAATGAAACAAAACACAACTCCGGGTTTTATCATAAATTCATAAATCTGCTCTTGTGTTTTTGTGTATGTGGCCAAAAATGCGCTTAAATATTATTGTTTATCATCTGCATTTTCTTCAGTAATATATCGTACTTCATAAAGCTGTTATCGTGACAGGCCTGCTTTCCCATGATTTCCAAATGTGTGAACTATGCTCCATATCTGACAATGGGGAAGTCAAACTCATTACTCAATCTCCTCAATGGACCGAAAACCCATTTAGCACTTTTGGACGGATCATTTACGCGTCTATTCTCCGACAATAATGTTACCGGAGGGACCTGCTAGCTTTATTTTGCGCTGGTATCGTGCTATTCTTGCCTGTTTCACTTGAGGCAGTGCTGGGGTGCTCATGGGCCCCATCACAGCCCCGTAGAGTCATCTGAGCCTCATAAAACACGCTGCTATTGTTGAGTTATGGCCCCCAGTGAAAGAAAGCCATATCCTTTATGTGAGATGGGAGGTGTACCGTATCCCCGTGAGACAGAACGAGCATGTATTCCAGTCGTATTTATGGAATTTGGATAAAAGAGAGGAGGGAAATAGCGCTTCTTAGGCAAATAATTTTCATGCTCATTAAAGCGAGGAGAGCGTTCAAGTTATATTTCTGGTAACAAGTGTTTTAGTGCTTTTGGATGGGAGATAGAAACATGGAGAAAATACTGTTGGGTTATCCACAATGTTACTGTAAATCCCATTGTCCAAGGTCAACTACAAGTGAATTTACCAAATATATTTTTAATGAGTTGTCTCCATGTAGAAGTTATTGATTGGCCTAAAATGTTCCACAGTGCAGCATTAAACGTGATGACAGGGATGGGACGCCGCCATAGATTGCATAAAGAAGTGGACAAAGGGAGGGTGACGTTACTCAAAGCGTTCAGCTCCAGTCAAATGAAGCTCATCGAGGCTGCAATTATAGGGGTGAATTTGGAGCGGAGTTCCATATTAGGAGTAGGAATTGGTATTTGGACAAAATAATTCAATAAAAACACCAGGAATAATACGAGTCGATGGAGCCGGAGTGCCTGTTCAAAATGCGGCAGCAAGTGGATGCAACCAGGCAAAGATCTGTGGAGAGTTGAACCAGCTCAAATAAAATGCATGTTGTTGTTGTTTGTTTTTAGCAATAAAAACCTGTAATTGAATCAATTAAATATAAGTCATACTGTGGTCATAACTGCAAACCCCCAACCAGTTAAGTTAGAGCACCTTTAAATACAGTTAGACATATTTTGTAATTTCACTCACTGAATTTTCAGAAAGCCGCAGTATTTTTCAGTCCCTTGTGGTGTTTTTAACTTTTCTTTTTTCTTTGTAAGCAGCCATATTTGTTTTGATACAGATGGACCATGCATGTCCCTGATTGGCTAATCCACCTGTCAATCACTCCCACTATCACTAGACTCTGAAACTCCAATGTGACCAGACTCACATCGTCGTGTCTATTCTGTGTGGAGGCAAATACATTTCTACTCCAGCATGAAAAAGAACGAGCAGCTGTTCCTTCAGTCCAGAGACATGCAGACAGAACACCTCTGCTCCATGTTGTCATACCTGTCTGTTGCGTTCATCAGTGATCCTCTGAATCTGAATCTTTTTCCTCCCCATAATGGCAGTGCGTGGTGGGAGGAGCTAGGGGGCGTGGTCAGGTCACAAATCACCAATCACAATTCGTCGTGTATCACTTCTCTTCTGCTGCGATCCGCAAAAAGCCTGAAGATCGTCTTAACGCCCAGAAGAGTTAAAGAAAAACAAAACAAAACAAAAAAGAGGGAGGAGGAGGAGAGGGTGTGATGTGGCGTTCCGTTTTCAGATCATGTTCAACTTCCAGGTCAAAGGTCGTCAACACTGGACACAGCTGGTCTGCCCTCCTCTTCAAGTCAGATGGGCAGCTCCTGGGAGCACAAAACAGAAGACTCTATAAGATTTTAATTTTTATCATACATTTAAAAAATGTTCATGAATGTGAAGATAGCAACAAAGGTTTTAGAAGATTTTAGATGAACATTTTTGAGAATTGAGTGGATCAAGAGTCGTCCACCTAAAACCCAAGTCACCTTCACCCAACATAATTGTAAGTCAAGTTCTTAGGTAAGCAAGTATTCTGGATGGATAAATATATAAATGCATGTGGTGTAGAATGGCCACAAAGTTTTATTATCAAAGCTACTACCTCTACATTTGACTGAAATTCAACCTGGTGCAAGACTTAAACTATGGCATTAAAGGCAAATTAACGTTTTTTTTACAATCTGAGCCTTCTTTCGGCAATAAAACAAGTAGTTTTACTCACCCATAGCATTTTTCTGTCAATTGGAGCAGTATCGCAGAACTTATGTTGAGCCGTTCTGTTCTACTAATGATCCCGTATCTGTTAACATGGTGCTGTATCATTTGCTCGGGGCATTACTTTGCGGTGTCCAAATAACACAAACTTTAGCACTTTTCAAATCATAGAAGCCCGATGTCTTAATGTAAGAAATCGTTTGAAGCAAAAGTGGCCTGTAATCCGAGATTTAGCCATAGTTTCGAGTAGATGAGGACGCCAGTGCGCATGCGCGGACTGCTCCTGGGCCCCAAACATGAAACGCAAAGCTGAAAACTATGGATAAATCTCGGATTACAGGCCACTTTTGCTTCAAACGATTTCTTACATTAAGACATCGGGCTTCTATGATTTGAAAAGTGCTAAAGTTTGTGTTATTTGGAGACCGCAAAGTAATGCCCCGAATACAAATGCTAATGGTTACGCTACAACATAACTTTCTTCAAACAGCTCCAAATGACACGAACGTGATATGGGTGAGTCAAACGACTTGTTTTATTACCGAAAGAAGGCTCAGATTGTAAAATAACGTTACTTTGCCTTTAATTAATGTGAATGTAGTGGCCTCACATTGCAACAATACACAAAATGCAACCGAATCAGCAACACAAGTGTTAAAAATCCAAATGATATGAAATAGAAAACAGGAAGATAATTTCAAATGCAGACGCTATCTTATGGGATGCAAAAATCCAAACGATGCAAATGAACAAAATTGACAGTTTACAACCCAAAACCTCAAACTATCAAATGAAATAAGAAAAATGTGCGTATTCCCCTGACCCAGTTTCCTGTGCACATGGCCCTCGTCTCCCACATATGAATAATAATCATAAACGGTGCGTGGTGCATTGGAATTGCCAGTGAATGGAGTGCATGTCTAACAGGGCTGTGGCAGGCGGGGGGTGGAGCAGGAGGCCCCCAGGGGCCTGCAGCAGAGGCTGTGCTGTGTCAGCTTCATTAGAGGCATCACCGCCACATCACTGATCTGCAAGTCGCCTGCAGCAACCGGCTGCCTGCCTGACATGCTCAGCGTGAGTCCCCGAATGGAGACACGACCGAGGGGAGCGCTACAGTCTGTGGAGGGCATCACGAGTGACACTGAATATACAAGGTACAATCACAGGGTACATGTAAGGTAGAATTCAGCAACTGTAAAGTAATGAGATCATGTAATGTTATTTGAAATGAAATAATATGTTTTAATGATCCTAGAGAGCGACGCTGCAGATAGAGCATTTTGCATTGTGTAGGTAAGGGGCCAACTGATCATAGACATTCACTTTTACTGCAAATTTAAGTCATTCAACCACTATAAGCTCAACAGAGAACATTGTATTGACAGACCTAACATTTATATTACAAGCCTTGTTAAATGTAAAGCAATCTAAAATGTCTCATCTGAATGATGTTTGTATGAGCAGGTTAACTCAAGTTTAAATAATAAAACAAGAACGCTAATGCTCAAAGCTGTGTATTGGGAACTAACAAGAAATACCCAATTTTATTCAATCTTCCTTTCACAAACAAACCTTTTCATACATATTCACCATCTCATGACACAGCAATCCCACGTCGCATCTACAACAGCTCCATAAACTCTCTCCTCCAACACTCACCACGCTGCAAACATAAAAACAAACAAACCCTGCCTTATAAATAGCTTTCTTCAGAGCGCGGTGGCTGCAACCAATGCTTCTGTAAATACACCCTGCTCTCATGAATGAACCAGAAGACTGCAATCCAGGAATGGCAACACAGTTTTAGGCCCATTACGACTATTTACAGCACCTTAAAAATAGCTCTCTCTAGGCCTATATATACATCCAAGCGAGTCAAACATAGTGAGGATCGCACACACACATACACACACATTTATAACTGCCATAGCCAAGCCTCTCCAACCACTGAACCGGCTTCCCTGCATTGCTGACATTCTTTCTACCTGGGAGAGCCTGGCCATGACGGAGGAACACCCCTATTTGCATGTATTCTTCGCAAACAAAGCATGTGCGCTAGTTCTGTCGTGGCACTGACGTTTCTTTTGTTGCGTTATGGAAAAAGTGTTCGGCCTATGAATTATGCACTGATGGACAGATGCTGCGGAGGAAGAAAGAGGAGTGGCGATGGTGTTGGCATGAAAAGACGTTTGTGGAGTGGAGGATAGTGGAGGAACAATAGGAGTTAGTAGGATCAGATATGGTTGGGTGTAGTACACAAAAATTACAAAACAATTACTACAAGGGTTGGTTATTAAATTAGTACAGCGTTAAAGGTGCACTGAGTAACGTTTCAGTTGGGGTCCGTCACCTTCTTGTTTTTATGGGTATGTCACTGCTCTGCCTGGAATGTTCCACAGTATGACATTAAATAGATCTACATGTTTTCAATTACAGGTGGTTTTATAGCTCAAAAATACCTAGAAAAACAGACATTCTGACTAGGGATGTCAACAATTAATCGACTTACCATTAATTGACAATTAATTGACTTACGATTAATTCTCAATCAATACGTTGGTCGAACAAATTGCATTAATTGTAATTAATCGCTAATCGCGGACACGCGAAGCGTGTGGTCACGAAACAAGGCAACCGCGCACCGCGCTCACTCAACGGCACTCACTCACAACGGCGCTCACTCGTGCTCAGCAGCCCCGGTGTACGCGCGGGCTGCTGAGCACGAGATTGAACCGCGGCGCCCGGAATGCGTAGTCTCAGCCCTAGCCACAAACCAGCTGCACGAAACCAGCAGCGGCACGTGGTGGTTTAATCCTGGTTTAGTCCAGTTTTAGTCCAGGTTTAGACCTGGTCTAGACCTGGTTTAGTTCTGGTCTAGACCTGGTTTAGTCCACGTTTAGTCCTGGTCTAGTCTCTTAGCCAATCAGGATGCAGAACACAATGTTACACTATAAAAAAATGTTACACTATAAAAAAATAAATTAAAAAAATCTGCGAACCGTGATAGAGCGAGGGATTACTGTATTTTGTTATTCAGCATCAATACATTTGTCTGCTTTTTACTAAGGAATAATTAATTGAGGAATATACTATATAATAATACTATGATATATTTTTGACTCAGTGTTATTTATACTATAGCTTATATTTTTAAAGACCCTATTGAAACACTAAAATTCAGGTGAAAAATGCCGCTTATCAGTTAATCGTTAATCGATCGATGAGGTCAATCAACTATCAATAAATGAATTAATCGATAATTTGCATCCCTAATTCTGACTGTGAGCGGGGTCACCTCTCCATAGATCTGACTTGAAACTTGACTTGTTGATGCATGAGCTACTGTGTCCACATAATTTCCCTTGTGGATCAATAAAGTTTGTCTAGGTCGAAAAAAAACATACCTGGTGTTGTATTTTTGCCACATTCACAAGATGCCATCTATGCACTCAAAAATGCATTTTGTCCGAATTGTTGCATCACAGGTAAAAATCCACACTTCTTATGTGCAGTTTTTAAACCTAAACAAAGGTGTATGGTGAAAACTAAGGTTGTGTTCCCAAACTTTGAAAAGACAGGAACTAAACCAGAACTAGAACTGGACAAAACCAAGTCTAAACCAGAGCTGAACTGGCCTCAAACCGGGACTAAACAAGAGTGAATGCATACAGGTTGAAAATTAGGTCACAACAGAAAATATTTATTGTGGACTGTGATTGGCTGATCAAGCAAAAAAAGCAAATAATATGACTTGGCGTACTGAAAGAGTAAGGGAAAAATAGTCATAATTATATTTGCGCATTACATGATTCTCAACATTCTTATTTATTTTTCATTATTATTAATTATTTAGTTGCCATGGGGATGGGTTAGGCTGCCTTTCTGCACCAACAGCCTCTCTGACCATCAATCAGGCAGATCAGATTGGAAGTAAAAGTCTGTTGCTTAAGGAACATGAAGATGGATGGTAAGAGGATGTAGAGAAAGATGTCATTAAAGGAACTGTATGTCGCCTGTGTTATTAGACTCTTAAGAAAAGAAAAATACTAAAAGAACTTGGGTTACCAGGGCCTAAATCTGCATATAGATGACACATGCAAGTTTTTCTCATTCTCAGTATATGGACGATTCAGTCTTCTTAGGTTCAAACCAAAATGGAGAAGACTCAGGTGAGGAGGTGAGGTTATTTCTGCTTTCTGATTGGATAACCAATCAGGACAAAACAACAAATGTTTGATTTTCTTTGTTATTATAATATATTGTGATGAGTGAGCTACTATGTCCAATATGAAGCAAGACAAGATTTCAACATTATTTATAATAAATAAATTGTGCAATTCAGTTCCCAATTTCGACTTCACCATTTTTGAATTACTTTATTTCATATGTCTGCTGTCACTATTTTTGGGACTACAGCTTCTCAAAAAAATGTAACTCTTCAGGACTTAACTCCATTTTTTATCCAATCCAAATGTAAAAACATGGAAAAGTAATCTCACAAGATCATTTTTCTCATGTGTGCACAATCTTGAGACAATTTTGTCTTGTGAGAGCTTATCCCATCCCTACTAAATATATAAGTGTAAAAACTGTATTGAATTTGAATTTCTCTGGAGCATGAGGAAGGATGTGAAGACCAGGGACAGACTCAGAATTGGATCAACAGACCCAAAAAGAGACGTTTCCTACGGATCCAGTGACTCATGTCTCTGCTCCCCTCGTGCATCCAGCCGGACTCCCGGAGCCGTGTGACCGGTGCACACCCCCCCACCCCCCCGTTCCACGGTCTAAGGGGCGCTTGTAGGTGCAAAATGCCAAGGCCGATGATCCCAGTCCGTCACTGCTCTGAAGTGCTGTATGTTTGCAAGTTTTCTCCCCAACAAAACCCGCAACAGTGCAGCGGCGCCAGGTAACCTGGGAAATCCCAGGCTGCTTTCGTTCGTTCCGATATGGTCTGGTGTAAACCAGGCAAGGCGCCAGGTGCCTCGGTCAGAGTGAAATGCACGCATATTCATACACGCAATATAAACCTGACTACTTCACGGATTTCACCTATCGCGGGTTATTTTTACAATGTAACCCCCGCGATAAATGAGGGACCGCTGTACTGAGCCACATCAGAGGGATCAAAGAGCCGCATCCGGCTCCGGAGCTGCGGGTTGCCGACCCCTGACATAGACAGACCAATGACTTAGGCCCTTAGCGGGAGGATGTTGATTTTGGACCCTGAATTAACTGGTATGAAATGAGTCACCAGTCTGATTGTCACACAGTTAAGTCAGTGAAAGTGATACTGTAGAGCTCGTGACATAACGAACATAACAATAGTTTGACATGTAATTACCTAGTATAGTTGTCTAATTTAAATGCACTCTCTAAAGCACTCCAGGCAGTTGAATATTTAATAAGATAAGATAAGATAAGATAAGATAAGACTTTATTGATGTCACACAGGAGAAATTTACTTGCCACAGTAGCTCCAGGACAGTATGGACAAGAAAGAAAAGTGCATCCAGGCAGGAATGGGATAAAGTAAGTAATAATAAAAATAGTAATAATAATAAGTAATAATAATAATAATGAAAATAGTAATCATAATACTACTAATAATAATAACAATACAAGCATCAACAGGGAGAGCATGGAAAAGAGGATATTGGACGTCTGGACTACAGGGGGTCCTCAGGTTACGACGGTCTCGGGTTACGATGTTTCGTGGTTACGACCGCGCCCCCATTAAAAAATATATATATATATTACGCGTCATTCCGTCTTACGCGGTTTAGCGTGGTAAGAGATGTAAACAAACGCGAACGGCGCATGGCGCACGGCGGAAGAATACGCTTTGTTGTGGTTGTAGGGAGAAGAAGACGGCCTCGTGTGCGTGCCCAATGTGGGCGGAAGTACCTGATGTGGGCTCTGATCTGCTCCTATGAAAGCGGCAGTGATAACCAAGCAGCGTAGTGGTCTAATTATTGAGATGGAAAGGTTATTGGTGCTTTGGTTGGAAGATCAAAGGAAAAATCCGGTTACTACGATGATCCGTTCTTAAGACGCGTCGTAACCCGAGGACCCCCTGTATATAGTGGAGTTATACAGTCTGATGGCGGTGGGGATGAAGGATCTATGGTAGCGCTCCTTCTTGCACTGGGGGTGTCTCAGTCGGCTGCTGAAGGAGCTGCTCAGCTCCTCTACAGTCCGGTGCAGAGGGTGAGAGGTGTCGTCCATGATGGATGTGAATTTGTCCAGCACCCTCCTCTCAGCCACCTCCTCTACAGAGTCCAGAGGACAGCCCAGGACAGAGCTGGCCCTCCTGACCAGCTTATTAAGTCTCTTCCTGTCCCGTTCTGTGCTGCTCGGGGCCCAGCAGACGACAGTGTAGAGAAGAGCAGACCACAGAGTCATAAAAAGTCTTGAGCAGAGGCCTGCAAACTCCAAAGGACCTCAGTCTCCTCAGGAGGTGGAGGCGACTCTGGCCCTTCTTGTACAGGAAATATTCTAACAAATTGAAAGTATAATTGAACTGTGCTAAAATTTTGTTGGACAATTAAAGGGCCCATATTAGATTATTTCCTGATCTGCTATGATGTTCTTTCCTCATCACAATGTTAAACACACAAATTATATTTAGGCTCTTCACACAAACAAAAAACACTCTGTTCCACCTTGTGTCATGTGGTGATGCAAGAAGTGCTCCACTGTGTTTTTAAACTCCAAACACTTTCACTAGAATCATTTGGATGATTTTAACCCTGGAATTGCCAATCTCTAGTAAACAAAAGGTAAAAGGAGCTGTTACCTGAAAAACTACCACTAAATGACATCACAAGGTGGAACAGAGCATTTTAAGCTTTGGAAATGTAGACAGACTAATAATAAAGGATGACTCAAACGTGTGAATGAAACAAAACACAACTCTAGGTCTGTTTTTGATGACATAAGGTAATACTCGTGAAAAGTCCCTCAGTCGTCCAGGTCGAATCCATGATAAAAGGAGAAGTTCAATTTGCCAACTGGACACAGTATGTTTGGTTGAAAACGTTTCGCCGCTCATCCGAGAGGCTTCGTCAGGAGACGAAGCGGCGAAACGTTTTCAACCAAACATACTGTGTCCAGTTGACAAATTGAACTTCTCCTTTTATCATAAGGTAATACTGTAAGTGTAATGTGGTTATTTTGATGGCTTCACTTTTTATCTTTTAAGCCCCCATCACACGTAAATTGATTACAACTTAACTTGATAAACTGTTTCCAATTTTTCACCATTATATGAAAATTGCATATATTGAATAAAAAATCTCAGTAAGGACTATAGATGGCCAATATGAGTTTTGAGATGTTGGCATCCAGAGAAACTGATGGCCAATAAAACATTAACATTAAAAACATTAAATAAACATTAAATAATTTTGGTGCAGTTTTGAATATTTCACCCAAATTATGTCATTTAAATTTACTGCAAACTCACACATAGCCTTTTTTTTTTAACCACAGAGAGTTGTGTAATTAAACCTTCAAGAAACTGCTCAAAACCATCTATTTAGAAGCACGTTTAATGTCTAGCCTACTTTTAAATCATGCCTGTATTTTGTCTATTACCTTGTATGTACTCTTTTGAATTGTATTCTTTGTACAGCGTCTTTGAGAGTTTAGAATAGCGCTTTAGGAATAAAATGCATTATTGTTATTATTATAGCTTTGTGTGTACTCTTTAGGCAGGTCGGTCAAAAAACAATATCCCTGTATTAAATGACAAACAGTAAAAAATACGAAGACCACAAGATTACTCAAATATGCATGAATGCACTTCAAGCATGTTTTTGATGAGGGATCACTATAACATGGTAGAAAGCTAAAAATAAATAAATAAATAAATAAATAAAATAAAATAAATACATTTTAAAAAAACATAATTCCTTCTCTTTTTTTCTGTTGTGTTTTGAGTATAGATAACTCATATTGCTTTTAAAATTACAATAACTCCATTTCAATTCTATAACCATAACCGTAAAAATCCATTCAAAATATTTATATTTTTGCTGAATTGATCTATTCCATACACAGTTTGGGACATTCTGACAACATTTAGGGGGTCAAAACTCACCCCATTTTCAAATCTGCAATCACAACCCATAAAGTTCTGTCTGTTCAAAATACCACATTCATTTCAGTAACAGCTTGGGAAAAAATTGTTAGCTTTAAGTACCTTATTATTTGCTATATGCATTCAAAAGACCCCTATAGCTATCCACATATTCCTAACAAGGTGCACTGAACTCCAGCAGTTGCTATAGCCTTCATTAGTCAAAGAGGGCAGTGGAGTTGCCGCGGTGATGGTGCTTCGGTTCAAAGAAAGCCACACTCTGGGATTTGTCTTTGGGCTCCGGGCCGATCACACATGAAAAGGCTGTTTTATCTGCCTGGGGTGGTCAACAGTCGACCTTTCAACCTTCATGCTACTGCCGCCCGCTTCCCACCTCTGATGTCAACCACAATCTGGGCTCTCACACGGTGAAGAGCAGGGGCCTGGAGAGTGTCTATGAATACTGGCTGCTTCTGCTTCAGCTGCTGCTCTGGGCCCCCTGACAATGAGCAGATAAACGGCGATAATTAGGAATCTTCAGCGGAGCCAGAACAGATCCCTGGGGAACACCGACAAGACAGAGGAACGTCTCAATTCGTTTCACAAGTGCGAAAGGATTCGTTTTGTAATTTATGTCAGGGATGGTCTCAGGATGTAATGTGAAGGGGAGAAGAAAGGTATAGCCTTTGTTCAAATCTTGGGGGAAATAGAAAAAATGGCTGTCAGAAAATAATGAAAATGTGTCAGCAGTTGTCTGAGATAAATCAATAAAATCTTAAAATACAGGCATTTTTAAAGAATGAAAAAATATATTAATAATTTTTGATAATTGATAAACTAATGAGTGAATACTGAAAACATGATTAAAAACAAAAATACCAGTTTGTAAAAATAAAAATGCAGTCAAAGTAGGGTTGGAATTTTGATCTATTTATGGCCAGTTTCCTGTTCATCATAGGGTGTGGTTCATTTTGGATGACTAAAAATAGAAATAAAAATGCAGTTAAAGTAGAGTTGTCTGTGTAATCCCTCAGTTGTTCAGGTAGGATCCATAGTAAAAGAAAAATTACATTACATTCTGTCACCTGGAGAAAAGTTTTTGAGTGAAGACATTTTGTAGCTCATCCAAGTAGCTTCTTCAGTTCTAAAGTAGAATTGGAATTTTATCCAATATGGCTGGCTTCCTGTTCATCATAGGGCTGTGCTTCAATTCAATTTTAGGTTTGCCTCATTGAAATCATCACTCATCACTGTTCCAAATTTCGTCAGTCTACACCAAAATTTGCCTATCGTCACTTCCATAGTGTGGTTAGGTCAGTGGGTGTTGGTCATTCTCTTAATGCCCATTTCATATATTAATATTTTTTGCCAGATTGCTCTATCCCATATCTAGTTTAGGACTTCATCATCAACATTTACGGGGCCAAAGATGTGATTGTTTGTGGAAAATAATAATTGCCAAAAAACGATGCCTCTTGCCAGTTAAGGGCCAAAAAGCTGAGTATGTAGTATGTTACAATATACAGAAAGAAAAAACTACTCATGTCTTGACTTCACATTGACAGAGTCTCGAGACAATAACAGCCAAATGGTGATAATGAGGAACCTACAGCAGGCCCGGAATAGAACCCTGGGGAATGCCAAGAAAACAAAAGAATAAAACCACTTAATTCACAAGTGATTCATTTGTATTTTATTTCAAAGACGCGACTTGATGTTTTCTGTGTCCCAAACTCATTTTGAAGATTTTTACAGTACAGATGTAAGCATAATATAGCCGTTAAAATAGGATGAAAATGCAATAATCCCAGAGGATAAATATAGTGGGGTTATAGCTGAAAATTACTTTTTTTTTTTTTTTTTTTACAAGCATTTACACTGTGCGTGCAGAGAGAGTCATTTGGAAACGGCTTCTGTGGTCCATTTTACGGCCATAATTGACAAGCTGAACATGAGATTACACAAGCTGCAATAACATAAATACTAAAGGTCCACAGAATAAAATTATTGCAAAATGTGATATCTTCTGCATAGATTCAGCTCTGCAGTGATCATATGAATTCAGTAGCTTCAGAAAGGTCAAAATGTATCAGCCAAGGTCCAAAAGTGGACATAAGATCAAATTAAAGTAATATTGAAAAAAAAAAGAAAGAAATATTGCTGTAACAATATTCTTAGAGCAAAATGTAGATGATTTGAATTCATTATCAAACTATCAATAGTATCAATACTCTTCTAATTGATATAAAAACTGTTTTTGAGACTAGATACTCATTTGTACAAGTATCAATCAATACATAAAGGTGTTCTGCGCAACTTTGCTGGGGGTCTGTCACCTGAATGTCTTCGTTGAGATGTTATTGCTTTGTCTGGAATGTTCCGCCTGTTCTATCTACAGGAAACAACTATAGGCTACATTACAGGTTAGATCTGTGGAGAGGCAACCCTATTCACAGAGAGAATTATTGCATTTCTGAGCAATAGAAACACTTGTAATTAGGGATGCAAATTATCGATTAATTCATTAATTGATAGTTGATTGACCTTATCGATCGATTAACGATTAACTGATAAGCGGCGTTTTTCACCTGAATTTTAGTGTTTGAATAGGGTCTTTAAGAATATAAGCTATAGTAACATAACACTGAGTCATAAATATATCATAGTATTATTATATTGTATATTCCTAAATTAATTATTCCTTAGTAAAAAGCAGACAAATGTATTGATGCTGAATAACAAAATACAGTAATCCCTCGCACTATCGTGGTTCGCAGATTTTTTTTTTTTTCAATTTTTTTTAAATAGTGTAACATTTTTTAATAGTGTAACATTGTGTTACACTGATTGGCTAAGAGACTCGACCAGGACTAAACGTCTAAACGACTAAACGTAACCAGGTCTAGACCTGGACTAAACCAGGATTAAACCACCACGTGCCGGTGCTGGTTTCGTGCGGCTCGCCCCGAGCCACAAACCAGCCGCACGAAAGCGGCTGGCAGCAGCGGCACGTCCGGGCGCATTCCGGGCGCCGCGGTTCGATCTCGCCTCGCGCGTACACCGGGCAGTGCCGTTGGCGCCTGCGGCCGGCTGTGAGTCGAGCTTGGCGCAGCGCGGTGCGCGGTTGCCTTGTTTCGTGACCACGCGGGTCACGCAATCAGTCGCAATTAATGCAATTTGTTCAACCAACGTCTTAATCGACAATTAATCGTTAATCGATTAATTGTTGACATCCCTACATGTAATGGATAAATGCTAGATGTGTTAGGCAAAGCAAAAACATCTCCATGGAGACAAGCAGGTGACCAGACCTCCACCAGAAGTTACACAATGCAACTTTAAGAAATCATATAAACCAAGATTAAAGTGACATGTATTATTTCACGATTTCAACACCAAGTCTGAGACAAAATTTTAAATAAAATTTTGTATTTTACATTTGCGCAACTTTTTCTGGGGGATGGTCCGTCACCTGCTTATCCCCATTGCTTTGTCCAGAATTTTTCATGTTATGACATTAAACACATCTATCTAGCATTTATTCATTATTGGTGTTTCTATTGCTTAAAATACAATAATTCTCTCTGTGAATAGGGCTGCCTCTCCACAGATCTGACACGTAATGTTGCCTATAGTTGCCTTCTTTGAGATAAACAGGTTTAATCTCGACCGTGGAACATTCTAGACAAAGCAATAACATCTCTGTGAAAACAAGCAGGTGGCCGACCCTCCACTAAAAAGGTAAAAAGGTTAGGTTTAAAAAAAAAAAAAAGTGTCACAATCGCTATAAAAATTAGGAATCAAAAGCCCTATTCGGACGGGATTAGTTTTACAGGGGGATGTAGAGTAATGTCGGTTTATCACAGGACCTCTGTAATATAAATGACCCCATTCACACAGGACAAGAAATGTCCGTAATATTCATTTGGCATGGGAGGAGTTTGTTTACGCTCTGCCGTGCACGTCATGATTAGCCTATGTGTAATATTAGCGAACTATGCAAATTATTGCCCATAATCAGGACTAATAGAGCATACATGACCTAAAACAAGCAGAAGTTTCATGCCTCTGACGACTGATTTATACCTCTTGGTCTTTTTCATTGGTCGATGTGTGCGTTTGTTTGAGAGTACCGGTAGATCATTTTGTTTGCCGGCAAAACAAAGCGCTTCAAGCTCCTCCGTGTTTGAAAATTGCGGTAAATTATTTCTTTAAACGGATGTGACGAAATATTACATACATCTTTACTGAGGGTCGCATTCGCACGGGATTAATATTACCTATGGTAATTCCCCCAGTCCGTTTTACAGAAGGTGAAACTCGCTGTAAATTTCACAGACATACTCCGTTATGTTTACGGACATGGCGCGTTCAGACAGGACTAAATTCCCTGGTAATTATTACTTCACCCCATGTCGCCCCATAAAATTAATCCCGTCCGAATAGGGCTTTAGTGTGATCCGCTGTTTATGTGTTATAATACTGATCATTTTGTGGTATACAGTGTTGTCCAAATCTCATCTGTAGCTTTTAGAATTCAAATTTAGATGCATTAATTTTGAATTGTATGCCATTATTATTACAATGTGTTTAATTAAGCACACCACCTTCAATAACACACCCAATCACAGAAAATATGAGTTTGCTTAAGACACACCACCCACACAGAAAACTTTCAGATAAAAAAATATGAAAAAATAAATAAATAAAGATACAAAGTGAACTATTGCCATCACTGTACAGATGTGTCCGCTAATCTTCAGAGAGGGGACATGCCGGGTCACAGCCTCTGCGCGGGCCACAACAAAGATTAGTCCAGAAAAGAACAGTTCACATCATTATCCTTCACATCTGCAGCTGTCTCCAAGCTCGGGCTCCACTTTCACTGGTGTGGGCGGAGCGACTACAGCAAAGGCCAATATTATGACTCCTGCAGCGAAGGAAGAGCTAATACTGAAGAAGTCTACACTTTCAGCACATGCTTCCCTGGTCACGTTTTCATGGGAGAGGTATGGTTTGGTTTCGAGGAGTTTCAGTTTTCAAGCTGTACAATAGAGAATACGGACTTGTAGTGTAAACATGGCTAGTAATTAATACATGTTCTCAAAAAGTGAAAAACCTGGGCGTCATTTTTGACTCTGAGCTGACTTTTATTCCACACATCAAGAACATCACAAAAATGGGCTTCTATCACCTAAAAAACATAGCCAGAGTTCGCCCTATTCTCTCTCAGGCCAATACGGAGACACTGATGCATGCTTTTGTCACCAGCTGTATAGACTACTGTAATGCCCTGCTCTCTGGTCTTCCCAAAAAGAGTATTTCAGGTTTGCAATTATTGCAAAATTCAGCAGCACGTGTCCTGACTAGGTCCAGAGGGCGGGATCACATTACACCGGTCTTAAAATCTCTGCATTGGCTCCCTGTGAGTTACAGGATAGATTTTAAAGTTCTTTTACTGGTTTTTAAATGTCTTAATGGTCTTGGGCCTTCCTATCTTTCAGAACTGCTTTCCCCTTATGAACCTTCACGGGCCCAGCGCTCCTCCGGCAGCAGGCTCCTGGTCATTCCCAAAGTCAGGACACACACTCACGGAGAGGCGTCTTTTCAGTACTACGGCCCTCGTCTATGGAACTGCCTGCCGGAGGACCTCAGGGCTGCAGAGAACGTTCATGTTTTTAAGAGTGGGCTCAAGACTCACCTGTTTAGCTTGGCCTTTGACTGACTTCGGTCGTCTGTTTGCTTGTCTTTTATTTGTTCTTTTGTTTGTTGTTGCTGTTCCTGTTGTTGCTGCTGCTGTTGTTGCTGTTCCTGTTGTTGCTGTTCCTGTTGTTCCTGTTGTTGTTTTGTTGTTGCTGTTGCTGTTGCTGTTGTTGTTGTTGCTTTTGTTGTAGCTGTTGCTTTCGTTGCTTTTGTTGTTGCTGTTGTTGTTGTTGTTGTTGTTGTTCCTGTTATTTCTGTTATTGTTTTGTTGTCGCTGTGGTTCTGTTGTTGTTGCTGTTCCTGCTGTTGCTGTCGTTGTTGCCGTTGTTGCTGTTGTTGTTGCTGTTGTTGTTGATGTTGGTGTTGCTGTTGTTGCTGCTGTTGTTGCTGCTGCTGCTGTTGTTGCTGCTGCTGCTGTTGTTGCTGTTGTTTCTGTCGTTGTTGCTGCTGTTGTTGTTGCTGCTGTTGTTACTGTTGTTGTTGCTGCTGTTGTTCCTGTTGCTGTTGTTGCTATTGCCGTTGTTGCTGCTGCTCCTGTTGCTGCTGCTGTTGCTGCTGCTGTTCCTGTTGCTGCTGTTGTTCTTGTTGTTGCTGTTGTTGTTGCTGCTGTTGTTGTTGCTGCTGCTGCTGTTGTTGTTGCTGTTGTTGTTGCTGTTGTTTCTGTCATTGTTGCTGCTGTTGTTGCTGCTGCTGCTGTTGTTGTTGCTGATGTTCCTGTTGTCGTTGTTGTTGCTGCTGTTCCTGTTGCTGCTGCTGTTGTTGTTGCTGCTGTTGTTGTTGCTGTTGTTGTGGTTGCTGTTGTTGTTGCTGTTGTTCTGTCGTTGTTGCCGTTGTTGCTGCTGCTGCTGTTGTTGCTGCTGTTGTTGCTGTTGTTGATGCTGTTGCTGCTGTTGTTGCTGTTGTTCCTGTTTTGTTTTTTTTTCCCCTGGCGGCACGGTGGCTGAGTGGCTAGCACTCATGCTTCACAGCAAGAAGGTTCGGGTTGCCCGGGCCTTTCTGTGTGGAGACTGCATGTTCTCCCCGTGTTTGGGTGGGTTTCCTCCGGGTACTCCGGTTTCCCCCACCAACCTAAACATGCGCCATAGGTAAAATCCTCCAGCTTAGGGCCTGACCAAAGCATAAATAACAAAACAAAATCATGGGGATGGTCCCCGGGTCAAATATAGAAACAACTTCTCCTGTGCGAGATCAATAAAGGTCAATCTTCTAATCCTTGACCACTGTAAGGCGCTTTGTGCTACAATTTTGTATGAAAAGCGCCTTATAAATGTTTGATTGATTGATTGATTGATTGAAAAAGACCTTATTTGGATACCTTGTATGTAAAAAAGACAGTTAACTGCTATGATGGCACCATACTATGTTAGCAATATACAATTTTGATACTAAGGAAAAGACTTGATACTCAATACTGGTTTCAATACCACTATAGAATGTGAATTTCAACATTAAGTCCTAGTATTTTATTTTATTTTACCATGAGGCCTTATATTTATGTAATCCTTTAGTCATCCAGGTAGGTTCCATAACGGTCCATGGGCAGATAATAGTCTATGTGTTCTTATACTTGTTCTGATACAGCTCCAGATCATTCTAAAGGCATTCAGGAGAGGTTCATTTCGGTCCTGTGAATGGGACTTTTTAGTATCTACACCTTTTCAAATGAGTATTTAGTTTCAATACTAGTTTAGTGTTAATCAGTATCAGATACTCAAAACTTTGGCAATCCTAATACTAAAAACTATTATTATTTTGTTATGGCTGGTGACACAGCAGTTATGTACACTGATAAAAACAATTATTTGGACTTGTTGTATGCAGAAAGACTTATAGCTTACTTGTGAAAATGTGATTTTTATTACTTATCACATTTATGGATTTTGTCATTTTTGGATTCATTTAGACTTAAATCACTATTTAAGGGCTGACTCCTAGGGCTGAATGGATATGCTAATACTAGACGCCAGAGGAATTCGTAAAACAAAAGAGACAGATTAGTTGAGATAGTTTCAGAGCTATTTCAGTGTAGGGAGCTCCTCCCTGGAGCTAGATATAAACAGGGTCTAACCAGCACTAGAACCAGAACTGACGAAGCCTCTCGGATGAGCGGTGAAACGTTTTCGACCAAACAAACTTTGTCCAGTTGACAAATTGAATTTCTCCTTTTATCATAAATCACTATTATAGGAATGCTATAAAATTGTACATAGAATAAGATATTCATTTGAACTTCTATGCTAAATGGACAATTCTAAATAATATACTGTACAGTTTAGTAATTAGTAGTAATAGTTATTGGTGTAGATACTAATACTGTGGCTGCACAATTCTGGGTGCAAAAAGTATTATGATTGCGATTAAATTTGCAATATATGTAGGATTCTATACAGTGTGCACATTGTAGACAACTCCAGGAGTGTTAACATTTGAGAAAAGACTGAAGTATGAACTGATAAACTAATACAAGAATCCCATGTATTTCAGATTTTTGCACTTTTTTTTACACTAACTCAAACTGCAATTTTGATCCGATTACGATATATTGTGAAACGCTAACTAATAAAAATCAACCCACCAACTCAACACCACAATATAGATGTACGACGATCTGCTCCACAGGCCCAGACCAAGCACAGCGACTGCCAGTGTCAGCAGCAGAGGTTAAGTGTTTGCTCAAGGGTACGTCGGGCACATTTTCTCAGCTCAGACGAGAGAATTGAACCTGTGACCTCCTTCTGACAATCTGTTTTTCTCTCCCCGGGCCGAACAATGTCCTAAACAGTAGTGATTCTCCAGACTGCATGTGTCAGAAGCTGCAGGGAGTCTGTGAGCATCAGTGTGGGCAAGAAATGGGAAGGGATTACAAAAAGAAGGACGATTTCATTAAACATAATGGGATATGTAGTGAAAAAAATATTGCAATAGGTTGGAGGTATGTAAAATAAAAAAGTAAAAAGGTTGCAAACAGAGCAGATTCAAAATAAAAAAGAATAATTAATGCAATATTTAGTAGTAGTAGTAGTAGTAGTAGTAGTAGTAGTAGTAGTAGTAATTTATTTCGAGCATATGATACTTGTAGTGCACAGAAAATGTACAGTGTCATACAATTTAAATAAACAGCAAAAAAGAACAGAAAAAAAAGAAAGAATATATAGACACAAAAACGTATTTTTTTATTTTAATTTTTTTTTGCATAGATGTACATGCCCGCAAAGGAGTGGGTAGAAGTAAAACTTATTAAATCCCACCCCTTCTCCCAAAGTTAGTAGTGATCCTTATTTTTGTGTTTTTACAATTAACCGGTGACAGTGGTTGGCTGCCAATACTTGAATACTTGTACAGTGTAAAGCAATTACAATAAGACAGGAAAAAAATATTTCTAGACTTTAGTGGTCAATTTTACAAGCCACTCACTTTTTTTTTACCAAATCTGTTAAAGGGACAGTGTGTAAGATTTTTACCCGTTAATTACCGAAATTGAAGATACCCATTCAAAAATACATTGTTTTCCAAGCCTTTTCACTTCCATCATGAAATCAAAGTATTCTTTTGGACTTAGATATAGTCACATAAAAGGGGGATCTTCCCCATGCAGAGGCAGCCATTTTGAATACGAGAGCCGCAGAAGGACATTTGGGCTCCGCCTTCGCCTTCGGCAAGGCTCGTGGTTTTGGGTAAACAACACAAGCATGCTGCCGGATCAGACTCGTAATGGATCTAACACGTGTTTTGGACTAAATTGTTTTACTGGATTTTATTCGCTGGATCCTTACGGACAGATTGATACCAAGTTTATGGTGAAATACAGAGTTTGACCTGTGCAAAGCATTCTAAGGTAAGCTAACCTCATTTTGTGCTTTTCCATATAAAAGCCCCATGTGCTCGGGGAGTGATTGTTGTGCCGGGAAATGAATTGCATAGTCAAAAAGAGGAGACTGTAAGGTTTCATTTGATGTGTAGATTGTCATGGTACACGATCGGGACTGTGTGTTTTCATGAGAAAAGAAAAGAAAAAAAACAGTGAACGGGACCGCGTTTTATTTATACCGTAGCGCCGGGTGCGCTTCACGCGTTTGTGCGCAGGTACGCGAGCTGTCCGCGTTACGGCGTGCCCGGGTGACCCTCGAGGTCTGCCGTAGCTAAAACAGGAAGCGCAATAGCCACCATCCACCTATGCGCCACGAATCCTACACACTGGACCTTTAAATGAATTGTATTTAACCTGTTCTCTTATACTCGGAGTTTTGAAAAAGGTACTATAATCACAACTGAACTTTACCAGTTACCAGTGTCCTAACCTGGACACTTGAGTTTTTCCCATTGACAGTTCATGACTCATCTAAAAGCTCAGAACCTCCAGAATTCCCTCACTGAGCTGCAGAGGCTGCACTAGCACTGACTCATGATTGTCTGCAGGGGCTGGGATTTAGGTAGTGACCATTTAGATCAGAGAGAGGCATTTTAAGTTTAAACCGGCTGGAGTTCAGCACTGAAACTGGCAACCCAAAATTTGAGAGACTCGTTTTAGGCTCTTTCCGCTTTCTGATTCTCCTGTGAACTAAAACACCAAAATATAAAAATTTGGCCTATTGACACCATTTTCTTTCATTTGTGAATTTTGGCAAAGACATTCCAGAACACATCTGCTCACATCCACTTTATTCTACCTAAAATATAATTACTACATGAAAATGGGTACAGCTGGCATACACAAGTTGAGCCTGCACGGTCCGGTCTTAGCTCCAGCTCTGGTCCACTCGTCATGGCCCTGGCGTGTTAAGTGCTAGCGCGGCAGCCTGGAGCAAACAGATAAGAGTACGGCAGGGGGGCTGGAGGCTGTGGAGAGAGGGCAAAGCAGGGAGGGGGCAGTGATAGAGGAGATGGGTACTGGAGCTGTGCCAGAGTACTGCTGAGAAATCCATCACCTCTCCCACTCACACTCAGCATCTGCTCAGCCTGCTAACACCACACTGCAGAAGGGTCGCACTGCAAACGCACAAATGCACCAATGTGGCAAGGGTGATTTTTTTTATGTATGCTAAATTTGTTCAATAAAACTGTACTTTGTTGGTGATTTTAACTGTCAGTCTTTGCAAGGTGGATAACCTTTGGGTGGTCTTTTTTATGGTCATTGTTTGACTTTTCTCTCACATCAGATGAACATCAGAGTTAACACACCAGAGTTTAGTGCTTCACTCACAAGCTGTGATATTTTTCAGTCCCTTCTGATATTTTCTCCTTCCTTTTTTTCCCATAAGCAGCCATGTTTGTTTTGACCATGCAACTCCCAGATTGGCTAATCCACTTGTCAATCACGGTCATCTGAAATTCATCAGTGACCAGACTCGCATGTTTGTAGTATTGGAGTGTGGATTCTGGATCCATTCAAGTGATCGCTCATTAGTCCAGGCAGAAAAGGTAATATCTTGACAATGATTTTGAGTGACTCTTTGAATGTTGGTAAATATTTAATAGGTTAAAGTACAACCTGCCTTTTGTTTACAGAAGTATCCTCACACTTTGGTCAAGAGAGAGATCAAGCCACAAGGTTCTTCAGCATTAATACAAGAGAGCAGAGGTCTTCAACAGGGGGGTCGCGACCCCTAGGGGGGTCGCGGAGGTACTGCAGGGGGTCGCGAAATCTTTTGATTTCACTTTAAAATAATATAATTTTATATTTTATAGTGTAGAATACAGTATTAACCTGTGTATTATTTCCTTGTATTGGATGTACCATAACAGAGTAGCAATGTTTATACATGACACTAAGCTCAATTTACTATAAAACACAATTCTATGCCGTATATATAGTAGGGGGTCCCTGGCCCAGTTTGCCATCTGTTTGGGGGTCCCTGGCCTGAAAAACGTTGAAGACCCCTCCAATAGAGTATAGCACTTTCCACTGTGTGACAACAGAAACATGCACTGATCAGTTCTGATCAGAGCACAGCTAGCATGGGCTCAGAGCAGGGCAAGGATAAATCTTACAGAGCTAACTTTTAGGCGCTTTGAGAACTATTATTACTATTAATTCATGTGTAATTCATGGGGGAGTGCGAGCAGAAGTCGACTTATAAAATGAAACCAGGGGGGATGGTGGAAGGGCAGGGCAGAATTAGAAGGTACTTTCTTAATATGGAAATGCTTTTATAACTAAAAGTCCATATTATCATTCAATAATGCACAGGATAATATGTGATCACACACAGTCTTGGTTTAGACCTGGTTTAGTTTTGGTTTAGTCCCGGTTTAGTCCTGGTTTAGACCCGGTTTAGATCTGGTTTAGTTTTGGCTTAGTCCTGGTTTAGACCTGGTTTAGTCCTAGTTTAGACCTGGTTTAGTCCTGGTTTAGTGCTGGTTTAGACCCGGTTTAGATCTGGTTTAGTCTTGGCTTAGTCCTGGTTTAGACCTGGTTTAGTCCTGGCTTAGTCCTGGTTTAGTCCCGGTTTAGTCCTGGTTTAGACCCGGATTAGATCTGGTTTAGTCTTGACTTAGTCCTGGTTTAGACCTGGTTAATCCTAGTTTAGACCTGGTTTAGTCCTGGTTTAGTGCTGGTTTAGACCCGGTTTAGATCTGGTTTAGTCTTGGCTTAGTCTTGGTTTAGACCTGGTTTAGTTTTGGTTAAGTCCTGGTTTAGTCCTGGTTTAGTCCCGGTTTAGTCCTGGTTTAGACCCGGTTTAGATCTGGTTTAGTCTTGGCTTAGTCCTGGTTTAGTCCTGGTTTAGTCCTGGTTTAGTGCCGGGTTAGTCCCGGTTTAGTCCTGGTTTAGACCTGGTTTAGTCTTGGTTTAATCCTGGTTTAGTCCCAGTTGAATCCTGGTTTAGACCCGGTTTAGACCTGGTTTAGTCTTGGTTTAGTCCTGGTTTAGTTCTGGTTTAGTCCTGGTTTAGTCCCAGTTGAATCCTGGTTTAGACCCGGTTTAGACCTGGTTTAGTCTTGGTTTAGTCCTGGTTTAGTTCTGGTTTAGTCCTGGCTAGGTCCTGGTTTAGTCCTGGTCTAGTCCTGGTTTAGTTCTGGTTTAGACCTGGTTTAGTCCTGGTTTAGTCCCAGTTGAATCCTGGTTTAGACCCGGTTTAGACCTGGTTTAGTCCTGGCTAGGTCCTGGTTTAGTCCTGGTCTAGTCCTGGTTTAGTTCTGGTTTAGACCTGGTTTAGTCCTGGTTTAGTCCTGTTTAGTTCTGGTTTAGTCCTGGTTTAGTCCTGGTTTAGTCCTGGTTTAGTTCTGGTTTAGTCCTGGCTAGGTCCTGGTTTAGTCCTGGTCTAGTCCTGGTTTAGTTCTGGTTTAGTCCTGGTTTAGACCTGGTTTAGTCTTGGTTTAGTCCTGGTTTAGTTCTGGTTTAGTCCTGGTTTAGTTCTGGTTTAGTTCTGGTTTAGTCCTGGTTTAGTCCTGGTTTAGACCTGGTTTAGTTCTGGTTTAGTCCTGGTTTAGTCCTGGTTTAGACCTGGTTTAGTCCTGGTTTAGTCCTGGTTTAGACCTGGTTTAGACCTGGTTTACACGAATTGCGTGTGCACTACAAAGCAACTCCTGAGAGTTATATAAATGAAGTTATTACCTGATGGTTCTCAGTTTGTTTTATCATCACGGAGGAGGAGGGACCGGGGCGGGGGGGAGCGGGACATTTTTAACGGATTCATGTAAGAGTCTGGTTAATGCACCGGGCCCGCGTCTCACCGCGTCTCAGCCGCGTCGCGGCTCACCATGGGCAGTTCGGCTCTGGGCCGCGCGTATTCCGCGCGTAAGCCGTCGGGGGGGACACGACGTCCCCACGTGCCCGGGGGACGGCGCGTCTGCTCCGGCCTCCGCTCGGACCGTGCGCCCGGAGCAGGGAGAGTTTTTTTTTAGCTGAAAACGCGCGGAGCCTGCATAAACTAAGCCACACAGACCGATTTTCTGGGCACAAAAAAAAAAAAAAAAGAAAAAAGAAATCAGCGTGAGAAATGTCATGTGTGGCGTGTGAGCGTGTGAACACGTCGAATTGCGTGTGTCACACTCTCAATGCGTGAGACTTGAGAGCCCTGCTAACTTCTCCTTTCTGCTGTTGTCCCATGTAAACCTTGCACCAGCCGCTGCGTTCCAAATAGGAAATTAGTGTGGAGGCGCTTCCGGCTCCTTCTGACCCTGGCTCCCATTGGCTTACACTGGTATATTGTCATCCCCGTCTCTGTAACTGTGGCGGTGACCCTTGTCATTTTGGCTGCTATAACTGCTAACATCGTGAGCTTCTTTTGACTGGTGCCAAATGCTATGGGTGACATCACACTCGCTTAGTCCATTTCTTTATAAAGGCTATGATGTAAACCTTATAACCCAAATAAAATGATTAATTAAGATCCATTACCAATTCAAATTATGGTTGACTTAGACAACTCTGACCGACTAATCACCTTAACAACTACATCTTACATCTCCAGTAAACACCAATACCATGTCTAACCATGTCGCTATAAGGTGCTAGACTAGGTTATATTGTTAAAAATGCCACCCTCCCCTAACACAACACAACAGCGTGTCAGAGGTATTTGGAGTCAGCAGTACACTTGGGAGGATGCATGCGTCCTCTTCAGGTGCCATATAAATCACTGGGCCTTGTTTGTGGATGTCGCTGTGGCAGGAGACAGTTCTGGAGCGTGTTGTTCTCTGCACTTATTAAGAGCTTTACCATTTCATCACATTTGAAACACTTTGCATCACTTCAGGCCAAGAAAAGTTCTCCCAAAAACAGTGCTGAACTTAACACAATGTCACACAGAATATACTGGAAGAAACAGCTGCGGATAGCTAATGCTATGTAGCCACTCATGGACCGCACACTTGTCCCAGCCTTAGATTTCCGTGTAACTCAGGCTGAATTTATAATTACCAATTTATAATTATAATTACCACTCAACTAAGAATGGTCCAATATGGATTTTTTTAAAGCCTGTATGATCTGACTGCAGTCGCGCAGTATCTTTTAAAGATGCACTATGTCACTTTTTGACTGGGAGTCTGTCTCTTAGACTTACTTAGACAAACTATTGATCCACAAGGGAAATTATTTGGATACAGTAGCTCACTCATCACAATATAACAGAGTAAAAAAAAATAGATGGTATAGCAAAAGACCAGTCAAATGAGACATAATTATAAAAATAAATGTACAAGTCAAACTAAAATAGAAAAATAAGTAATAACATATTAAATAAAATATAAAATCACAGCTATATACAGGAGACAAGAACGGCAGTGCAATAATATGCTGCTTAATATGCTGCTTGAAATGCATGTGTGTTACGTTACCAAATATTCATCGATCAGCCAATAACATGCCGAACTCATGACCTGGGCTCTTCGGATTACACCAAGCATTGGGTGTCGTGGTCTATGTAGTGTGCTATCAAAATGACTGATTCGCCTCTGGGTTTCAAGTCAGAGTCCGTCGATATTTTACCTATATTCATTCATCTTTACGGCATTCGATGGCGAGGTGGACGAAACTGGAGATGACAAACGATGCCTTTAGACGCTCCCAATGAGAACAGTGTGAAATCAAATCATCAGGGACACTAGGCGGGACTCAAGGACCAATACCCCGCTGATGGTTCTGAAGTGGACCATGCTGTTGTAGTATTGATGTAGGGTCATGTTAACTCAATAATACAAATGGAACACATAAATAAAGAATAAAAGACATATTGTGAGGCCAGAAGTACATTTAGGGAGATTAAAGGTGCATTGTGTAACTCATCACCTGCTTGTTTCTATGGATATGCCATTGCTCTGCCTAGAATGTTCCACAGTATGACATTAAACAGTCCTACCTTACATTTATTCAGTTATTCAGGTGGTTTTATAGCTCACAAATAACAAAAAAAAAAACAGGCATTCTGACTGTGAGCGGGGTCGCCTCTCCACAGATCTGACCTGTAACTTGACCTACTTTGATCTCCATAAAGACAGAAAGGTTTAATGCCATACTGTGAAACATTCCAGACAAAGCAATAACATATGAGCGCAGAAAAGGAAATGTCATTAAACTTTTCTCAGTGGAGGAAAGTACATGAAACCAGCAAGCCAAGTGAGATCTGTGGAGCGACGAGCCCACTCACACAAAGGCTGCACATTGAAACTACTATGATTTTGATTCAGTGTGAAAAAGTTCCTGGAAGTACTGAACTGTACAATAATTTATTTTAACAAATGAATTAGCCTAAGACCAATAATCATTTAAATTCAAGTGATTTCCCTTGTGGATCAATAAAATTTGCCCAAGTCTTAAAGGTACAGTGTGTAGGATTCGTGGCGCATAGGAGGATGGTGGCTATTTCACTTCCTCTTTTGGCTACGGCAGACCTCGAGGGTCACCCGGGCGCACCGTAACGCAGACACCTTGTGTACCCGCGCGCACCCGGCGCTGTGCGAGCCCTCGCCGACAACTATGGTATAAATAAAACGCGGTCCCGTTCACTGTTTTTTTTTTTCTTTTCGCATGAAAACACACATTCCCGATCATGTACCATGACAATCTACACATTAAATGAAACCTTACAGTCTCCTCTTTTTGACTATGCAATTAATTTCCTGGCATAACAATCACTCTCCGAGCACATGGGGCTTTTATACGGAAAAGCAAAAAACAAGGTTTGTTACTTTGCTTACCTTTGAAGGCTCTGGACAGGTCAAACTCTGTATTTCACCATAAACTTGGTCTCAATCTGTCCGTAAGGATCCAGCGAATAAAATCCAGTAAAACAATTTAGTCCAAAACACGTGTTAGATCCATTACAACATGTGATCCGGCAACATGCTTGTCGTTGTTTACCCAAAACCACGAGCCTTGCCGAAGGCGGAGCCCAAATGTCCTTCTGCGGCTCTCGTATTCAAAATGGCTGCCTCTGCATAGGGAAGATCCCCCTTTTATGTGACTATATCTAAGTCCAAAAGAATACTTTGATTTCATGATGGAAGTAAAAAGACTTGGAAAACAATGTATTTTTGAATGGGTATCTGGTGGCTGAGTGGGTAGCGCTCATGCTTCACAGCAAGAAGGTTCCGGGTTTGATCCCCAGGTCACCTGGGCCTTTCTGTGTGGAGTTTGCATGTTCTCCCCGTGTCTGGGTGGGTCTCCTCCGGGCACTCCGGTTTCCCCCACCAACCCAAAACATGCACCATAGGTACCTCCAGCTTTGGTCCTGATCAAGCCGAAGCAAGAAGATCATGGAGATGGTCCCCGGGCGCAGTAATGTGCTGCTCACTGCTCCTGATAACAGGATGGGTTAAATGCAGAAATGGAATTTCCCCACTGTGGGACTAATAAAGGCATAGCTTTCTTTCTTCTTTCTTTCTTCTTTCTTTCTTTCAATTTCGGTAATTAACGGGTAAATATCTTACACACTGTCCCTTTAATCAATGGGAACATGGACAGGAGCAAAGAGCAGGGACAAGAACAGTGACAGGAGCAAAGACAGGGGCAGATACAGGGGCAGAGACAAGAGCAAAGACAGGGGCAGATACAGGGGCAGAGACAGGAGCAAAGACAGGGGCAGATACAGGGGCAGAGACAGGGGCAGATACAGGGGCTGATACAGGAGCAGGGACAGGAACAAAGACAGGGGCAGATACAGGGACAGGGGCAGAGACAGGAGCAAAGACAGGGGCAGATACAGGGGCAGAGACAGGAGCAAAGACAGGGGCAGATACAGGGGCAGAGACAGGGGCAGATACAGGGGCAGATACAGGAGCAGGGACAGGAACAAAGACAGTGGCAGATACAGGGACAGGGGCAGAGACAGGAGCAAAGACAGGGGCAGATACAGGGGCAGAGACAGGAGCAAAGACAGGGGCAGATACAGGGGCAGAAACAGGGGCAGATACAGGGGCAGAGACAGGAGCAAAGACAGGGGCAGATACAGGGGCAGAGACAGGAGCAAAGACAGGGACAGGGGCAGAGAGAACATGGAGGAAAGCATGCAGGTAAATACACTCAGGCAGAGAGACAGAGACATGTTCTCCCAAATTAAACCCGTGCATCATTGCTGTGGAACATCTCCATGACAATGAGCAAGTGGACCAGAAAAGTTCCATGATATTACTGAAAGTTCTTTAGATGCTAACCACGTGATCACTTGGAAAACAGTACAAAAAAACATTAGAAGGTGCATTGTGTAATTTCTCTGTTGGAGGGTCCTTCATCTGCTTATGTCCATCATTAATTAATTCATTAATTGATAATTGATCATGGTGATGTTATTGTTTTGCCGTAGTATGTCATTAAACAAACTGATCTTGCATGTACTCAATTAGAGGAGGAGTTTTTGCTTCTCAAAACTACCACAAAAGCATGCCCACTTCTCTACAGATCTGACCTGTAACTTGGCCTGGTGATTTGGCTGCCCGTCTACATGGAGGTAGTTAATACACCTTTAATAACCCCTGGAATACATTTGTGCTCCAAGGGAATAATGGTAAAAACCTGGACCAAAACAGTGACATAGTAAGAATTATTTTCATAAACGATTCAATCAATCTTCATTTCTGTCACTACATTGACATTTTTACTGCCGAGTTCCTGCCTGACACCTTTCAAGGTTGGGAGGTTTAACTTTGGCCTAGTATGTACAGCTGTTGTACCATTGGGCAAGACTTCAGCTACGTTGCAGCCATCTCCAGTCACTATGCTCTACGCAATGGAAAGACTATCCTACTTAAGGAGTTTGCCAAATGCGCTCTGCCAATACCATCATGTAAAAAGGCAACAGAGTAATGCTATACAGTAGTTTGTAGTAATAGTATATGATGTGAAATAGTTTGAAATGTTCCACAGTATGGCATTAAATGTATCTCCATGAAGGCAAACAGGTAACACCTACAGACAGTTAAGGGTGTAACTGTAATTGTAATGTAACTGTGATAAATTAATGAGAGAACATTTTTGAATAATTTATCAGAAATTCATTTGTTTATTCTAATTTTTTTTGGCACAGTTCGAGGCCCAACCTTGAGGATGTTCTGCCAGGACCAGCTGTGGGGTATTTACAGCCTGTTGCCTCATGTTCCCCGGCAACCATTGGACACGGCTCTCACCAGGCACTCCTACTGGCCAGCATCCATCTTAATATCACAAATATACAGATGACAATAGATTTACAGTGAATCCTGATTTTACACTTAGACAAACTTTATTGATCCACAAGGGAAATGATTAGGACACAATAGCTCACACATCAAAATATATAATATTATAATAAAGAGTAAAAATGTAAATGGTAAAAATGTATTAAAAAATAAGTGGCAAGTCAAATAAGTCATAAGTTTGTCAAATGAGTTTGTCAAATAAGGCATAATTATATAAATGTGTATGTACAAGTAAAAAATAAATAAATAGATTTGAAAATAGATGTTTGCTGCTCCCGCGACCCAGAAATGAAAAAGCGGAAGAAGATGGATGGATGTTTAAGGCCCATTATTCCACAATATTAATCCAACACTACCAAAAAAGTGTAAAAACAATAATATAGTCATATTTTACCTGCATCTTTTGTGTAAGATTTTTACCCGTTAATTACTGAAATTGAAGATACCCATTCAAAAATACTTTGTTTTCCAAGCCTTTTCACTTCCATCATGAAATCAAAGTATTGTTTTGGACTTAGATATAGTCACATAAAAGGGGGATCTTCCCCATGCAGAGGCAGCCATTTTGAATACGAGAGCCGCAGAAGGACATTTGGGCTCCACCTTCGCCTTCGGCAAGGCTCGTGGTTTTGGGTAAACAACACAAGCATGTTGCCGGATCAGACGTCGTAATGGATCTAACACGTGTTTTGGACTAAATTGTTTTACTGGATTTTATTCGCTGGATCCTTACGGACAAATTGAGAGCAAGTTTATGGTGAAATACAGAGTTTGACCTGTGCAAAGCATTCTAAGGTAAGCTAACCTCGTTTTGTGCTTTTCCGTATAAAAGCCCCATGTGCTCGGGGAGTGATTATTGTGCAGGGAAATGAATTGCATAGTCAAAAAGAGGAGACTGTAAGGTTTCATTTGATGTGTAGAGTGTCATGGTACATGATCAGGAATTTGTTTTCATGAGAAAAAAACAAAACAAAACAAAAAACGGGACCGCGTTTTATTTATACAGTAGCGGCGCGGCTCGTGCGCGTGCCCGGGTGATCCTCGAGGTCTGCCGTAGCTAAAACAGAAAGTGCAATAGCACTAACAAAAAAAAAAAAAAAAAAAAGAAGAAGAAAGGTGGACTATGATATTTTTCTAGTCGAGGGTCCGCCACCTGCTTGTTTTCATGGACATGTTAGAGCTTTGCATTTAATAGCAGCAAGTTTATACCTTTACTGAGAGCAGGCTCGCCTCTCAGCAGATCTGACCTGTAACTCTTGTCTAATGCCATACTGCGGAATGGAGTAGATCCAGCATCATAATATCTCCATGGAGACAAAAAAATAAACAACAAAAAACATGGATAGAATACAGGCATTGGCCCTGTATGTGAAGCTGGCATCTGTGAGCGTGTGCCCAGCCCTGGCGATGTGTACTCTGAAATGCCCCTCCCCCTGTTTTTCTAAGACTACATGTGTGCTGTGAGTGTTTGGAGTGGTAGTGCATGAGATAGATAAACAAGAAAAAGAATAAACATAACTATAGTATTTACTGCCAACAGAAATGTGTTCTCTTAGCAATGATACTGGCTTGCTTATACTACAAGCTTTTTTCTTATTTCTTCTCAGTTGAATTTATGGTTTTAGCTTTATATTACATAAAATGAAAACAATATAAAGGTGCAATATGTAACTTTTTTTGGTTGGGGGGTCAGTCACCTGCTTGTTACTATGGTTACGTCACTGCTCTGATTGCAGTGTTCCACAACAGGAGTTAAAACAGCTCTAACTTGCATTTATTCAATTACAGGTGGTTTTATAGCTTAGAAATACCTAGAAAAACAGACATTCTGACAGTGAGCGGGGTCACCTCTCCACAGATCTGACCTGTAACTTGGTCTGATTTGGTCTCCATTAAAATAGATAGAAAGGTTTAATGCCATACTGTGAACCATTCCAAAGCAATAACATCCCCATGAAGAAAAGCTTTTAACAGACCAAAAATTACACAATGCACTTTTAAATTTGGAAAAAAAAAAAGAAGACTTATCTAGCAATGATCACGGATAGCTAGCTATTCATTATTTATTCATCATTGATCTGCTGTTTTAGCCTCAGCATACAAATGAACCAAAACAAATCGATATTAAAAAAATAAATAAAAATAAAGTCCCTGCTTAGACTGTTGCCCCCGTGACCCGGCCCCAGATAAGTGGAAGAAAATGGATTGATGGGGGGGGGGGGAAATAATGAAAATGCTATCATACAAGTATAACCCCGCCTCAACTTCAACCTACCATCTCTTAGCATGTTCTCCCTCACGTGAACCCAATATATTGTACTTAACTCCAATGTAAATAATAACTGTCATCACATTTTCCTCATTCAAAAACACATGACGGAGAACGTGTCAACAGCCCGTACAATAACACTAATTTACTTTTTGTTGTCCCTTGCTCATCCCTTACTTTTACTATGTAGTTCAACCTGTATTGTAGCATCCCAGCACCCACATGCCTGCAAAAACTGAAAGATAATTGGACAGATGAGAAATTTTCACGGTTCAGTAGACAATCTCTGTGTTTTGACGATTTCGTAGGTGCTGACAGAGGACTGGGTTGGTAAAGGGGGTTAAGATAAGGCCACACGTGCAGAGAATGAATACTGCAAAGCGTTGAAAGTGCTTCAAGGAAATGTAGAGGATCAGAAGAGTGCTTTCTTATAAATGATTAAGCGACAAATAGGCCCGGATGCTAGCTAAACGCTTCCAATGTAGCATGTGCAGGATTTTAGCTACATCTAAAAGAATAGTTATGGTGTGAAATCGTGTCTTGGGGTGTAATAAGAGGTGGGTGGAGCAGTAGACAAAATGTGCAAATGATGTTGTAGTATTTACTATTCAAAGCATAGTAAATACTATGCTTTGACGGGAGGGAGGGGGGGGTTCATGACAATAAACTTCATATTGGAAATCAGATATGAAAATTAGTATTGAAACTATACTCATTTGAGCAGATATCTATACTAAAAAAAATCAATAAAGTGAGCTAAAAATCTGGAGATGGGTCCCTGACAGGTTGCCCAGGCAATATTAAAGGATGGATTAAATGTAGACGACAAATTAACTTATAAAGAAGCACATACCCTTCCTTTCCTATTTTTATGTCACTTATAAACAGTACAGACTATTACAACCAAAGCATGTAACTAAAGAGTGAACAGACTGGTTTAAATTGTACCAGAACATTGATACTTTGCAGTGGCATCCTGCTGGGGGTGTTCTACATGCGTCTCTATTGGAATGTTCAGCAGTCAATATGGTGTCACAATACGCACATTCGTTTTTAAGATTGTCTCAAGACTAAAGAGAAAATACAAAATGGATTTAAGATGCGTGAAAAGTCCCTCAGTCTTTTGAAAAATGGATTTAAATAACATTTTCAGGAGTCTGATCAATACAAGCATTGCAATGTGCATGGTTCTGTTTGAGAAGTTAGATTTTCAACAAAAAAGTGAGAGTGACTGAATGAAAAACTGTTGGCTGTTCTAACTAAGCAAAGCTATATCAGAAACTCCCAGTTGCTTACTTATCTTATTATTATTATTATTATTATTTATCTAGAGCATTTCAAGACATAATCACGCACACACCACTTTCATACTACGTAATGTGATTGACATGTCTTGCCTAAGGACACAACAGTTTTCCACAAGAGCAACTGCTGCCCCACTGTGGCACCTGGTATTCCCAGGGGTCTGCCACCCAAGTACTAACCAGGCCCAGGCGTAGTACTTGGTAGGCTTAGTTCCCAAAAATGACTAAATAGATTGACAAGTAGGTATGCACTCGAGAACAAAAGAAGAAAGGTGTGATTCCTCTTTTTTGTAGTCTTTAAAAATATTTTATCTATGTTTAGTTTGTGTTATTTTTTTTAATCAAATTAACTAGGCCTATTTACAAGTTTCATCAAAAAGAAGGACAAAAAAATCCATACCTAAAGCAGGCATGAAAAGGGTCAGGGGTGAAAAGGTGAGGGTGCACTAACCCTAACCCGAGGCTCGCTCACAGCTGATCGGCGAACAGGCGCAAACACAACAGCGCTAACAGCGATTGGAAGCTGGAGCACAGTTCGGCCCTTCGAACTTGCGGGGATTTTGCTCAGGCAATTAATATTTTTTATATATATATTTTTTTTTTTCTCCTCAGATCTACACGATTCACGTAGGTCACCCATTTTGATTTCAAAACGGCAAATTTCGCCGAAAGGTGAGGGTTTTCATGCCTGCTAAAGGTTAAAGACCCTGTGCCCTTTTTCCTTATATTTGATTGAAATGTGTCTTGGTCCAGTACATATATTTTGTCCACTGAGTACTGTCTGCATCTAATTCCAAAACTCTTTTACTGTCTATTTAGGAAGTGCATGCTCATCTTGCTAGTTGTTAGCTTTACCGTGAAAGCAAAACTCCGCTCTGATCTCTGAAAGTTGTGAAAAGTGCTTATAAACTCATCAGGGTGAATAATTAGGATAAGTGAGGAATAACTTTACAACAGAAAGGCACACAGGAGCAGAGGGAAGAGCTGAACACTGAGGGTCCGCTTTCCATTTTACTAAAGCTGCACTGTGTAACATTCCTAGTGGAGGGTCCGCCACCTGCTTGTCTCCATGGAAATGCCATTGCTTTGTCTAAAATGTTCCACAGTATAGATTAAACCTGTCTATCATGAAGGAAACAAGCAGGCTACACCACTATGTGACATTACAAGTCAGATCTGTGGAGAGTGTATTTACAGAAGGAATGAATATATTTTTGAGCAATAGAAACATCTGTAATGAATAAATGCTAGATGGATATGTTAAAGTCATATTATGGAACATTCCAGGCAAAGCAATAACATCTCCATGGAAACAAGCAGGTACAAAAGTTGCGCAGCGCACCGTTAAACTACACAGACTTTTATACAAAATGCTTTGAATACTGGCTCTAAAGTTTTATTTTCACTTTAGTATTAGCCAAGATACTTCGTGGGGGTCAAAATTTTAAATAAATGATTAGCTGGATATGTTTAAAATAACAACGATGCATTGTTTTTTTGTTTCACATTAATTAAGCAAGAAGGCAGCTCACCAAAATCCAATTTGCTCCCCCGCAGTAAACTCCTATTCTCTTTCGCTAATAAATCACAACGCTGGGAATTGAAGTTGCTCATTACACAAGTTTTTCATATGCAGATAAAAATATAAATGACTGTGACAATTACATGTAGAGTTTCAGAATTAATCTTTCAAACACTTTTGTGTGATCTTCAGTGCGGCTTTGAATGTTGTTTATTGAGTGGAAAACAGCAGACATATTTGCAAGTCTGGCATTTGCAAAATTGTGAATATACAGTACTACTTTTTCCTTTAAAAATGCCTTGACAAGACTTTGGTTCTGTCATAAACTGAAGGGTTGAGGTTGAAAAGTGATATCATAATGTAAATTGGACTGAAACAGAGCGAAGGATCATGGTCTATGTAGTTCTCCATGTTTCTTTTAGCTATTCCTGCACCATAACTATGAACTTGATTGTTATATTGTGATGGCCCACAATATTACTGAAAGACTTTTGACGATATGGTATGTCAATATTTCAGTTATTGTTACATTCAAAATAATAAAAAAATAAAAGCAGTAATTTCAGCAAACAGCAACTAGTGATTTTTGTTTTCTTTTGTTTTTGTTTGGTCAGATATGAAGTAATATTATCACTTTATTGCACAGTATCAGTCACAGTATTGATCCAGTACCAAAACATTTGCATTAAAGTCCATCAATCTGTACGGAATAATGTAGCAAAAATGTGTTATATTTAGATTACACTTCCTCAAAGTAGCCACGCTTTGCTTTGTTGACAGCGCTACAAACCCTTGGCCTTCTCTCAGTGTACTGTGGTCCAAAACTAAAGAAACTGTCTAAATATGTTATCCAGACCAGACCAAATTACAAGTCAGATCTGTGCAGAGGCAAGCCTGTTCACAGCAGAATGCCTGTTTTTCCAAATATATTTGAGATATAAAACCACCTGTAACTGAATAAATATAAAGTACAGTAGCGCTGTTTAATGTCATACTGTGGAACATTCCAGGCAGAGCAATGACATATCAACGGAAACAAGTCGGTAACGGACCCCCAACCAAAAAGTTACATAGTGCACCTTTAGCACAGTGACTACCATATTTTGCATTTTGAGACCAAACCAGACCAAATCTCTTAAGAGGCAACCCCACACACAGAATGCTTGTTTTTCTAGGTATTTTTGACTTATAAAACCATGTGTAATGTAAAGCTGTTTAATGTCATACTGTGGAACATTCCATGTAGAACAATGACATATCCATAGAAACAAGCAGGTGATGGACCCCCAACCAAAATACTCTTTATTGGTATTCAAACAACCCTAAAACAACACATAACAGTGACAAACTGCAGTTTCAAGCACTAAAAATCAAATTCCTCCAATGAGGCCTAAGACAAACTCTCCAAAGCAGTTAAATCACTCATGAACAGGTTCTAACCAACGACAAGAACAAAAGGTGTGGGGGAAATATACCCTGTAGACAAAACAAGACAATAACATTAGCATAGGGTGGGCATTCTTTAGTGACACATTCTCAGATACCACCAGTCAGACTAGTTTTTATCAGTATACTAAACCTCACATAGCCACAACAAGTATAGACATCGGAATGATCCTACGCGCAGGTTTTGTTTTCACAGGCCTTGGTGAGTGGGTGGAAGTCTATTTGAAATCACTACAAATAAAATAAAAAAGGCTAATTATAGATCACATGGGAACACAGTACTTCAGAGGAGGTATGTGTGATATGCTATTCAGGTCCGTGAGATTGTGTTAAAGTTAAAGTTGGTAAAGTAGAGAAGTACAATAGAAAATAAAAACACACATATTTTATACTAATTTATACTAATAATTCATTTTAAAGGTCCTATATTACACAAAATTGACTATTGTGAGCTTTATGTTGTTCCTCAAAAATATTTTTTGTGTCATTCACACGTTTGAGTAATGCTGCATTATCAGGCTGTATCCCCCAAGCTCAAAATGCTCTGTTCCACCTTGTGATGTCATGAAGTGGTAGTTTTCAGCTACCTTTTATGTTTTGTGGAGTAAAGATTAGCAATTCCAGGGCTGAAATTGTCCAAATGATTCGAGTGAAGGTGCATGGAGTTTAAAAACACAGAGGAGCACCTCCTGTATTACCACTGCTTTATTAAGGCTGTAAATATAGTTATTAAAAAACACAAAAACTGCAGCCTCATGGTACACTACACAACACAAATGTTATATATATCCATAACCAAACTTTTATAATGGAGTTCAAATGAATAGTTCAAATGTATGGGAATAGAAACACATTCTGTTAGGAATTATAAACTCATTTTGTGTGAGCAAGAATAACATTATAAGCATTATAAATGTAGTGTTAGTACAAAAATCTGATACAAATCAACATGCCCACTGACAGAAATCTGGGGGCCCTCCTCCTCTAATATAAATGAACAGGAAGGATCCAATTCTGGGCCTGTAAAAGCCTGAGGCCCAAGAGAAAGGACCTTTGACCCCCCCGTCCTACTGTCCTGCTAATCAACACTAAAACTAATACTACAACTAGACACTCATTTAAGCAGGCATCAATACTAAAAAAGTCACATTGACAAGACAGAAATTCGTGAATAGCATTAGAATGATCTTGAGCTGTATGAAAACAAGAGCACAGAGAAATACGCTCATGGACCACGGAGGGAGTACACACATATAAGACCACATGGGAATAAAAAAAGAAAGTACTATGATTAAATGTTGAAAATCACATCCTGTTAACTAAAAAAAAGTATTTTTTTATTATCATCATGGGGTCAAGTGCTCCTTGACAGTTTAGACTACACAGCTACGATCATTATTTCTAAGATTTTGGCAAAAATCATTCACAAGCGTTTCCTCATTTTTTTAGGTTTAAAATTGCACTTCTTGGTTGGAAATCATGACACCGCACTCGTGTAATGTCATCAGTGTTTTAGAACTCTTCTGTAATTTTCAACATATTTTTCAACAAATGGTTTCTTGATTGGTGTAAAACTATAATTTACAAGAGTTAATCCCACCAAATTACGTCAAAATTTGTTAAATTGTCACATATGCAATTGCAGGAGTCTCAAAAACACCTGGAAAAGCAAGCCTCTCCACAGATCTGACCTGCAACTTGGTCTGGTTTAGTCTTCATGAAAATAGAAAGGTTTAATACCATACTGTGAAAAATTCCAGACAAAGCAATTACATCTCCATGGCGATAAGCATATGACAGACCCTCCACCAGAAAAGAAAGAAAAACAACGCCCCTTTAATATCGTGACAACACTACCAAGATGACAGCTGCATGCGCACATACTCAGAGACCAGAGCAAGATGGCGGCCCGTGTTTACACATGCTGTCACTGAAGCACACAGGCTCCTGCAGTTTAGACTTACATCTTTCAGTGCCATCACATGACATCAGTCCCAGGCAGCTTTGTTGTCAAGTGACCCTCCAAAACAAGTGTCGCACAGCTGCTCCCAACAACAGGCTCAGAGATCAACCCAATGTCAGGATTCAACCAGGATTCAACCATTTAACAAGTCAGTAACAATAACAATAAATGAAATAACGTGATATTGTATCATAGGGATGGTGCAGGAACATCTCGTGCCACAGGATCTCATGAGACAAAATTGAAAAGATTTGCCCTAATTGTGTGCACACGAGAGAAATTACCGTGTCTCATGAGATTTTTTTAGTTAGTGTTTTTGTGTTTTTTGTGTTTTTTTTTCTTCTGTGATTTGGATTGGGAAAAAAACAAAACAAAACGATAGTTCTGATATAAACTTGGTCAGGTCCTGCGCTAGTCTTTGTTTAGTGTTTGTTTAGATCTAGTCCAGGGGCGACAAATTGCAGTGTTGTAACTGTATGATTGTGGGTTAGAGGAGGTGAATTTATATACTAAATAATATTAACATTTATGTCATTCAAAATAGAAGACTGACCTTTCAGGTCATATAGAAAAGTGTATTTATGTATTGTGTGAAGAGTCACTCAGTTGTCCAGGTAGAATCCATGATAAAAGAAGAAATTAAATTTGTCAACTGGACAAAGTTTGTTTGGTCGAAAACATTTCGCCGTATGTATTGAAAAAAGAAATACATTTTAGCACAGGCTATTAGTGTGAATAAAACTGAATTGGAATTTCCCTTTTTTTTCTTTTTTTTTTTACAATGTATACTGCAAATACTGTTGTATTCATTCAAAATAGAAGATTGAATTTCATATAAAATTCAATCATATAAAAATGGATTAAAAAATTATTAAAAAGAGAAAAAATAGTGTGAAAATGAAGTGGAATTTCAGTTTTTTATTATTAAAATCACAAAATCTAAGAGGTGGGCCAAAAACATGGGCCAAGTAAAACCAATTAAAAATAATAATAATAATAAAAGTAAACATTTAGATTAATTCTAGTCAAAGTTTAAGATATCCATAAAATCGCAAATGTTTCTTTTCAAAACCAGTGAAATTTGACACTGGATATCCATAAACACACAATCACTCCATTTTCACAATGAAGCAGTTCACCTTGTAGAACAACACCCAAGAATTTAAATTTTATGTCCCGTTTAAGTCCGTTTTAATGACCACCAATGTACCACCAATGAATGTGAATCGAGGTTGTAAAAATCCACAATGTAAATACCAAACGGAACAGGTGTGGCATTACGAGAGGAACAACAACACACGCTGCTAACCGTAAATCTAGTTAACCCCCCTCACCCCACATCTCCTGTCCCACCAGAGGCACTTTTTTCTGGGGAGGCGTCAGCTCCAACCAGGCCCCAGCCGCCCACCATGTCCACTCACCTCGCACTTCTCGCTATCTCCATTTTTAAAGTCCCCTAGGCGCCAGACAAATAGACCCCCACTACTTCTTCTTCTACTACTACCCCCAACCCCAACACTTCCTGAGTTGATTAGACCAGACAGCTGTGGGGGTACAAACTTTTAAGCCTGATAGCGAGCATGAGAAACTTGAGAAACTTGCTAACATATAGACAGGATTGGCGGGCACACTTGTAACGGTTATCAAAATGATGTTATAAAGGTCCACATTAGCCAAACTTAGTTTTTTCGAAATTCAAATTCTTACCGCTAATTCCGTGTCCTCAATAGAATTTTAGTTTCAGAAGCAAGATCCGCGTCAACTCAAAAGTTCCATTACCGATTGTGCATGTAACGTCCAACTATCTCCTTCCCCGGATGACAACTGCCACAGTGGAGGACCTCGCTGGTTCGGACTGCCCCAAAATGCCTCCCCTCCCTTACCCACCACTGGGCAAGCCCCCCAACCCACCTACCCTGTCACCCGCCAACTGGCCCCACCCTACCGGGCCACATTCCCATGGCACCCCGCCCACTGAGCTTCTAACTCCTCCCATTAGACACCCTTTGCCCTAATATGCCTCTAGCAACTGCCACCAATTCGTCAGTGTCCATGTTGGCAGTTGGGTTCATAGCGGTAGAAAGGTTTAAGACATGGGTCGGGAGGCATGTTTTTATGGATGGACTTGAAAGCGGATATGTACGGGGGATTTCACTTGGTAGTTTTCAGATTCCAGAATGTGATGATGTCATATTCTCAGATGGGGGGCAAGAGACAGTATTCCCTACTGATAGTGTTGTACTTTGCCATGAAATAGCCAAAAGGTAAATTCTCAAATGTTGATCGTTTCACAACACAAATATGCATTAACAATATTAATTTGAACTGACCCCACCTCCATTAAATATGATTGGCCTGTAGAATGTTATAATGTCATCTGAAACCCGTAAGTCGTGTTCACGTTCTTGAATTCGATGATGCCAAAGGTTTAGATGGAGGTCAGGGAACTTTATGGGAGATGAGAGAAATATATAAACTTATGAGCCAACTTCATAATTATTTGTTATTTTTGCTCTAAAAATTGAACATATTAATCTTATATTAATCTTATCTTAAAGACTTTACAATTGACAAAACGTCTTTGAGGTTGAATGTTTGTGCCACTTTTGGAAGCCGTTACAAAAAAATAATTTCACTTTTGTTTATTTATGCTGACAGAGTATGGTGAATGTGCCAATTTTTGTTTCCTATTTTGGTCTATCCAGTAATTACAGAGATACTGACCATAAATCAGGGCAAGAAATCGGTAGATAAAACTTGAGTCGGAAGGCGTGTTTTTATGGAGGACCTTGAAAGACGATATGTATGGGGGATTTTGATAGATGGCGTTCACGTTACAGAATTTGATGATGGGTTTAGGTGGAGGGCAGGGTGCTGTAGAATTCTACGGGAGATTCACTGTTTTTGAAAGAAATATTCAAACTTATGATCTACTGATGTTGAACTTCAAAATGATTTATTAGGGCTAAGCTCCACAAACTGGACATTTTAATCTTAACCAAGACTTTTCATGTGACAAACCGACGTCTTTAGGGTTGAATATTGGTGTCACTTTCTGAAGCTATTGTGAAAACATAATTTAACTTTTGTTACGGCACGGTAGCTGAGTGGTTAGCGCTCTTGCTTCACAGCAAGAAGGTTCCGGGTTCGATCCCCGGGTCGCCCAGGCCTTTCTGTGTGTGTTCTGTGTGGAGTTTGCATGCATGGTCTGGGTTCGATCCCCGGGTCGCCCGAGCCTTTCTGTGTGGAGTTTGCATGTTCTCCCCGTGTCTGGGTGGGTTTTCTCCGGGCACTCCGGTTTCCCCCACCAACCCAAAACATGCACCATAGGTACTCCAGCTTAGGTCCTGACCAAGCCGAAGATCATGGAGATGGTCCCCGGGCGCCCTAATGTGTGTGCTGCCCACTGCTCCTAATATATGTATATATATATAGGATGGGTTAAAATGCAGAGAAGAATTTCTCCAGTGTGAGATCAATAAAGTTCACTTCTTCTTCTTATTTGTATTGATGGAGAAGACAGAGTTGAACTTTGTGCCAGTTTTTGTTTCATGTGGATAGGCCCAGTAATTACAGAGATATTAACTACAAACAAATCTGCAATCTGGCCATAGACTGCATCTATAAATGAACATAGCCAACCCACGAGCCACCTCCATCCAAATACTGTAGGAAGTGAACATGGGGACGCTTCTAGCTCCATCGACATTTCTAATTGACTTTACAATGAAAAACTGTTGTCCTCTCTGTGCTACTGTGAACCTTGGAACTTTGGTCTTAAAATATTTGTATTAACCCACTCTACATGACTCCTGGTGTTTTTATTTAGCTATTTTGTCCATTAATAAATTTATGTTCCTAATATGGAACAGAAACAGGGAATTCACAAATGTTGAACACCATTATTTAATTAGAGATTGGTTCCACAAACTTGTCATAATAATCTTATGGTTTAATTAATAATGTCGTAAAACCTTTCACACACATTTGTAACTTATCTTTTCAATCAGGACAATTTCCCAATAAAATGAAAATAGCAAAAGTAATTCCAATATACAAAAGTGAAGATAAACATGACTTTAGTAATTACAGACCTATTTCTCTGCTACCTCAGTTCTCAAAGATACTAGAAAAACTTTTCAATACACGTTTAGAAAACTTCATAGACAGGCATCAAATCATTATCAAACTGCCGTACTTTTCGGACTATAAGCCGCTACTTTTTTCTCACACTTCGGACCCTGCGGCTTATAATCAGGTGCGGCTTATGTCTGGATTAATTATTTATCAAGACAGTGAATGTAGCGCGTAAACCGAGCTCCACTGCACGTGTCAGCGTTTTCCGCCCTATTGCTGTAATTGAAAGGACCCGTTCAGTATTTATACCACTTACAACTACATATACACTCAACAAAAATATAAACGCAACACTTTTGTTTTTGCTCCCATTTTTCATGAGATGGACTTAAAGATCTAAAATTCATTCCAGATACACAATATTACCATTTCTCTCAAACATTGTTCACAAATCTGTCTAAATGTGTGATAGTGAGCACTTCTGCTTTGCTGAGATAATCCATCCCACCTCACAGGTGTGCCACATCAAGATGCTGGTCTGACATCATGATTAGTGCACAGGTGTGCCTTATACTGCCCACAATAAAAGGCCACCCTGAAATGTGCAGGTTTTATTTTTATTTTTTTTTGCTTTATTGGGGGTCTGGGGGCTCAGAACCAGTCAGTATCTGGTGTGACCACCATTTGCCTCATGCAGTGCAACACATCTTCTTCGCATAGAGTTTATCAGATTGTCAATTGTGGCCTGTGGAATGTTGGTCCACTCCTCTTCAATGGCTGTGCGAAGTTGCTGGATATTAGTGGAAGCTGGTACACGCTGTCGTATACGCCGGTCAAGCACATCCCAAACATGCTCAAAGGGTGACATGTCCGGTGAGTATGATGGCCATGCAAGAACTTGGACATTTTCAGCTTCCAAGAATTGTGTACAGATCCTTGCAACATGGGGCCGTGCATTATCTTGCTGAAACATGAGGTGATGTTCATGGATGTATGGCACAACAATGGGCCTCAGGATCTCATCACGGTATCTCTGTGCATTCAAAATGCCATCAATAAAATGCACCTGTGTTCTTCGTCCAACAGATGCTTCCCCATACCATAACCCCACCACCACCATGGGCCACTCGATCCACAACATTGACATCAGCAAAGTGCTCACCCACACGACGCCACACACGCTGTCTGCCATCTGCCCTGAACAATGTAAACCAAGATTCATCCGTGAAGAGAACACCTCTCCAACGTGCCAGACGCCATCAAATGTGAGCATTTGCCCACTCAAGTCTGTTACGGCGACGATCTGGAGTCAGGTTAAGACCCCGATGAGGACAACGAGCATGCAGTTGAGCTTCCCTGAGACGGTCTCTGACAGTTTGTGCAGAAATTGTTTGGTTATGCAAACCAATTGTTTCAGCAGCTGTCCGAGTGGCTGGTCTCAGACGATCTTGGAGGTGAACCTGCTGGATGTGGAGGTCCTGGGCTGGTGTGGTTACACGTGGTCTGCGGTTGTGAGGCCAGTTGGATGTACTGCCATATTCTCTGAAACGCCTTTGGAGACGGCTTATGGTGGAGCAATGAACATTCAATTCACGAGCAAACAGATCTGGTTGATATTCCTGCTGTCAGCATGCCAATTGCATGCTCCCTCAATGCTTGTGACATCTGTGGCATTTTGCTGTGAGACAAAACTGCACATTTCAGAGTGGCCTTTTATTGTGGGCAGTCTAAGGCACACCTGTGCACTAATCATGATGTCAGATCAGCATCTTGATGTGGCACACCTGTGAGGTGGGGTGGATTATCTCAGCAAAGCAGAAGTGCTCACTATCACACATTTAGACAGATTTGTGAACAATGTTTGAGAGAAATGGTAATATTCTGTATCTGGAATGAATTTTAGATCTTTAAGTCCATCTCATGAAAAATGGGAGCAAAAACAAAAGTGTTGCGTTTATATTTTTGTTGAGTGTATATGACAGTGACAGTGGCACCGTGATGATGTGTTTAAGGTTTTACATTATTTTATTTTGCCGGGATATTTCTTCCTACGGTGTTAAAAATGTGCGCAGTTTGAAATAAAACAAATATATCTGTATTTTATATTTGTTTGTGACAACTGAAGTAAAACACTGCCTTATGGGAAATTCCCAAGGCCGGAGAATTGACCAATCACGGCACTAGTTGCATTTCTCATGAAGGTTAATCACTTTCACTTTCTGCTGTTGGGGGGGCGAAAAATGTGTGGAACCTGGACACAGATGACGTTATCAATCGGGTTGCGGACTCGCGGGTTGCGGATCGCACTTTGCATGAAAGTAAGACACTTTTTGTTTTTAATAATGGCTGGGTTGAGCATTGATTTCCATGATTTTAATGCAGTTGTTTAATGCATGGGGCTGACGTCTGCCGCTGTTACCTGATGTGCTTTGTGTGTGTAGCCGCCGTTTTGGGATTTTATTCTGCACGGTTCTGTGCTGGCATGAGGCTACAGGCTGGCCATTTTACAGTTGTTTTACTGCGTGTTTCTGCTGTGTTTCTGCCGTTGTGTTTCTGCTGTGTTTCTACCGTAGGTGCTGTTCGAACGTACCGGTATTTACGTTAATTAAAATAAAATAAAAAACTTTTATGTACCATCTTTCTATGTAAATATCTCAAGTTACAATGTGGACACCTGCAGCTTATAGTCAGGTGCGGCTTATATATGTACAAATCTTTTCTTTTTTTTTTTAGTTGGTGCGGCTTATAGTCAGGTGCGCTCTATAGTACAAAAAGTAGTAGTAGCCGGCTGGTTAGCTCAACTGGTAAGTCATGGACTTTCCCCCTGGGGGTTGTGGGTTCAAATCCCCCCCGGGCAATGAGCTAACCAGTGTGGGTCCTTGGGCAAGACCCTTCACGGTACTGCCCCCCGGGCGCCAAAAAAAAAGATGGCTGCTCACTGCTCCTAAAAAGGATGGGTCAAATGCAGAAGTCAAATTTCTCCCGTGTGTCACTGTGTGTCATTGTGTGTGAGACCAATAAAGGCTTAAGCCTAAACTTAATCTTAAAACTTAAAAAAGTACAGTACCTCAATGGCTATACTTGATGCAACCGAAGAAATAAAAAGTGCACTGGATCAAAAATAAATATGCAATTGGGATTTTTTATTGATTTAAAGAAAGCTTTTGACACAATTAATCATGTCTTACTTAATTAGTCTTACTTCAAAAATTACATGAACATGGTATAAGAGGAATTGCTGGGAAATGGCTTCAAAGTTATCTAACTGAAAGAACACAATATGTACACATAGGGTCATCTTTGTCTGATATTCTTGGTATTACTTGTGATGTTCCCCAAGGCTCTGTTTTGGGACCAAAACGGTTTAATATTTATATAAATGACACATTTAAGGTATCACAGTCACTAACACTCATATTGTTTGCAGATGATACAAACATATTCTATAGCAGTCATGATTATAATGAACTCATCAGCACAGTAAATAAGGAGCTCGACAAAATACAGAAGTGGATGGATTTTCAACAAATTATCACTTAATCTAAACAAAACCAAAGTTACGCTATTTGGAAATGCAAAAACAAACTCAAAACAACCAGTTATGATTGAAAATGTTCAAATTGAGACAGCAGCAGAAATAAAATTTCTTGGAGTCATCATAGACAATAAATTGTCTTGGAAATCCCACGTCAGACATATAAAAACAAAAATCTCCAAAAGTCTCTCCATAATAAATAGAACAAAATATTATCTTGACTACAATGCATTGCGTACACTATACTGCTCAATGATTCCTACTTACTTCACATATTGTATTGAAGTATGGGAATACTTATCAAACTACACTAAAACCTTTAATTGTCTTACAGAAACGAGGCCTACGGATTATTCACAAAGCTGGGTTTTTAGAACACACTCATAATCTTTTTATACATTCTAAGCTTTTAAAATTTGAAGACCTTACTCAGTATTACATAGCAATTATTATGTTTAAAGCACACCATAAACTACTACCAAAAAATCTGCAAATACTATTTACTTTGAGTGAGAGAACCTACAACTTGAGAGTGACTGGAGACTTCAAATCACCCAAAGTGAGAACCACTAAAAAAAGTTTTTGCATTTATTTTATTTTACTTAACCTTTATTTAACCAGGTAAAAACCCATTGAGATCAAGACCTCATTTACAAGGGTGACCTGGCCAAGAGGTCAGCAGCACACGTCCAGAGAAAATAACAGTAAAATATCAAATGTAAAATGCAATAGTTGTAAACAGTAAATTACATTAAGTGCAAATGATATTAGAAAGGTGCAAACAATTGCAAACAATTGCATGTCTGTACGTGGTGTGAAACTCTGGAACATTCTGGACAAACTCTACAAGCAAAACCAAAGTGTCAATACATTTAAATGACATTACAAAAATATGGTCTGGTCACAGTATGTGGAGAGTGTCTAAGGTCATTTCATCACTGTCTTCTGCAAAACTAGTTCAGCTGGAACATCTCTGATCATTGTACGTGCTTTTCCTTACCTTATGGTACTTGCTTTCTCTTACCATCGCTGGTATGTGCTTTTTTCTACCATTGCTGGTACTAGTATACAGGTCCTGTATCCTTAACCATATGGTTACTTGTCTCCAAGTAAAAAAGAAAAAACAGTTCATAACAGATAAGAATTATCATGGGAAAAGGGAAGTGATTTTTCTTTACTTATGTTAATATGTACAGATTCGTAATGGGGGTGGGGTTAAATAAGTTTTCTTCCCCCCACTCCTTCTTGGACGTTACAATTTTGATTGTTCTTTTGTATATTTGTACTACCTTTTTAATTTGACTTTGATATTGTACAAGAATGTTTATGTTAAGAATGTGAATACTGATCTAAAAGAACTTAATAAAAGAAATAATGGATTTAAATCTGTCTGTCAGACATTATTGTGAAAAAGATAATTTTATACCTTAGAAGACATTGAACTTTGTGCCAGTTTTTGTTTCACGTGAATAGGCCCAGAAATTAAAAGATGCACTGTGTAACTTTTATGAAAGAGGGTCCACCACCTGCTTATCTCCATGGGGATGTGATTGTTCTGCCTGCAATGTTCCACAGTATGGCATTAAACTGTTTTGCATTTATTCCATTACAGATGCTTTTATTGATCAAAAATATAATGAAAGTAGGCATTCTTAGGATACACTGAGACGCCTCTCCATAGATCTGATTTGTATCTAGGGCTAGCTTAGTTTTTGTTTTTTTCATGGAGTTCAGTGCTTCAATGTGGAACATTCCAGGCAACACAATAACGGCTCCATGGAGGCACCTTTAACCATAAACCAGGCCAACAAATCTACAATCTACAATGAGAGTTAAAAAAAATTCCATCATCAAATTCCTTCATCTCACTTTTAAAGGTCCCATGGCATGAAATTTTCACTTTCTGAGGTTTTTGAACGTTAATGTGAGCTCCCCTACCCTGTTTAGGCCCCCCCAATGGATAAAAGTTGCGAAATGTCTAAACTGAGCATTTGCCGTCCTTTTCTGCTTTAGAAAAAAACACAGCTCAAACGGGCGATTCTGAACAAGGCAACTATGTTACGTCACATCGAAAAAAGAAATGCAAATGCAGTTCCACCCCCGTCTGGATGTCCACCACCTGTCTCTGGAAATCACGCCCAGAGAGAAATGATGAATTTTAACTTTGTAATGTGATTTTTTGTTATGTAGAAATGACACCTAACATCTGTCAAGGGACTACGGATGAAACTTAGCCGTTTGGCTAACTCTGGCATATTTACATGCAAATGTTGATTAATATGCACTGTCCCTGAAATAAACAAATAAAGAGTTTGGACCGCGAAGGAGCTACGCAATGCGAAATGCGTTTTTTTATTTGCCTGGAGGCACATGCGAGTGTTTCTAGGGTCGGAAGTCCTTTACCCGACCCTCTGGACCTCTGAAACAGCAGTGGTTTAATTTTATTTTCTGTGAAAATGTGTTTTTTTCATTGAAATTCCTCTCATTTCTTCCTCCGCGCTTAAAACGCGTAAGTGGGAGACAGCACACAGCGCAGCGCTCCAGCGGCGCATTTGGCCCCCCCCCACCCGCTCCTCTAACCTATCTCTGTCCTTCTCATTTGCATTCAAGCAACAAGGCCCACAATGAGTTGTTCAGAGAGATATTCTGACTCTGTACATGTGTCTTTCTCATGCACTGAGTGTTGATTTTGAAGAAGGATTCATTTACAGTATTAGGGAACCCTTAAGGCGCCATATAAAAGCATCAAGAAGTACCATGTCATGGGATCTTTAAAGTATTGGACGTTTTGAATGCTGACAACCCAAGGTATTTTTTTTTTCTGCAACTCACTTGAGAAAATTAAAAACACCCAGCACTTGGGAAGATGCGGGTACATCTTGGACAATTACCAGCCAATGGACGCACAAAAGAACCCCACTAATAACAAATAGATGCCATCAAAAATGTAAGACAGACAGCTCACAAAACAAAAAACAAAAACTCAAAATGTTTTACTTTAGCACGAGCTTAGAAGAGTGAAATAACAGATGACTAATAAATTAGTTTTAAATTAACACTTAAAACACCCAAACTTTGCCAATTTACACTTCACAAGTTCTCTCACACCAAAGTGAGCAGTTTTTCTGTTTTCACAGCAGGGCCACACTGTTACACAACTCAATACTGTATAGAGAGAGTTAGATCATATCACCGTTTTGTCTTAAAGAATCACTGTGTAACTTTTTGGTTGGGTGTTCGTAGCCTGCTTGTTTCTATAGATATGTCACTGCTCTGTCTGGAATGTTCCAGAGTATGGCATTAAAATACATAGAAAAACAGGCATTCTGACTGTGAGTGGAGTTGCCTCTCCACAGATCTGACCTGTAACTTTGCCTGGTTTGGCCTCCATGAAAGTAGAATGCTTTAATGCCATACTGTGAAACATTCCAAACAAACCAATAACATCTCCATGAAGAAAAGCCTTTGGCGGACCCTCCACCAATAAAGTTACACAATGCACCTTTAAGAAACAAGAAGAAGAAACTTATTATCCGACAAGCCTATACATCCCTAATATTGTTCCGTGAATTACAAGTTTGAATCCAGTGTTATATATGGGAGCTGGGGCACAGAATGTTATGATGTCATGAAATCTAACATTAAAGTAACAGAGTCTTGGTCTGGTAACCTTTAAAAGGTACCACTGCAATACAGTGAACTCTCGTTTATCGCGGGGGTTAGGTTCCAGAAATAGCCCGCAATAAGTGAAATCCGCGAAGTAGGACAATTTTATATTTTAAAATTATTCTACATGTTTTAAGGCTGAAAACGCTTCACCAGACACATTATACACCTTTCTGAGACTGGTATTAACATTTTTCTCTTGTTTAAACACTCAAACTTTTGTAGATTTTCATTAAAATATATTAATAGTGGGGGGGGGGCACGTGACACACGGACACGTGCGCGCGGACACGTGCACGCGGACACATGCGCGCGGACACGTGTGTTTGTTTTGGTACCACATATCCATGCCATGTGCGAAAGTCGAGTGGAAAGCGACCTGGATATCATTTTGGGCAAGACTCAAGCCACTGCTAACAGTGCCAAACCGCTAACAGACGCTTCTGAGCACCAGTCCTCACCACAAGACCAGGTAAGACCAACCTGCGCTCACAAGAGTTGGTTGCATTTCACCCCGGCTCCAAAATCAGACCGCTATCAATGCGTCGCCAATACTCCACAGCTCTCTAGGACGGGGTCGGGTTCGTTCTCTCAGCGTGACGGGGAAGAGCCACTGTCTCCTCTGTGCGCGCGAGTGTCCTCCCCCCGCTGCGGGCTCCCTCGAATGTGGCTCCCCCGGACGCCGCGCGGCCAGGCGCCAGGCCCGTCCATGTTGATTCTTGGCTCTTCCATTTGTCCGGCTCGCACTCTCTTCCATGGCTCGTGCAAGTAAACAAAGGCCACACCTCCTGTCACCCAGGCGCTCTCGTGAAGGACATCAGAGACTCTGTCCCTACCATCCCTGGTCTAGACCTGGTTTAGTCCTGGTTTAGACCTGGTTTAGTCCTGGTTTAGACCTGCTTTAGACCTGGTTTAGTCCTGGTCTAGTCTCTTAGCTAATCAGGGCGCAGGACAGAATGTTACACTGTAAAAAAAAGTTACACTATAAAAAAAATTGAAAAAAAAAAAAAAAAAAAATTGGAAAAAAAAATCCGCGAAACAGCGAGGCCGCGAAGAGTGAACCGCGATACAGCGAGGGTTCACTGTACTGGCAAAAGTGAAGGTTTTACAAAAATCTACAACTTAAAGCCACAGTATTAGCCAAAATATTACTAATATCAAAGTGTGTGTTTATTGCACTGACAAACATGTACCCATTACTCTGAGCAGGCTTGCATCTCCACAAACTGTACTTGTACTATAACCTCCCACAGCATAGCACACAACATATCTATGTTCATGGAGAATGTTCCCAGCTATGGTTTTGACTCTCCATGTCCATGCAGGTGACATGCTCCAACCAGAAATGTACACACTGTGCCTTTAAGATGGTCCTAGGCAAGCACTATTGAAAGTTTCTAGGCAAGATCTAGGCAAGGACTAGTATTTATGTAAACTTATTCACTATTTGTCATGTTAAGCAATTAATGAAAGTACAGCTCCAATAGAGGTACAGAAAACTACATGTAAAAAATGAAATATACCCAGCCCTAATATACCGACACTGTACCCCAAGTCTAATCCAAAAATGCAAAAGGACGACAGAAAGTTATGATGTCATTTGAAACGTAGCATAAAATTACAATTGTTTCAGACCAATCCATCAAAGCCACTTCCCCAGCTCTGCTCCTCTGCACATGAGTCTAGAACGTCCCTGTGGATCAGGGGCTGGAGACAGCTGTCCTTTTGTTCCGCCATACACCTCCCTCCTCATCCTCACCAGCCCCCCTCCCCCTCTTCACCGGGCCGAAGAGCGTGCACCAACTCAGGCGCTCGCATGTTCAGCTGTCGGGGTTCACGCTCTCCTGTCTCCGGCCTCCTCCTCCCCCTCTCCTCCACGCCGTTCTTTCCGCTCTTTCCCTTATTTCTGTTCTACACTCGTCTTTTTTCTGTCTCCTCCTCTTCTTTCCTTTCCTTCTTTTCTCCGGTCCTCTGTCTCTCCTGCTACTTCCCTTCTTTTTACTCCTCTCCCTCTCTGTCTCCGTCTTCCTTCTTTCTTTTTTCCACCTCTCTTACTTCTTCACTCCTTTCGTTTCTCTTCTCCTGGTCCTCTTTACCTTCTTTAATCCCAGGGACGCTGTGATCCAGCTTTTTCACTTCCGAAATACTTTGGCTTTAGCTGATTATGAACTGATCCCAGTGCAGGTAAATGACACTTAAACACACAGTGAACTTACACGAGATCCACTTGTGTTTTGTGTTATTTCTCTTGTTCTCTGAAGAACAAAAGTGAAGAACTTCATATGAAGAAAAGTTCAAACCTCATGAGACGTTCAAAAACACACTGTAAATAAAGACTCTCTTATTACATCCAATTAAAGGTCAAACCAGGAATCAATCCAGCAACATTTTCTACATCAGTGTAAATATTCAATACCAGTATCGCTATCACTTCATTCCTATTCCTTTTCTCTCTCCTTTCCTTCTCACCTTCTTTCTGTTCTCTCCTTTCCTCCCCTCTTTCCTTTTCCTCCTCACTCCGTTCTCCTTATTCCTCTCATCCTCCTCCTTTACTTCTTTTTCTGTCCCACTCTCTTTCCACTCTTTGCTTTACTTCCTTCCTCCTCTCCTCCCCCTTTCCTCCTCCCTTTTGTTCCCTCTCCTCTGTCCTCCATTCTTTTCTCTGCTCTTTTTCTTCGTCCTTCACTTCTCTCCACCTTCTTTTCTTTCTCCTCTCCCTTTTGTCCTCTTCCTGCGCCTTTCCTCTCTTCTTCCTCCTCCCTTCTTCCCTCCTCCCCTCCATGTGATACTCACAGACTTCAGACGTGTGCTGTTGGAGAAAACATGTTTGTCGTCTTTTTCACTCAGCTCTCAGTCCACAACATGTCTGTGGGGACAGAAACATGCACCCATTAGAAATAAAACTAAACTAAATAAAATAATAAAAGGATCAGTAAAAAGAAACTCTATGGAACATTTTCATTTTAAATTTCACATCACACCGTTTTCCCAGATACACAGAGTAGTCAACATGTTCAAATCATCATATCAAATAGAGATTTTACTGCTAACAATTGGAATGCTGATTTATTCTTAATGACATAAACATTCGACATGATAGTTGTGTTTGTGTTATAATTTGGTGTTTTGGTTCAAGACAATTTTCCAGTCAGAAAGCAGATTGAACCTCACGAGTGTCCCAGTTGGGTTGCCAGATTCAATACTGAAATCCAATTGGTTTAAGCCGAAAATGCCTCTCTCTGATCTGAACGTTTAGGTCACTCCCTAAACCCCAGCACCTACAGCCTTTTTTTAATACCGTCCATAGATTGAGAATAAGATAAAAAATGTAAAATTGTGTATATTATTTCAACCGTAACAGCGCAGATTATATTTCAACAAATAGAATTATGTCTTTGCTCTGCCTGGAATGTTCCACAGTATAACATTAAACAGCTCTATTTTACATTTATTCAACTACAGGTGGTTTAATAGCTCACAAATACCTAAAAACAGGCATTCTGACTGTGAGCGGGGTCGCCTCTCCACAGATCTGACCTGTATCTTTCTCCATGAAGATAGAAAGGTTTAATGCCATACTGTGACACATTCCAGACCAAGCAATAACATCTCCATGGAGAAAAGCGTTTGACGAAGCCTCCACCAGCAAAGTTACACAATGCACCTTTAACAAATAGAAACGGAGGAGTTATTTAAAGGGACAGTGTGTAAGATTTTTACCCGTTAATTACTGAAATTGAAGATACCCATTCAAAAATACATTGTTTTCCAAGCCTTTTCACTTCCATCATGAAATCAAAGTATTCTTTTGGACTTAGATATAGTCACATAAAAGGGGGATCTTCCCCATGCAGAGGCAGCCATTTTGAATACGAGAGCCGCAGAAGGACATTTGGGCTCCGCCTTCGCCTTCGGCAAGGCTTGTGGTTTTGGGTAAACAACACAAGCATGCTGCCGGATCAGACGTCGTAATGGATCTAACACGTGTTTTGGACTAAATTGTTTTACTGGATTTTATTCGCTGGATCCTTACGGACAAATTGAGAGCAAGTTTATGGTGAAATACAGAGTTTGACCTGTGCAAAGCATTCTAAGGTAAGCTAACCTCGTTTTGTGCTTTTCCGTATAAAAGCCCCATGTGCTCAGGGAGTGATTATTGTGCAGAGAATTGAATTGCATAGTCAAAAAGAGGAGACTGTAAGGTTTCATTTGATGTGTAGAGTGTCATGGTACATGATCGGGAATGTGTGTTTTCATGAGAAAAAAAAAAAAAAAAAAAAAAAACAGGACCGCGTTTTATTTATACAGTAGCGGCGCGCGGCTCGTGCGCGCGCCCGGGTGACCCTCGAGGTCTGCCGTAGCTAAAACAGAAAGTGCAATAGCACCATCCACCTATGCACCACGAATCCTACACACTGGAGCTTTAAAGAAAATAATATGAGGATGAGGGGAAAAGCATATCCAAAGTTGAAAGGCATTCTTATCATTCTGGGCTGAAAAATTGCAAGATAAGATAAAACACAAATAGGTTTTTCTTGCTTCTGAAAGAAAATAAAAGAAATGTAACAAAAAAAAAATCTAAAAAAATGTAAGATGTAAGATAGCCTACAGCCATATTTTTTTCATATTGGCTCAGTATAGATTACTCATATCCAAAACAGTCAAAATTTCGTTCTGAAATTGTGTCCATGTGGATTGATACCAAATGATTATTAGGTTTTTTTTTAAAGAATTCATCTGGTGCAGGATTCTTTTCACAGCCCAGATTGCGGCCTGACTTGCCAGTTGTAGATGCTTTAAATTTTAAGAAACTGCAAAAGATACAAATTTTTGGCCCAGCTGGTACAAGGACATTGGTAACCTCCATTTTGATGAAAATCCAAATGGTCAACTGGAAAATTTGTGTTTATTTTTGGTAAATTTAAGAACAACACAATTTGATATATGATTTTAAAGGCGCTATAACTTATTTTTACTGCTTTAAAAATGTGAAAAACAGAACTAGTTCATTTTAAAGAGAATTACTGATGCATTCTGAGCATCCTAATTATTCACCATGATGAGTTTATAAGCATTTTTCACAACTTTCAGAGGCCGGAGTGGAGTGTTGCCTAATACTACCAAAAACTAGCATGCTAACCACTCACTTCCTGACATTCAGACAGTAGAACATTCAGTCATTAGATGCATACAGTAGATTAAGATGTTGATATTTCTACTGCTGTGTGGCTCCACATCGCACCGACAACAAAAATATTACAGCATCCCTGATAATTGACTGATAATTCAGAGTTAGCATTTTTTGTGGACGCTAATAAGCTAAATTTACGGTACTCAAAAAGTTCCCACACAAGCTTGGTGATGAGACAGCATTAGCATCCCCTAATTGTACCAATGGGAAATACAACCTTCTCCAAGTTTCATTAGCTCGTAACTTTTATGTAAAACTGTCAGCTTCTCCAATGTTGCTACACTCACTTCCCCTCTTCCCAAGCCATGCCTCTACGTCGCCGACCTTTCGCGACCTAGAGATCTCCGAAGGGGCCGGGGGAGAGAGGGGGATTGTGGGAAACGGAGGCTGGGGGAGTCTTCTAAACACTTGTGTCATTGAGTTTCCACACTGCCCCTGCTCGGGCATGTATGCACGTGTACTATGGTCAGAACACATGGCTATGCCCAAAACGCCCAGCACGCCAGGGGATAACTGTGGGACCCAGCATTCCAGAGGCCAATTCGTCTCTCAAAGTCGTAACTCATAAAGCGGACAGAGGGTGGAACATTCGCCTATCTGTAATCGGCGCAGGCTAAAGAAAATATACAGGACGACTAATGGCAACAAACTATGCGCCTTAATACTGTGGAGCCAATTACTTGTACAACAAACACCAGAGTCTTATCTCCCTCCCTTCTGCCAGGGTTAGTCCCATTTGTTTTATCTGAGTGCGACTGCCCGGGGCCCCAACTGTTCCACAATGTACGAAGATGTAAAAGATGTAGGTACAAATAATTACACTGCTAGTCTTTGCCATTATGAGAACAAGTAACTAAATGTTTTGTTTAAAGACACACTATGGAACTGTTTTGGTAAAACATAGCTAATATAAAATCTCCAGTTGCTCGTCTACATGGACAGAAAGCGTATCCAACTCCATAGAGAATATTCTGAAGTATGGCTTTAACTTTCCATGAAATCATGCAGGAGACATCTCTCATGCAGCCCACAAAACTTTAGCAATGCAGTCAACACAGGTATGGATGGGCAATATACTGGTTCAAATATCAGTATCGGTCGACTGTCAATATTCCACCCAACACTTTCTAGCACTGCCCCATTGTCTGTGTCAATGTGTCATTTCCTGTCCTCAGTGCATTTGTAACCTTTTGAGATATACACATGACCTACTTGATCATGTGTACAAGTATTTGATCTACAATACTTGTCAAATATAAATTGTTAAATTTTGATAACTTGCTTAAATGTAATGAAATGTTAACCTTAAAATAAAATAATTCATAATTCAGCTGCTCCCCCATTGAGAAACTTTGTGGTGCTCCCTTCAGAGAAGAACCTGCCGAGCCACATGGTCCTCAGCCCGAGGAGAGGGGAGTGTTCCAAACGCAGAACCTCTTTGGGTCAGTCATCATTCTCCTACAGAGCCACAGGCCTCTGGAACACCCTCCCACATGACATTATATCATGAGCAAATTATATCATGCGCAAACAACGGCTTTTAACCCAAAGTGCAGCAACTTGAACTGTAAAAATGTAGTGTGGATGGATGTGATGACTGAGACTGAATGGGGCCAGTTTTACTTATTGACTGACTGGATGAAGGATTGTATTAATATACATTAGATTTCTTTTATTAGCATTGACATCAGCCTGTCCAGGGACTTAAGGTGGAAATGAGTAATTCTGCTCTAACCTGCACAAAATATGACCTCTTTGTGTAGCTCAATGTTTTTATGTTCATTGTCCCTGATGAATGGATGAATGAGTGAATGAATGTCCCTGATTGTCCCAAATAAATTCAATTTAATTAAATCATTCTGGAACAGCTCTCATTGAAAGCGAATGGGAAAATGAGAAAACAGAACGTCATGAAGACTATTTGAGTCTACTTAGTTGAAGCATCACAACGGAGAAACAAAAACTAATCTTTGTTATATCCAGTTGAGTGAAAGACATCTTCCATGTCCACAAATGCACAAAGTTGTTCTTGGTTTTACATCTTCTTCCAAGATGTGAAGTAAGATGTGAAGTAAGTCTGAATGTTTATTTTAGTAAGGATTCTGTTCAAACACATTCACAAAAATACTGAAATATGAATATGAAATATGACAAACTAATCCAAGAATCACATTTCAGAACATTACACATTTAAACTACAACTTTTATTAGTGGAGGAAATGATGGCACTTTGCTGATTGCGTCCATTCAAGTGCAGATTTCAATTGCAATTCATCTTTGAGCTTCAGTGCCAAGATACTTCAGTGCACACTCTACAGTTGGCTGCTTTCACTGTCTTCTTTCAACATAAATACACTCGCCTCTGGGTACGCACTTTATCTCAGGCTCGGGTTAGGAAGAATAGCTGTTTGTACCTCCCCCTCCGCCGCATGCTCTGTTCCGATCCTCTCCACATGCATCTGTTGGTGGTTGGTTGATTCGCGGTTTTGGCCGGGGCTCAGGTTTTAGGAGGAGCGGAGGTAGCAGCCATTTACAATACATCCCCAGTTTAGGCTAAGGGCCAGGGCTGCGTGTAGAGCAAGAGGGGCCCTGCGGTGGTGCTGTCAGGAGAACAAGCCGAGCTGGGGTTTGAAAGAAGGGATGATTTATCTGCAAGAGGTGGTGCATTTGCAGAGGTACTGGGGATATTATGTAAAGGTTATGATTTGGTATAAGAGAAGTACCAGGCCTGGTTAGTACTTTGATGGGAGCCTGCATGGTATAACAGGTGTCACAGTTCTAGTGGTAACTGTTGCTGTGTCCTTAGGCAAGACACTTCACCCACATTGCCTAGTATGAATGTGGTGTGTGTGAGATTTTGGGACCGATGACGCAAATTGTGCAAACTTGTGAACGCACTCTAAAACTGTGCAGTCAATTTGATTTGTAATGTTTTCAAAGTTATGCTTCTGTGACAAAATGCTGAAAATGTAATGGTCTATAGTAAGTTTTTTAAATATTCTAAAGATGTTTTATGTAACTTTTTTGGTTTAAGCCAACAGTTTGCCTTCATAGAGGGCTAACAATGAATTAGGACTAAACTAGGACTAGGACTACACACAAAAACTGGGGATTAAACTGGCTATAAATTCTGCAAATATTTGAACTCCATATGAATCGACGCACATCAGGTGTTGCCACAAGGCCAAGTTACAAGCCAGATTTGTGGAGAGGCAAGCCCAGTAAAGATATATTTAAGTCAGTGCAAGAAAGATGTGTGTTTAGGGTTGCGTTCTGCCTCCCACAAAAAAAAAAGTAATTCTAAATCTTGAAGGAAAACTAGTCAGATAACTGAACTGATGATGCCACAACAACAAAAGAGACACCATTTTGACACATTGTAAGTATTCAACTACCAAAAAATACCTACATTTAATGCTAATTGTTTAATTTTGATTCAGGTCTCCACAGCACAAGCAAGACAGACTATGAAAAAGATGAATTTGAGAGAAGGGAGATCAGCCCCAAATCCATTTCAATAATACTACTCAAATGTTGTACTGTACATCACCTGACTTATCCAACTGTTGTCACACCACAAAAGAGAAAGTGAGGAGCATTTGTCCAACACTGGCTTATCTGGAGTTCTGTCATTATAGCAAACGGCTATTAGCTTTGTGAATACACACAATATGCTTTCAAGGCCTCGTCAGTGAATACACAGATCATGTAAATCTGGGCCCTCGTGAGGATGGGCTAAATTACAAAAAAAAAAAAAAAGACAAAGCGCGTCTCCTTCTCTCACTCTGTTTTTCTTGTGTCACCTACATTACACAACCAAATGACGATGTTCAGTCACGCTTCAGACTGCATCAAAGCCCAAGTGTGAAACAAGAATATATAAGATTTGTGCAGTGTTTTTTTTTTGGTAGTTACCCTTTTGGTAGTTACCCTTTCATAATCTAGTTACCTTTTTAAGGGCCATATTACACTATTTTCTGATCTATGTTGTAATATTGTTTTCCTTAATAAAACCATACCTGGAGTTGTGTTTAGTTTCACATTTTTAACACGACCCCTGCATATTTAGGCTGAGTTCTTCTCTCAAACTGAAAACACAGTGATGTCATGTAGAGGGAGTAATACCAGGGATGAAAGTGACCAGTAATGAAAAAAGCTCAAAGTCACCGAAAAGCTCATTTTTGATGCTCTGAGATGCAATCTGGGCTCATTCCAGCCAATAAAAACTAAGACGTCAACCACCCATTTTGGGAGGAAAAATTCCCTTTCCCTCTTGATGACCCCACCTTCTCACAATTTTTTACAAATATATATGTTTGCAATAAAGTAAAACTGTATATCAAAGCGGTTTTTGTGTTGTTGTTTTTTTTTTTTTTTCCAAAATTTGTGATTTTCGTTTTTTTGCAGAATGTGCTAGTTGAGATCATGAAGAAGCCTCTCCATGTTTCAGATAACAGCATTAGTGACGTTAAAAACATACATTTTTTTATTTCAAAAGGGCTTTTTTTTGAGGAAAGAAACAGGGCGTGTATAAATCAACAGAATTTTCCCACGCTCGCCAATCCTGTTGCGAGGAGCACAGTAGGGGCTTCCCCTGTTCACCGATCAGCTGTGAAGAGCTCATGCACATGTAAGCAGCACTGCAGGACAATAAAGGACATGAAAATGGACTTTTAACTTCTACTTGGACACATGACACACATGACAGGGAGACCTTCGGGACAGGTTCGGGACACGTCTGTTTCTCTGGAGCTCGAGTACAGAGTGCGATTTGGCTCCGAAACACACGATACACAATACACAATACAAACACTGCAACATGGGGTGAGTCATAATTATGATCATATTTCTGCATCAAATGGACTTTATAGACTTTAGGACATGTTTAAATACTAATTCAGCTTTCGTGTGTGCTCTGTGCGCTGTGCGGGACCGCAGCGGATCTCCATTCACAATGCGGCCAAGCTAATGCTAACGCTAGCATTGAAACAATGTGATCAACGTGATCACGAACAGTCTCTTTAGGTTAATTTCCACTCTATTTTTGTTTATATAAAAGCCATTTATAAAAGATGTTTTGCCATAGGCTATAGCGGTAGAGAAATACTTTATATTGATTCAATTTGACCCGTTTCGGCACTTTTGTAACTTTTTTTGACTTGAAGCTAATTAGGGATGTCAACAATTAATCGATTAACGATTAATTGTCGATTAAGACGTTGGTCGAACAAAATGCATTAATTGTAATTAATCGCTAATCGCGGACACGCGCACCCGCGTGGTCACGAAACAAGGCAACTGCGCACCGCGCTGCGCTCGACTCACAGCCGGCCGCAGGTGACAACGGCACTGCTCAGCAGCCCCGGGTTTACGCGCGAGGCGAGATTGAACCGCGGCGCCCAGGAATGCATATGCGAAACCAGCAGCGGCACATGGTGGTTTAATCCTGGTTTAGTCCAGGTCTAGACCTGGTCCAGTCCTGGTTTAGTCCAGGTCCAGTCCAGGTCCAGACCTGGTCTAGTTCTGGTCTAGACCTGGTTTAGTCCACGTTTAGTCCTGGTCTAGTCTCCTAGCCAATCAGGACGGAGAACACAATGTTACACTATAAAAAAATGTTACACTATAAAAAAAAAAATCCACGAACCGCGATAGAGCGAGGGATTACTGTATTTTGTTATTCAGCATCAATACATTTGTCTGCTTTTTACTAAGGAATAATTAATTGAGGAATATACAATATAATAATACTATGATATATTTATGACTCAGTGTTATGTATACTATAGCTTATATTCTTAAAGACCCTATTGAAACACTCAAATTCAGGTGAAAAACGCTGCTTATCAGTTAATCGTTAATCGATCGATAAGGTCAGTCAACTATCAATTAATGAATTAATCAATAATTTGAATCCCTAGCGCTAATATAGCCATGAGGGTTTGAATGGAAGTTCTTATGGGACGCACAGCATTTGAACCTTAAATGTTTTCTTTTTGTAACTTTTTTGAATGAATTAGGCTGCAATGCCAATACTAATTGATTTATTTAATAGAACTTTGAAAGTGCACTTTACTTTGTTTTTGGAATTAAAGCTAGCTTATTGAAATAATTGAATTGTTATTAAAGTCCATTTTGATGTGGCCAAATGTGACAATGTGGCAATTGGTTTATTGGCGTAATGAAATATGATCGCACTCATCTCGAAACCAAGACCGGTGACGAGTACTACGACACTACAATCTACCCACACTACTGTAGCGATCGACTGGTAGATCGCGATCAACGTATTGGGCACCCCTAACCTGGGAAATCCCAGGCTGCTTTTGTTCGTTCCAATCTAAAAGACAGCCTGGCAACGAGGCTAAGCGAGCTCTCCTGATTCTGGGAGCCAATCAGAGAGCGAGGAGGGGTGGAAAGACGGTGACGCGTACTACGTGACAAACGGAAACTTGTAGTTTGAACTGACAACTGACATGATTGACATTGATAGACATTCGTAACGCCCAATAAACGGCCGATGGCAATCGTAAACCACACCTCCACTACGAGATATTCAGTAGGTGCTCCCAGACCATATATCACTGTGATATGGTCTGGTGTAAACCAGGCAAGGGCACCCCTGTTTTAGACACTATTTTTGATTTTTGATTGATTCAGCTCACAAAAATGTGGAAATTCACCAAAAAAATGGCATCCCTGTAATACCGAAGTGCTCCACTGTGTTTTTAAACTCCATAAACCTTCACTAGAATCATTTGGATACTTTCAGTCCTACAATTTCCAATCTCTACTGAAAACCACAGCTTCATAGCATTTTGGACTTTGGAGATATAGTCGAAATAATATTAAAGAATGACTGTGTGAATGAAACAAAACACAACTACAGGTATGTTTTTGATGATATGACAACATTCTAACATGACTTAATGCTCATGAGAGTCAATTTTGCTTAATATAGGACCTGCTTTACTGTGTAAAGCAATAAATAGACAAAGCAATAAAATCAATAATAAACAAGCGGACAAAAGTTACAGAGTACACCTTTAAACCAACCATGACTTGCAGTATCTAGCGCTCCCATTAGTGCTATGGTCCAGAATGCGCAATTAGACAGGAACTAAAAGCATGGAGCAGCTTTGATCCGCAGAGGGAGCAGATGTCCCCAAGAGCCTGGAGACCAAGTCCAGCCCAATTCACAGTCCATTCACACCACACCACACCACTGACTACACAACATTATGCACAGGATTACACTTCTATCACAGGCTAACAATAGGCCCGCTGCTACGTTTTCCACCAAGGATTAATACACCAGGAATGTACACGATGTCACTTTTATGCTGGTGGAGAAGAATCCGTCACCTAAGTTTGTCTAAAATGTTCCACATAGTAGCCTTAAATTTTCTTCACGGAGATAATCAGGTAGTGTTGTCACGATACCGAAAGATACTCAGTACTGATTATGATTCCACAATGATATTAAAAAGACAATAGAATGTGATTTTCATAGTATTTTCTTTTATATTTCCATGTGGCCTTCTATCCGTGTACTCCCTCAGTGGTCCTGTAGGTTCCACAGTGGTCCATGGGCATATAATAGTCTATGTGCTCTTATACTTGTTCTGATATAGTTCAAGATCTTTTTTTAGTATCGATACCTGCTCAAATTAGGATTAGTATCAGATTTTCAGTACAACCCAATAAGCAGGTGGCAGCCACAGGCCAAGTCACATTAAAAACACCTGTAGTTGAATGTAATGCTATACTGTGGAACTTTCCAGGCAAATCTCCATTTTGTGAGAAACCCTGGAGCTGGTCATTTTAAAGAAGCGCAGCACCCCGTCTCCTCCCTCAAATATACTGGATAGAGCAAAGAAGAGGCTGCTCCTACAAAGAGAAAGTTGTTATGTTTATTCCTTAAAAATGCTGGTGGCCTGAATCAAGAATATGAAATTAAACATTTCTTATAATGTTATATTTATTTTGGATGTAATTTACTTGCCTGATGATAAGATATGATTGATGGACTTTGGTAATGTCTAATGTTATACGATGTACAGTGTATATTGTGCTATATATTGTGTTGTGTCTCCTAAGGCTCACTTTTGGATTGGCCAATCAGGGGGCAGAGTGGCAGACAGAGAAAACCGTGACCTGACGAACATCCACTGATCCAAACGTTGTCATTCATTAAATTGAGTTAGTGTGCAGGCTTTGACTCACTTTCTATGTTCACCGTAGTAGTCTTTCAACAGTGATGTGTGCGCGTACCTTTTATGAAGTCTCCATTATGTCACAGTTAATCACAGAAATTGATTAAAAATGAATTATGTTAATAATTTTAACAGATATGGGGGCTGGTACATTGTGTTCTGGGCAGCAGATCTGCTTGGACTGCTGCCCCCGCGACCCAGAAATGGAAAAAGCGGAAGAAGATGGATGGATGTTGTATTAGCAGCTCTTAAGGTAGAAATGAGACTGACGTCTTACTCCGCTGTGTAATTATGAACAGTTGTATCCGCAAGAATCAGGAAGTGTGCTGTTTGCATGCTAGTTGTTAGCAGCATTACTGTGACGTCAAAACTTTGCCGTCTCTGAAAGTTGTGAAACACGCTCATAAACTCAGGCTCAGAATTCATACAGTGAATAAGTGTGAAAGAACTTGTATCTGCAAACAGTTTACAATGAACTCATTCTGATTTTTCACATTTTAAAACCTGGTACAGCTCCATTAAGACTGTCAGATTATTTTTGTATTACCACTGGACACTGTTTTATGTGACTACCAACACTTTCAAATGAAGCGAGACAATCTGACACAACAAGAAACGCCAATGCCAGAGAAGCCTTATGCCATTCCTCTGCACCACACAGCTCCGGCCAGTGTGGAGCTACAGCGCTGATCTCCCGAGCACAGGCTGTGGTAAACATTGGACATTCAGTATCTAGCGTCCCTGGGGCTGTCATGCCTAAAGGGCAAAGGTCAAGAGCGGTGAGACGAGCCCTAACAGACGGAGCAACCTGTTCTCTTGGGCTCTCAGCTGCTCGCACAAAGCTTCACATACCAGGAGCACACGGGGTTTAGCCGGGCATTATGGGAGCACAGTATATTGCAATCTGAGCTGGGGCAATGATCAGACTTTAAAAGCGGCAATTATTTTAGAGAATAGAATGTTCTTCCAGTCACCATTTAGCCCTTTGCAAACCTGTTCTGAAAGCCGTGCGATTCATGCGCTAATTTATTAGTTCATATTTCAGTGTTCTCTCAAATGTTGTTTACAATGTGCAGTCTGAATACAATTCTCCTTTTTAAAAAGAAATCAAAATCAAAAGCTAATTGTAATATGTTTGCAAAAAGTAAAGGTATTTGACCAGTTTCTTGTTATTTTTGCTACTTATTTTGAATGTATTATTACCGTTTATATTTGCTCTTTGTTATTATAGTGATGTGTGAATGACTGTGACCGTGTGACTGTGCTTACGTTTAAACAGGCAGAGGGTGCAAGGCATGCTGCACTGCTATAGCTACTGCAAAAATAAATGTTTGTCTTACATTTAATACATTTTGAGCTCTAAAATGATCTGAATTAATTAACTGAAGGTGTATGGACTTGACTTTAAAAACGTGGATTACCACGAGTTGATATGTGGCACCAGAGTTTTCAGTTTTCAAGTTCAAACTATATGCAGGACATATGATTCTAATCTTAGAATCTAGGTTCACCCAAGGCAAACAAACATGTGCAAAGAATAAGTAGCGATTTTGTTGGCTCCTGCAGACTGGTGATTTTGGCCCTATCTCGCATGTAAAAAAATAAACTTGATTAACTAGAACAACTTAAAAAGGTGCGTTGTGTAACTTTTCTGGTGGAGGCTCCGTCAGATGCTTTTCTTCATGGAGCTGTTATTTCTTTGTCTGGAATGTTTCACAGTAGGGCATTAAACCTTTCTGTCTTCATGGAGACCAAACCAGACCAAGTTACAAGTCAGATCTGTGTAGAGGCGACCCCCGCTCAGTCAAAATGCCTGTTTTTCTAAAGATAAAACCACCTGAAACTGATAAGGTGACGGACACCAGTCAAAAAGTTACACAATGCACCTTTAAAGATCCCATGACATGGTACTTCTTGATGCTTTTATATGGCGCCTTAATGGGTCCCTAATACTGTAAATGAATCCTTCTTCAAAATCAAGCCTCAGTGCATGAGAAAGACCCATGAAGACAGTCAGAGTCATAAATATGTCTCTGAAACACTTTATTCTGGGCGTTGTTGCTTAAATGCAAATGAGGAGGACAGAGACAGGCCAGTGCAGCGGTTGGGGGTGTGGCCAAATACGCCGCTGTTTCCTGGATTAGCGGTGCGATGTGCGCCGTCACCCACTTCTGTGTTTTAAGCGCAGAGGAAGATATGGGACGCATTGCATGAAAAAAAAAATGTCCACAGAAAATAAAATGAAACCACTGCTGTTTCAGAGGCTCAGATAAAGAACATCCGAGCCTGGAAACACTCTCACGTGTCTCCAGGGAAATAAAAAAACGCATCTCGCATTTCGTAGCTCGTTTGCGGTCCACATTCTCTGGATATGATTTCCAGAGACGGTGGGTAGACATCCAGACGGGGGGTGGAAACCTTTCCCCGAGTGTGACGTCAGAAAGTTTCCTTGTTCAGAATCGCCCGTTTGGGCTGCCTTTTTTTCAAATGTGGAAAAGGATCACAAATGCTCAGTTTAGACATTTTGTAACTTTTTGTTACGTTCAAAAACCTCAAAAAGTGAAAATTTCATGTCATGGGACCTTTAAGGATTTGAACCACCGACCCTTTCATGTAACTGTTGCTAACCACTCTGCCATTGTGCTACCCCAAAACTTCATTATAGTGGTCAACAAAAACTTTCTTAGGCATCGCAAGGTCAAATCTCTAATATTTAATTAACAGCAGCAGAAACCTCGTCTGAATCTTAAACTCCCCGTGCAGTCCCAAATTGTTTTGAGTAAACTATAGTGTTGAAGTAAGCTTTTTCCAGCGTCCCTGAACACAACGTGAGCCAAACTGGACTCTGTGGTGTTATTGTAATGAATGCTCCGCCCTTACAGCTATATGATATTTAATCTATCAGTGAAATTAAAGTCATAAATCACTCAACATCTGTGACTCCCTGTTTGCTCCCCTGCAGAGGTGCAGACACAAGAGCGCAATGGAACCTGACAACAAGGATGGATACGCTTGGAAGAAAAACAAAGAGATCCAGGTATTGAGTCTAAAAACAAAAGAAGAAAAGAAGTACAATTAGCCGATAAATGTGGATTCAAAAATTAGAATACAAATGACTTTAGTGTAGCTTGAAGAAAGCACAAGTCAAGAGAAAAGTATACAAATGACCTGATCATTTAAAGTGGATCAAGAAACCTTTATGTCACTATAATGGTCTGATTTGGAGCTATGTCCCCTGCTAGCCACTAGGGCTGTAAGTAAATAAATCGATACTAAAACTAGTATCAAAACTCGAAATGTTATTGCTTAGCCTGGAAGGTTCCATAGTATGGCATTAAACATATCTATCCCCATGATTACAAGCATTTGAAGCCACTTGGCCAGATTGAATTTGTTCACAGTAAGTATGCTTTCCAATATAATAAAAACATCTATAACTAAGAGAGCCTTTGTGTAGAACATTCCAGGCAAAGCAATAATATCTCCATGGAGACGAACAGTTGGAAGACCCTCCATAAGAGAAATTACATGGTGTGCTTTAGGGCTGGGCATTTAGTCAAATTTTAATCGAGATTTTAGCAGCCTCTGCAGCTCAGTGAGTGAATTCTGGAGGTTCTGGGCCTTCACATGAGACATGGACTGTCCAGATACTGAGAATGAGAAAAACGTGTATGTGGCACTGGCAACCCAGGTTCAGTTGTGACTGTAAGTGCAGGTTACATAAAAAGTCTATTTTTATGTGATGTTAAAGGTGCACTATGTAATTTTTTGTTGGAGCTGTCACCTGCTTGTTTCGATGGATATGTCATTGCTCTGCCTGGAATGTTCCACAGTGTGACATTAAACAGCTCTATTTTACATTTATTCAATCACAGGTGGTTTTATAGCTCACAAATACCTTGTTAAACAGACATTCTGACCTCTTCACAGATCTGACCTGTAACTTGGTCTGGTTTAGTCTCCGTGAAGATAAAAGGTTTAATACTAAACTGCAAAACATTCCAGACAAAGGAATAACAGCATTTGACTTCACCAGAAGTCAAATGCGACGAAGCCTCTCGGATGAGCGGCGAAACGTTTTCAACCAAACAAACTTTGTCCAGTTGACAAATTGAACTTCTCCTGTTATCATGGATTCTACCTGGACGACTGAGGGACTTTTCACGCTTCACCAGAAAAGTTACACAATGCACATTTAACACTGATGGACACTTTTATTACCTCAGAAAAGAATGAAAAAATGAAATCAATCAATCTTTATGAACCCTTTAATAAAAAGCGTAAAGAAAAAGTATTGTACACAAGCGTCTCATTCTCCCGCTCCTGCCCTTCCTCCCCTTCAGCAGCGCCCCCTGACACTGACTGCAGCACACAGGCACTTCACAAACAGCTGACGTTTTAACAGGCTTACAACAGCTGACACAGGCTACAGGTGGGGCCGGGGGAGCTCTCATAAGGCCCCTCTGCTCTGCGCTCTCCCCCTCCCTCGCTATCCGGCTACTCATAATTCCTCTCACCTGTTGTGACTCCGGAGGAATTGGGCTTCATACTGTCCACGGGGCCTGCTCTATCACAAACGCAGGCACAGACATGGCGTTAGTCTGGGGTGTTCATTTGGCAAAAGAGACCTGAGTGTTATGGAGCTCAGCAGACTCGCCCACTTTCATACTTTGAAGTCTACTCTAGTTCTAGTACATTTCTTTTTCTCCATAGACTTTTCAAAAATTCTAATATTTATAAGGTGCATTGCGCAAATTTTCTGGTGGAGGGCCCATCACCTGCTTGTCTCCTTGGAGATGTTATTGCTTTGTCTGGAATGTTCCATGGTATGACATTAAATAGATCTATCTAAATCTTATTATGGGCATTTCTCATGCTCAAAAATGCATTCATTCCCTTTATGAATAGGGCTGCCTCTTCACAGATCTGACCTATAATGTAGCCTATAGTTTGCTTCCTTGACATAGATCAGTTTAATCTCTACGGTGGAACATTCTAGACTAAGTAACAACATTTCAGGTGCCGGAATCTCAACCAGAAAAGTTGCACAATGCACCTGTCTGTGTTTAAAGGCACACACGCACGTTCATACACCAGAGTTTCTGCAATGAGCCGGATTTGAACCACCAACCTTAAAGCCCCAGTGTGTAGGATTCGTGGCGCATAGGTGGATGGTGCTATTGCACTTTCTGTTTTAGCTACGGCAGACCTCGAGGGTCACGCACGAGCCGCGCGCCGCTACTGTATAAATAAAACGCGGTCCCGCTTTTTTTTTTTTCTCATGAAAACACACATTCCCGATCATGTACCATGACACTCTACACATGAAATGAAACCTTACAGTCTCCTCTTTTTGACTATGCAATTCATTTCCCTGCAGAACAATCAGTCCCCGAGCACATGGGGCTTTTATACGGAAAAGCACAAAACGAGGTTAGCTTACCTTAGCACAGGTCAAACTCTGTATTTCACCATAAACTTGCTCTCAATTTGTCCGTAAGGATCCAGCGAATAAAATCCAGTAAAACAATTTAGTCCAAAACACGTGTTAGATCCATTACGACATCTGATCCGGCAGCATGCTTGTGTTGTTTACCCAAAACCACGAGCCTTGCCGAAGGCGAAGGCGGAGCCCAAATGTCCTTCTGCGGCTCTCGTATTCAAAATGGCTGCCTCTGCATGGGGAAGATCCCCCTTTTATGTGACTATATCTAAGTCCAAAAGAATACTTTGATTTCATGATGGAAGTGAAAAGGCTTGGAAAACAATGTATTTTTGAATGGGTATCTTCAATTTCTGTAATTAACGGGTAAAAATCTTACACACTGTCCCTTTAAACACTAATTTATTATGCAGTAGTTTTCAATCCAAAATACATTTAAAACCTAAAAATCTGCTAAAGCTAATGCGTTATTATATTTCCATGGAAACACGCAGGAAGATGTCCTCCTCCAGGCCCAAAAAGGGTCAGGTTTGTGGAGATGCAAGCCCGCTTAGAGTAACAATGCATGATTTTTGAGTTTTTCAATGTAATAAAGTTATTTTATTTAATTTTTTTTAAATTTTATTTTATTTTTTGCTAAAGTTACATACTGTGGCTTTAATAATAGGCTATTATACTATGTTATGGGGAGAATAAATACATTTTAAAAAGCAATTGCATCTATATATTTGACATAGGAAATATAATTCTCATAACTCACATAATTAAAAAAGAATTTAAACTAAAAGTGCAATTTTAAAAAGTAATCTGAGACTTGCAACTTCCCCTTTGTAGTACTGTTTTCCCAATGAATTTTACTAGAATCCAAATGACTAAAATACACATTACTCTCATTCATAAAAGCTATTAAAAAAAAAGTTCACAAAAATATACAATTTCTGACAATTTTTCCAAACAGAGATGTGTTTTTGTAATCAGACTTTATGTGTTGGTGGCTGCTATGTGTGCGAACAGAACAACAGATGCTTCGGGACACTAAGCTCCTTTACGGCAGTGAAGATGTGAGGCGCTCGTGTGGTAATCCACCAGTATTTTAAAACGCACTGGACACAGGTTTCAATGCAATCAGAATTATACACAGTAGAATGGCACTTTGACTGTATACTGTAAATGTGGCTTTAATCCGGGGTTAAGTAAAAGCAGGATAATGGAACCAAAGTGTTGAAAAGAGGTCGATGGTGGCTCTATCACTAATTAGCTTTGAGTTTACAGTAAATTGAGAACTGTATTAGAGATATGAACCTAGCAGACCTCCACCAAGGCGTGTGGCAAAGATGATGTGTCCAGTCCAAGGGATTCAAAGGGAGCTTCACACAACACCAATCAAACAGGAGCAAAGAACTTTTCTGCTGACTGGTGACTGCACTTTTGGCCCTATCTTGCAATGTAAAATGGTGAAATCTTGTAACTCATCTGTGATAGTGATCAAAAAAAGTAATCAAACCTTAAAAGGCCAATACAACGCTATTTTCTGCTCTGTTATGTTGTTTCCACATGAAAAACAGACCTGGAGTTGTGATTTGTTTCATTCACACACTTTTAACACACAAATCCTGCATATTTAAGATGAATTGTTCTCTCAAAGTAAAAAAACAAAACAAAAAACACTGTGTTCCACATTGTGATGACATGTGGTAATACAGGAAATGCTCCACTGTATTTTTAAACTTCATACACCTTCACTAGAATCATTTGGATCATTTCAGCCCTGGAATTGCTAATCTGTACTGCACTAAAGGTAAAATGTAGTTGTTGAAAACTTGAAAACTACCGCTTCATGACATCACAAGGTGGAACAGAGCATTTTGAGCACTGGAGACTAATAATAAAAGATAATAAAGGATTAGCCAAATACGTGTTAATGAAACAAAACTCTGGGTATGTTTTTGAATAAGGAAACTACATTAGAACATGGTTTAAAGATCACAAGCTCATAATAATAATAATAATAATATAGAATTTCTAAGTATATGGAGTAGGTTTTTTCTTAGCTTACGGTCTTATAATTATCATGTTTGTTTGTTTTTTTCAGAATTTTAGAATGACGAGAAATTAATACAGCTGCCATAGCAAATAACTATTTAAAACAAAACATTATACCATTTGTATAAGAAAAAAACCCTCAAAACATTGCACATAACAGAAAGCTAAAACCGATGAATACATGTTCTAAACTCTTTGTGGTAGAAGTTTGAGATGGGACCTCTTGTGAGATCTCTCGAAAGCTTTTGTTGCTTCATGGTGCGACGCGTGCAGGATATTAAGCACGGGGAGTAAAAGGGCTGGAGCTCAGAAGAACAGAGCGGATTTGAAAGCGCAGCGTTTCTTTGGATTGGAGGAGAGAAGCGTGGCATGAAGAAAAAAAAAAGACAAACTATCAGGATTAAACATTCTTGCTATGCGTGCAAAACTCTTTCCTCTTTCAGAACTTGGGGAGCTAACTTTTGAAAGGAGCCATGTGTGGTTCGCATGGCTCATCGAGATGCAGTGTTCGGTTCAGACAATCGTTTAAATGTCACTTATTGTCTGTATTTCATAGTTTAGCTGTGTTTTTTAAGGTGCATTGGGCAACATTTCTTGTGGCCACATGTTTGTCTCCATGGAAAAATGATTCCTTTGTCTAGAACGTCCCACAGTTAAATCTATCACAAGGGAGACAAGCAGGTCACAGCACTGTTCAGATCTATGGATTCACAGAAGGAATTATTGTATTTTTAGCTATAGAAACACCCATAATGAATGAATGCTAGATGGATATGTTTATACCATGGAACATTCCAGGCCAAGCAATAACATCTCCATGGAGACAAGAAGGTAGCGGACCCTCGACCAGAAAAGTTGCACAGTGCACAACTTGATATGTTATGTATAAATCAACAATGTGAGGATTTGTCCATATTCTTTTTAGACTAGTAGTCTGTTTTAGTGATGGAAACACTGTAGATGTGAAGTCAAACAAAACAAGAACTCATGAGATTATTATTCAATCCTCACGTGACATAATTTGAACTTAAAGGACTCTCTCTGACCTGACCTCTAGCACCTCTAGCCAATCATTAACCAGTGCTAGTGCAGCCTCTGCAGCTCAGTGAGGGAATTCTGGAGGTTCACATGAGCCATGGCCTGTCCATATACTGAGAGAAAAACTTGTATGTGTCCTCCATCTGCAGGTTTAGGCACTGGCAACTAGGGATGGGCATAATTAATCGATTAACCAATAATTGATCATTAAGAATTTCACCAAGCAAGTTCATTTTCGTCGACAAACCGATAAAAAACAAAACAAAACAAAAACAATCGCCTCAGTTGGCGCGCCTCAGTTGATATATGCGAGCTTCCGTAGGTCAATCGCCAAAACATGAAGAGGTCGCGGCGAAGTGCTGTGTGGGACCACTTTAATTTAGAAAATGACCAATGCAGCATACAAATATACCTCATCGACAACACAAATGATTTATCATTTGAACACCGCGCATCCAAGTCTGGTAAAAGAAGGTGGCGGCGGTTCATCATCTCTATCACAGGCTAGCCTGGACTCTGTGCTTGCACGGACCAGGAGGAGCTGCAGTGCTCAACGAGCAAAGAAGGTCACCGAACTGATAGCGAAGATGATCGAAACAGACATGCTCCCCATCAGTGCCGTGGAGGGCAAAGGTTTTCACGACTTAATAAAATATTGCTGCAGATACGGCTGGGTTGTGTGGAGGAGGTAGGACACGGACAGCGGGCTAGCAGCGGTTAGCTTGGATCCCAAGCGCGCTAGCAGGGGCTGCAGGATGTGTGTCGCCTCCCTTTAATCCACCTCTACGCATGTTGATTTGCAGATTTACTTTCCCGTGGAGAAGCACCTGTTCCCACAGCCTCGGCAGACATAGTAAAAGCGGACACACATGAGTGAATGGTTGTTGTCTTTTTAATACAAAATATGTTAACGATTAACCGATTATTACTCATTAATTCTCCCGACGATCGACGAAGAAAACTTCACCGAATGCCCATCCCTATTGGCAACCCATTTTCTGTTGTTCTGAGTGCAGGCTACACGCCGTTTAAAACAAACTCAACAGTGGACTACAGAGGAGTACATAATATTTGTACTTGTTTGGGGCAAAGTTACAGCTATAGGTTCTTCTTGCACTCCTCACATCATCTCTCTTTCATTATTGGAGCTTTTAGCCTCTGCAGAGCCTCCACACAGTTTGTAAGTCGCTCGAGACTTCAGCTGTATAAAAACAGTTCACCACAATCTGTATGTGCCTCCCCTCACTGGAAAATCAGCAGCGTGCATCTTCAAATATCATCCCCGTATATACTAGTATGGATGTTTTACAGACTCTCCAATTGATTTGTTTTATTTAAAAGGCACTTTGTAACTTTTTGTTGGGGCTTCGTCAACTGCTTGTTTCTATGGAGATGTCATTGCTCTGCCTGGAATGTTCCACAGTATGACATTAAAACAGCTCTGCCTTACACTTATTCAATTACAAGTCGTTTTATAGCTCAAAAATACAGAGAAAAACAGACATTCTGACTGTGAGCGGGGTCGCCTCTCCACAGATCTGACCTGTAATTTGGTCTAGTTTGGTCTCCATAAAGATAGAAATGTTTAGTACAACACAAGCAATAACAGCTCCATGAAGAAAAGCATTTGACGGACCCTCCACCAGAAAAGTTACACAATGCACCTTTAAAAAATGCGCAACTGCTTTCTACTGTAATCACTGATTTTTGTGCATCTCCAACTTTTATTTTTGCAAGTCTCTTTTGGCAAACCATTTTTACTGTCCAATTTTTTTCCTCCATCACCACTCTCAGCTACGCAATCATTTCATCCAAACTTCAAAACAGAGGACCTGCTCACGCTCCTAGAATAGCCACAGACGCCGTTAGCTGGCTGCTTTTCCGCTAACAAGAGTTCACAAATGACATTTCCGCCGCCTGTCCTGAGGCAGCCTCACGCTAATGCTAATGAGCCTTCAGCTAGCATCTTCAGAGCCTTCTTATCTCCTCCACCCTCCCGTCTTCCTCCTTCCTCCACCAGCGCTAATGCTCGCCCTCACACCACATCTACGCTCCTCTCCTCCTTGAAATCGCGAATCTCTAGCTCGTAATGCGATCGCCCGGCTCAATAACATCAACAGAATTCTCTGGAGAGATGAAGAGAAGAGAGGAGAGGAGAAGAGGAGGAGGAGAGGAGGCCGTGGGCGGATGTGTGCTTTGCCTGAAACATGGGTAGCGTGTGTGGGCTTGGAGAGCAGGAGAGGCCTGGGCGAGAGGTGAGCAGGAGTCAGCCATTCAACGGCATCAAATAAACGGTTATCTAATGCAGCTGACGAGGCCTGACGCCATGAAAGCTCACAGTGGCTACGAAAACATGGGAGAAATATAGAGAATTATTGATGGTTGATGGTGGGGGGTTCGGATGCATTCAAAAGATTTGAAAAGATATTACGTGTGCGCAAGTGGAGACAGAAGTTGTAAGATCTTGATAAGTGGAGCGAAAGGGAAGGGATGTGTGTCAGGAAATGCTCAAAGCAACCATATGTAAGATTTTCATTTCAAATTCCATAAAAGTGACCTAATATTCCAGACAAAGCAATAATATCTCGATGGAGAAAAGCATTTGACGGACCCTCCTCCAGAAAAGTTGCACAATACAGCTTTAATAAAACAAAAATAAAACTACAAATAAGGAAAAATTAAAAAAATGTGATCGTCACTGCATCGTCCCAACCACTCCTCTATGAAACAAAGAATTTTATCTCTTAAATTTGACCAAGTCTGACTCAATATTAAATGATTGCTTTCTTTCCCGTGTCCCCAGATGTGAAGTAGACATGATCAAATCAAATATCTTTCACTGACAAATGCAATGTTGATTTATTTGTAATTACAAAAATGTTGGACATCATGGTTAAGTTGTGTATGTTATAATCTGATAATCAAGATGATGAGCCAATCAGAAAGCAGAATGAGCCTCACTTGAGTGATTAAACACTTGTCAATAACAGTAAATAAACTAGTCTGTTCTGACCAATCATCAATGTTAACCTTTGTCTCTGTTTGACAGCGTTTTATCGTCTCTCATTTGGGTTCCCAGTTTCAATGCTGAAATCCAGTTGCTTTAAACCTAAAATTCGTCTTTCTGATTTGAATCCTCACTCCCTAAACCCCAGCATCTGCAACCAATCCTGAGTCAGTGTTAGTGCAGCCTCTGCAGCTCAGTGAGTGAATTCTGGAGGTTCTGAGCTTTCACATGAGACATAAAAACCAGGTTAATACAAACATGACCAAAATGACGGCAGGCTCACGGCAGCAGTTACAGAGAGAGGGGCAACAACAAAGTCAACTGGAGCCAGAGACGATGGAGCCAGAAGTGCCCTCAAAGGTGCATTACGTTTCTTTTTGGTTGGGGGTGCGTCACCTGCTTGTTTCTATGGAGATGTCATTGCTCTGCCTGGAATGTTCCACAGTATGACATTAAACAGCTCTACCTTAAAGGGACAGTGTGTAAGATTTTTACCCGTTAATTACTGAAATTGAAGATACCCATTCAAAAATACATTGTTTTCAAAGCCTTTTCACTTCCATCATGAAATCAAAGTATTCTTTTGGACTTAGATATAGTCACATAAAAGGGGGATCTTCCCCATGCAGAGGCAGCCATTTTGAATACGAGAGCCGCAGAAGGACATTTGGGCTCCGCCTTCGCCTTCGGCAAGGCTCGTGGTTTTGGGTAAACAACACAAGCATGCTGCCGGATCAGACGTCGTAATGGATCTAACACGTGTTTTGGACTAAATTGTTTTACTGGATTTTATTCGCTGGATCCTTACGGACAAATTGAGAGCAAGTTTATGGTGAAATACAGAGTTTGACCTGTGCAAAGCATTCTAAGGTAAGCTAACCTCGTTTTGTGCTTTTCCGTATAAAAGCCCCATGTGCTCGGGGAGTGAGTGTTTTGCAGGGAAATGAATTGCATAGTCAAAAAGAAGAGACTGTAAGGTTTCATTTGATGCGTAGAGTGTCATGGTACATGATCGGGAATGTGTGTTTTCATGAGAAAAGAAAAAAAGAAAAAATAACCGGGACGGCGTTTTATTTATACAGTAGCGGCGCGCGGCAGACCTTTGAGGTCTGCCGTAGCTAAAACAGAAAGTGCAATAGCACCATCCACCTATGCGCCACGAATCCTACACACTGGGGCTTTAAATTTATTAAATTACAGATGGTTTTAAGCTCAAAAATACCTAGAAAAACATTCTGACTGAGCGGGGTCGCCTCTCCACAGATCTGACCTGTAACTTGGGCTGGTTTGGTCTGAAGCCACACTGTGAAACATTCCAGACAAAGCAATAACATCTCTATGGAGAAAAGACAGACCAGACCCTCCACCAGAAAAGTTACACAATGCACCTTTAATAAAACCAAAAAAAATCAAGACTTGTAAAAATATGATGTATCACTGCATCATCCCAACTGACTCAAAATGAAATGATTGTCAGAAACTCTTTGTTTGTTCATTTGCAATGACAACAATATCATTCCTCTAAATCGCACATTCATTAGTGAGACTCTGTGACACCAGCTAATGAGACAAGAGAGACAATTAACTCCAACTAGCGAACTACCAAAGTTATTATGTTGTATTTTTTCTGAACATCTATTTTCTACAGTGATACATGCAACCGCTCGCATCAAAAGGTTTCTTCATCTCCTCCTCACAGGGATGACTCACACAAACAGATTTTGACCAAAATCACTATTGAGAAAAACTGAGAAAAAAGAACTGCTTGAACTAAAAATGGATGTGGGATTGACGGTACAGGTTCTTTGAGGAGGATTTCACCCCTGATTGGAAAGTTGGTTCTCCATGTGACTGTGGTGACTTTGGGCAAGACGTTTGTTCCGTGTTTTCCCTGAATGAATGTGCAGTTTTCTGATTTATGTTCTAATGTTTCCTCATCACACACACCTGGAGATTCACTCACATGTTTAATATACAAATCCTGCATATTTAGTATTTAGAGTTCTTTTCTCAAACAGAAAACACTCTGTTCCACCTTGTGATGTCACGTGGTAATAAAGGAAGGTCTCCACTGTGTTTTTCAACTCCATACACCTTCAGTACAATAATTTGGATTATTTTAGCTCTGGAACTGCCAATCTCTACTGAACTAAAGGTAAAAGGCAGCTGATGAAAACTACTGCTACATGACATCACAAGGTGGAACAGCATTTTGAGCTTTGAAGATGTAGACAGACTAATAATAAAGTGACTCAAACGTGTGAATCAAACAACACAACTCCAGGTTTTTTTTATGGAGATAACAACATTGTAATATGACTGAAAGCTCACAAGAGTAAATTTTGCGTAGAACCTTAAAAATGTAGTATTTTTCAAGTTTTTAAGAGAGTAAAAATCAGATACAGCACCGTTAATAAAAACAAAGAGCATGTTATGAAGTCTGCTAACATGATGTGGATGTATAAACACAGCGTGTATGAGCCAGATGCCACATGCCTGAGGTTCTCAGACAAATATTAAGAGGTTTGGACCAGACTATAGGGGATTTCCATGTCCTCCCCTCCTTCACATTCACTGCTAGGTCAGCCAGCAATCATAATTCAACCAAACACTTCAACCAACAGTAGCTGACTGAAACTTTGGCAGGTAGAGCTGTTAACAATGTGATGATAGAAAAGAATGATGGAGTTCATGTTAGCTGGTGGCACAGTACTTTTAAGGACCCATATTACACTAGTTTTCTGATCTCTGTTATAATGATACCTGGAGTTGTGTTTTGTTTCATCCACACATGTTTAACACACAAACTCTGCATATTTCAGCTATTTGTTTTCTTCTCTCAAACTGAAAACGCTCTGTTCCACCTTGTGATGTGATGTGTTAACACAGGAAGTGCATTCGCCGTGATTAGTTTATAAGTGCTTTTCACAACTCTCAGAGACCAGAGTTTTGCCAAAACAGTAAAGCTAACAACCAGCATGCTAACACACTCTTCCTGATTCCTGATTCGATCCCCGGGTCACCCGAGCCTTTCTGTGTGGAGTTTGCATGTTCTCCCCGTGTCTGGGTGGGTTTCCTCCGGCCCGGGCACTCCGGTTTCCCCCACCAATCCAAAAAAACATGCACCGTAGGTACCTCCAGCTTTGGTCCTGACCAAGCCGAAGCAAGAAGATCATGGAGATGGTCCCCGGGCGCAGTAATGTGCTGCTCACTGCTCCTGATAACAGGATGGGTTAAATGCAGAACTGGAATTTCCCCACTGTGGGACTAATAAAGGCATAGCTTTCTTTCTTTCTTTCTTTCTGATTAACTGACAACAAAATGCATTCTAATTAAATGCAGACTGCACACAACGGACTTACAGTATTTTGAATTGTTTATATCAATATATCTGTACTGGAGAAGACACATTTTGCTCAAATAGGCTACCGTTGTGTCCTTGGGCAAGACACTTAACCCCACCTCGCCCCCCAGTGTCTGTGGACACTGATAGCCCCCATGGCAGAAGATACATGAGCCGTCCTCCTGTGGACCCACCACATTCATGGGGGCTGGTGCATTGTGTTCTGGGCAGCAGAACACTGCTTGGACCCAGAAAATGGAAAAGCAGAAGATGAATGAATGAATGAGGCTACATGGGGCAAAATTAGATACATGACTTTAGTATTTTCCCAACCTGATCCTCAAGTTCAAATTAAAAAAAAAAAAAAAGATGTAGAAAGACAGCACATCAGGATCGGTTGATCAGTTGTCAGATAACTGACATAAAATGTAGAAAATACTACAAAAAATAATGATATTAAAAGCTATTGAAACTAATTCAATAATGGAAGAAGAACATGGTAGAATAAGTGAATGCCCCTTCACTGGTCCTCTGCTCTCAGCATTAGCCTCTGACTGGACTAATGAGCCTACACAGATGATCCCTCAGTGAGGCAGAGGGAGATACACCCGAGTTTATTGGAGTAAAGCTGTAGTGTAACCTTTATGTTTCTGTGAGGAGGGAGAGAGGTGTGGGAGGATTACAACAGAACCATGATTAAAACTAAACCAGGTCTGAAGCAGGATTACAATGAGACTAACTGAGAGATAACTAGGTCTAAAGCAAAGTTAAATATAACAAAATCAAGTTGAATCTATGGCACAACTCATATAATTAGTTGATTAAATTTCTAAACTCTTGTACCAAATTTGTCTAATAATGCTTTTTATTTATTGATTTATTTGTTTGTTTGTTTTAGAGCTTGGACACAGCTGAATTGAACCATCCATCCATTCTCATTCTCAGGTTGTGGGGGCAGCAGTCTAAGCGGGAACTCCCAGATTTCCCTTACCCCGGACACATCCAACAGTTCCTCCAGGGGGACTCCAAACCGTTCCCAGGCCAGTTGAGCAACATGGTCCCTCCAGTGTGACCTGGGTCTTCCCTGGGAAAGTCACTTAACAATTCTGCGTTATTCATTCACTGTATATTCAGTGGTGCTAACCTACCAGCACCCTGGGTTAGACAGAAGCGAGGTTTACACATTTATGCTAGGCAATGTGGGTGCACTGTGTGATCTGGTACTCCCAGCGGTCTCCCATCCAACTACTAACTAACTTAGCTTCTGAAATCTGACAAGATCAGGCATAGACATGGTGGTATGTCTACACCGTACCCAAACACTGTACCCTACACCTTTCCAGGTGAAGCAATATCTCCTCCACTGAGAGACGCTTATTCCCAACAGAAGAGTGACATAGTGGATCTTTAATAGTATTGTCAACAGTTACCTAATGCTGTTTTCTCTCCAAAGTGTTTGCAAGAACTAGACTAGACAAGAAGTGATTCTAAAACTCACAGCTTTAATATCTACAAACCCAGATTGAATTACCACATCAAATCTGTTTTCTAGTAACTGGCTCCTGCTCTCTACAGTATAGCACACAGATATGGCAGTTTGTCAGTAACAGGGTCGACATCCTCCGTGTGGAACCTTGATCTGAACGAACAAAAAGCACAGAGTAAATCATCCTATCGCGTCATCCACGGCTTTGGCAGAGGCGCCGTGTGATCTGAGCCAACTACAGCAAAGAGAAAACAAGGAGAGGAGCCCGTCCAAGCACATCGCTCACTGGTATTTGGGAGGCGCCTTCATTCACACACAAACTCAAAGAATGCGGTCCAACCAAAAAGCGCTAAATGACGAAGAATCGGGAGAGGTGACGTCTTTTTGAACGCACAGTTTTCCATTCGCTGTCAGAGGTCAGGTCTGTAGTATAATTTGCCCTGATGAATTACTAAAGTGATACTAATAGTGACAGCAAATACTTTTACAATGTTGTACTGTACATTGTTCTATGTCTACTGTCATCTTAACTACAGCTGTAACTAGTACCACTTAGGGTTGTCAAAAGTATTGAAAATCAGATGCTAATTGATACTAAAACTAGTATCAAAATCTGATACTCATCTGAGTCCCATTCACAGGACAAAAATGAACCTTTCCTGAATGTCTTTAGAATGATCTTGAGCTCCAGTTTGAAATAACACACTGCACTTCTACAACAAGTTTTCTATGATAAAATTCATCCCATAACAACATAATTGTTTTGCAATTTTTGTTTTAAAATCTGGACTCTGTTAAAGTGCACATTTTAAACATTTGAAAGAAGACTAAACTATTAACTGCTAATTAGGGCTGCAACATTAATCACAACTAAAAAGAAATTGCAATGTGAACGGATGCAATTAGCAAATCGCAAAGGCTCCAGTTTTTGAAGTACCATAATTTCCTCCACACACAACACAGTATAGTAGTAGTACAGTATAGATAATGTCTCAGTACAAATAAACACTGCTAACCCTGTAGTTTAAATCTGTCCAAACATGTTCTGAAATGTTATTCTTATATTAGTTCATCAGTCCATATTTCATTTTGACAATCCTTTTTGACGTGTTTAAAATGTGAACTTTGAACAGAATCCTATTATTTATATGTAATACAAATTACACAATCATATATATTTTTTCCCAAATCATCAGATTTTCGACAATGTTTGAAGTGATCTTGAAATGTGATTCTTGTATTAAGATTAAGATGAAGTCTTTATTTGGTCTCACACACAATGACACAGTGACACAATTATTAATTTGTCAGTTAAAATTTCAGTATTTTTGTCAATTCTTGGGTGCATTTTAGAAAGTGAACTTTGAACAGAATCCTATTATTTAAACATAAATCACAAATGCATTCACAATTGCAGTGCTTGTCAGAATCAAAATCAGAATGACAAAACTACACAATTACATATTATCCCCAAATCATCGCAGTTTTGATAATGTTTGTAGTGATCTTGGATGGGCAGTTTTATAATACCACAAAATATTTAGTTGTTTGTTGAGGATAATGATGCTTAAAAATAATTTCCGTTCACGCAATTAGCCCATTTCAACAGTTTCTTACAACCGTACCTGATTTTTTAAACACTGCCAGTTATACCACACTACAGGATTTGTACACCAGATGAAAACACAATGAGCAACATCTCCTAGCGTCTTGAGTCATCTCCTGACCTTTGACATGGACACCTTATGGAGGCTGAGGAGCAGTGTTCTACAGATAAATACAGACACATGAGGATGTTTCAGAGGATGTGTTTCCACTTGTTTTGTAGGACTGAACAATTCTGGAAAATTTCTGAAAATATTGCAATAACGACGAACGACTTTGTGATTTGTTTAAAGATCCCATGACATTGTACTTCTTGATGCTTTTATATGGCTCCTTAATGGTTCCCTAATACTGTAAATGAATCCTTCTTCAAAATCAACACTCAGTGCATGAGAAACAGAGATAAGATGAGAAAGAGTAATTTTTTTCTCTCTGAACAGGCCATTATGGGACTTGTTGCTTGAATGCAAATGAGGAGAAAAGAGCTGGCCTATAGTAGAGGGTGGGGGCATGGCCAAACTCTCCGCTCTCGCTCTGAGCTCTCAGCTGATCCATTTCCTTGTTTTTGCACGGGGGGAGAGATTTGAAGCGTTCCATTGAAAAATAAACACATTTCCACATAAAATAAAATTAAACCACTGCTGTTCAAAGGTCCAGAGGCTCAGATAAAGGACTTCCGAGCCTAGAAACACTCGGACGTGCCTCCAGGCAAATGAAAAAACGCATTTCGTATTGCCTAGCGCATTCGCAGTCCAAACTCTCTGGGCGTGATTTACAGAGACGCTGAGTACAGACAGACGGGGGTGGAACTGCATTTGCATTTCTTTTTTCGATCTGACGTCAATAAGGTGCCTTGTTCAAAATCGCCCGTTTGAGCTCCGATTTTTGTAACGCAGAAAAGGATCGCAAATGCTCAGTTTAGACATTTCGCAACTTTTAACCATGGGGGGGGCCTAAACAGGGTAGGGGAGCTCACATTAACGTTCAAAAACCTCAGAAAGTGAAAATTTCGTGCCATGGGACCTTTAAAGGTTGTATATTTGACTCTTGTGAGCTTTAACTCATGTTTGAATATTTTAGCCTGTCTACATCTCCAAATCCTCTGTTCCACCTTGTGATGTCATGTAGTGGTAACTTTTCCTTTGGCTTAGTAGAGTTTAGTATTTCCAGGTCTGAAATTATCCAAATGATTCTAATGAAGATATATGGAGTGTGTTTAAACACAGTGGAGCACTTTTTGTATTACCACATGACATCACGAGGAGCGTTGACATGTGTGATAGGATTCTCTTCAAAGTCCATATTTTAAATCTATCCAAGAGGATTAATATTTGCAGTTCAGAACATGTTTGTGGAGCTCTAAACTACAGGGTTAGCAGGTTTTACCCTTTGTTAGACAAGGCATTTTGTTGTTTGTAGAGTAATTTATGCTTATTTATAGTTGAACCTTCTGAGATTTCCTAATTGCATCCATTCATTGCAATCTGTAGTCTAAATCTATAGTTTAATCCTGTTCTAGTCCTTGTTTAGTCCAGATCTAGTCTAGGTTTAGTCCCAGTTTAGTCTACAGACTGTATATATAAATGGACATAGCCAACCCCCTAGCCGCTGTGTTCCAAATAGAAAGTGGCCATGAGGGCGCTTTCAGTTCCACAAACTCTGGCTCCAGTCGACTTTACATTGAGAAATTGTCACCCCTCTCTCCGTAACTGCTGCAGTGAGCCTCATTTTCATTTTGTTCCTAAAATGTTTCTATTAACCCGCTTTACATGATCCTGGTGTTTTTATTTTGGTATTTTGTCTGTAAATATTCCCAATATGGAACTGGCTCCAAAAATCGCTCGTATATCTGCAAGCCTAGTGAGCATCTGTAAGGTTTAAACTACTACCAAGCATTAGAGATGAAACCCAGCTGCATGAAGTAACATTCACATTTCAATATCATCTTCAGCTTAGCCCTAGTAACTCTGAGAAAGACTATATGCAGTTTAGATCCTCTATTTTTGTTTTTACTTCAGCCTTCAAAACATTCCTTTTTTATTGGCATTGTAAAATTGACAATGCTGGCTAGGTAATGGACAGTTAGAATGACCATATGATTTCTCCTTTGTGTTGAAGAGGCAACACAAAACAATGATCCACTACATCAGTGTCTATTGTGAAGTGGCCATACATCATAATGACTACAGAAAAAACAGTGGAGCCGAGTCCCAAACTGCCACCAGTGATCTCAGTCCATTATGCTGTCAGACTCTGGGGAGTCCGAGCATGGCGCTGGCTCCTAGTGGCTATTGTTTCACCAGGCCGACCTTGACCTTTGACCTCTCTGGTGGTTTCCCATTTCAAATCAATACAGACGTACTCTCCCGTAGAATACAATGGTGTTTGTTTTGCTCGTGTGGGTTAAGTATACTATATTTTTCCCGCCATATGAAACTGACAAGCCTTTTTGGAATAAATGCACTATATTAAAAAAAATGCACCATATAATATTGTAGCAGGTATAATGTAATATTGTGATTGTCCATCCCTAATATTTTTTTAAATTTTGCTCCAGTTTCTGAAAGCACTTACAAAGTCATCATGGTGAATAATTAGGATGCTCAAAATTCAGAAGGAAAGTGATAAATATCTGGAAACAATTTAAGAAATCCATAGAGCTCAGTCAGAACTACCCCAAAAAATTGATACTATGAATTCATGATATTTTTTACTCATGCATTTCTTTTTTGCAGTGCATCTTTTTTTGTGCATCGTCAGCCACAAACATGCCATTTTCTACGAAACTTTTTTTTTATAAAGACTTCTCTAAATGTCATGAACTTTTTCAACAAAGGCGTCTGGGAGCTGAACTAAGTGAATTCAAACAGAGGAAGATTTTGACACAGACTGAAGGGCAGCCAGGAATAATATCACCACAGCAGAGGCACCAGAGGAAGGGTTGGGTCTCTCCATAGCTAACCCCTGGTCTTTAAGGTTAATCCAACAAACGGTGAGCCCTTTAAGTTGTGTTTAACCTACATCTATAGTATAGCTTGTGTCTTGACACTGGAGCTCCAGCCTCTGATCCCCCTGCACACTTAATACAATGTCGATTTGGCTACAAGTCAGACAGATGACCGCTGATACTGCTGCTACTCTGGATGGAGCTGTAAAGACCCTAATACCTGGAATACAGCAGTGGGACAAAGAAAGTGCTTGTCTTACTGTAAATGAAAAGTTCAAGAAACGTTAACCCGAATGAAATCTATAGGTGATGTACTTGGTGTGGTTGTGTCAAAAAATGTACTGCATTTTTAACACATATAAATTAGCATTACCCACTATGTAAAATGTGTCTTATAATGTCTTATCACTTACAGAAGACCTACTGTGCTTGTGTCTGCTATATAGTTATAACTAGTGCTGTCAGGCGATTAAAAAATTAATCTAATTAATTACAGGATTTGTAATTAATTAATCTAATTAATCGCATTTTAATACATTTTTTAGGTGGTTTATTGTGCTCTCCCACAGTGCAAAAAAGGTGTCAAATGTGTGATTTATAGTGGTACAGTAATCCCTCGTTTATCGCGGGGGTTAGGTTCCAGAAATAACCCGCAATAAGTGAAATCCACGAAGTAGGACAACTTTATATTTTACAATTATTCTACATGTTTTAAGGCTGTAAATGCCTCACCACACACATTATACACTTTTCTCAGACTGGAATTAACCTTTTCTCACATTTGTCTCTAGTTTAAACACTCAAACTTTCATAGATTTTCAATTTGTGTAATTTGTGTTTTTGCTGATATTGTTTTCGGACAACACAGATATTCATACTGTTTGTTTGACACTCTGTTTACGTCAGGTACGTATTCTCTGCGACACGGCCTGATTAAGCCGCATCTTTAGCCTGGCCGGTACCAGACTTTCAGCTAAAACCATGTTGCCACAGTAACTCAGCGGGGACTAAGTTTAGCGAGTGTCGTCGAACCGAACTCTCACTAAAACTAGCGCCAACTGTCGAATAAAGCCGGACTTTGCGCTTAGTAGCTTTCGTGGAATACCCCTCTGCTCCGTCACATTTTTATAAATAAACGTGCCATTCAAAGGCCCCGCACACCAAATTTAAAATGCGCGCACATTGAATTGCCGCTCATAATTAATTGCGTTAATTTTTATAACGTGTTAATTTGCAGTGTAATTAATTAATTAACGCGTTAAACTAACAGCCCTAGTTATAATCTATCCCACCTGTGAATCATTATAATTTGTACATATTCATGTAAAACAACAAGACTGATTTCACTGATTTCCTTGTGAAAAAACTGCAGGGCCCAACAGGAGGTGATGTCACCGTACACGTCATCACAACAAAGAGTTGGCATCTCTGCAGTTGCAGATCACGCTAGCGAGCAGAGGATTTTATTCATTTTTACCAAAATGACTACGAAGCTCTGCTGAACCCTGGACACATCACAGAAAAAAAAAATAGAGGTGTGGGCATGTGTGGTGGTGGTGAAAATGACGATTGCTCGGTAATATGGTGTCTTGAAAATAAGCGATTAAAGATCGCTCAAACATACACAGATCACTCCAAATACAACTGGGTGAGTAAATTGTGAGGGGAAACAACTTTAACATGGTGAGAAACATCAATTTTGCATAATAGGTCCACTTCAAAGGCCCAGTACCTTACTTTTTTCCCCATGTACGCTATTTCAACAGAGATATATTGCATAAGCATCTCAAGGCCAAAATTTGTCCACTGCAGGCCGTCTGCATCCAACTATGAAGTGTTTATTGTCTGATAATCAGGAAGTATCTAGTATCTAGTATATCTGTAGTAAAGCTCAGATCTGGAACTCTTTTTAGCTTCTCAGCTAACTTGGTTGACACTCGGTTGTAGAGTTCGGGTAGGCTCTGATAATATCTCCTGGATGGTAAACTGTATCTTGGTGCAACATAATCCACCAGGCTTGTATTGTAGGTCGCAATGGAGCTTCCGCCTCTCGATACAACGGCTTTGCAAACATTGCACATTGCTGTCCTGATGAAAAGTTGGTTAACTGCCTTGTACTGTCTGCTAGCTTGCGCTGCTAGTTCGCCTGTTAGCTCGCGCTGCTAGTTCGCCTGCTAGCTGGCTGCAAACTGTGGAATGGGTTTCCTGAACGGAGGCATGTCTCATCATTACTCTGTGTCTCATTGAGATCCGCCTCCGTTCAGGAAATCCATTCCACATTTTGCAGCAGGAGCAGAGCAGCCGACAGGGAATCACTCGTGGAGTCATTTCAGCAGATCATGTCATACAGACATGGATCATGGATCGGAAATTTTCGCAGGTTGGATCGGAAATTTCCGATCAGTGAATTACGTTGATATCGGAACCCGATGCCGATACTGGATCGGATCGGCCCCATCCCTATTTCTAAGACAGTAAAAATCAAGTACAGCATCTTCAAGCAAGAATTTAATAGATGACAAAAAATGGCTCAATATGAAATGTCACTTTCTAGGAACAGAACAATAGCTGAATAATAATAATAATAATAAGAAGAAGTGACTTTATTGATCTCACACTGGAGAAATTCTTCTCTGCATTAAACCCATCCTGTTATTAGGAGCAGTGGGCAGCACATTACTGCGCCCGGGGACCATCTCCATGATCTTCTTGCTTCGGTTTGGTCAGGACCTAAGCTGGAGGATTTTACCTGGAGCATGATTTGGGTTGATGGGGGAAACCAGAGTGCCCAGAGGAAACCCACCTAAACACGGGGAGAACATGCAAACTCCACACAGAAAGGCCCGGGCGACTCGGGGATCGAACCCAGACCATACATGCAAACTCCACACAGAACACACACAGAAAGGCACTCAGCCACCGTGCCGCCAAAAGAGGTAGTTTTAGTGCTGTACATTCTAATGTACACATTCTGGACTTGCAAGATAATTTCAATTAGCCGAAAAATAAATAAATAATAAACAAAAAATACTACTGACATAATAGTAGTCATAGATTAGTTGGATAAAATGATATAACATTACCCAAACATACAAAAGAGAGATGGCCACATTCCGACACATTTCATAATCTCGTCTTAGTCTCCTGTTTCACATTTAATTCAGAGCCAAAATGAGGTCACTGCAGAGTTAGTAAATGACTGCACCATTTCCATTGTGATGGGGTAGATAAAATTAGCAAGCCGATTATTTTTAGTAAAACTTCTACGAGTCAGGATTTTTCTCTTATAGCCAAACATGTTTACAGTGTGGAAGGACTTCCTTATACGTCAGAATCGAGCAGGTAAGCTTGAACATGTAAGCTTGGCTTAAAGACAAATCAGAACATTAATCGAAAGTTAGTTAGAAAATAGCACTGAAGTTAGCCTGTAACGGCTAATGCCTACTGGTAAACTTGACAGGTTTGTAACTTCCGTTCACTAGGCATGCTAACTGGTCGACATGGTCTAATATAACAACTGAAAGCTAATCTTCTGATGTTTCACTGTAAATGTAAGGTTTGACCTTACAAGTTTATGAGATTTTAACATGTTATATTTGTTTCCCTTCACAATTTACACTCAAAGTTGTATTTGGAGTGATTCGTGCATACTTAAGTAATCTTTAATGGCTTATTTTCAAGACGCCATATTGCATCAAGTTTTCACAGTTTTCACTGTCACCAGCAAACGCCCACTGCTCTGGACTTACTTCATTCTCGATTTTCATTTTTGTAATAGGTGATACACACAGGCTTCAGCAGGTTTTCAACACCATTTTCTAATGTGGAAGTCAGCTGACTTGTTTGTTTAAAGCAATTTAAGCTCAATATTGGAATTTAAAATGTCCAATGGTCCACTGATGTCACAGATTGTAAGCACAATTTATCTTCATTAACTTTCTTGCTAGCTGTTTATCCATTTTTTATTTTGTTTTGTATTTTCCAAACCAATAATTAAGCCTTATTTCAAAAGCTTTTAAATGTAAAAATGTATTAAGGAATTGTAAGCTAACTTGGAAACAAACATACAAATTTAATTAGTCAGTCTTAAGATACTTGTCTAGTGTTAATTCCACTTCCTGTGTAAGATAAAAGGCTACATGCTAGTACTGTCGCGGTAACCACAATATTGCAATACTGTAGTATGATCAATCACACTGCCCGAGGGTGCAGGCAACCGCGGTACCCGCATTTTGCATTTTAATGAGGCTCCATGCACAAGCAATTTGATTATACTACTATGAACCAATTAAGTTTATGTGGCTCTGAGCAAATGGGTTCAAATACTGGGACCTGACCCGAACCTGCGCACATTAAAACTAATGTGTGGCGCGCAACTGCAGCTGGCCGTAGTATCTGTGCGGGCGTGCCTTGTGAACACACGGCTTTGTTTGCGTAATGTGTTAAAGCCACCCTTCCTTTTTACTATTTACACTAAAGTGCACTGCTTAGGGCCTGTTTGAAATTGTCTACGCACTCATTGTATATACCGCACATAGAAGGTTTTAGTTGAGTTTGGGACTAAAGCACCTGGATCATTAGGCGAGGAGCACCTGACCTGACGTGCTTTGAATGTCTCCCTCCCGGTGAGGAGCTTTGTCTTTGCACTGTGTTCGCCTGTATGATTCGTGACCCGTCTTGTTCACACTGGACCATCGTTTGTGTCCCAATGAGTAGCTATAAAATTATTCAGAATTTGTCTGCTCCATGCTAAAAACTTATTCAATTCGCACACAAAAAACAAAAAGCACACGGCCGACTATTTAGGTTTGACAATATAAAAAGTTTGGTGTTCAAAAGATAACCACAGCTAGCATGCAAACTTAAATGTCTGGCTCATGTGTACTGAAAGAACACTCAAATACGACCTGTGACCTTTCAGATTCACAGTCCAGTCCAAAGCTTTCCCCTGGCCTAGTTTTGGAACATCCATCATGGGGGATAGAGCAGAAGAATGGTGCAACATTCTCAGTTTTTCCAGGAGATGAATGGGAATCACGGGGTAAACCTCAGAGGCGTGTTTTGGCCAAAGCAGCGGACAGCGGTAAATCTCTCTTTCCCTCCGGGGTTGTAGGTTGAATGCCACTGTCCAATGGAAACGAAAGACTATTTGTTTTCTATACAGCAACAAAGGCCCAAATCCATTCTTCACAATTATCCTCTTGTAATGTCATTCACTGGACAACAATAACCTTTTAGAGACAACAATAAAGTCTGTATCTGTGCTAGGGGTGGGCAATATCTCGATATTTAAAATATATCAAGATAATTGTTAAAGGGATATGCCACCCCCAGGTCAAATTTGGGCATCTCCCCACAGTCCAGAGACTAAAACAAGTGATGAAAAGCGTTTTCCTGGTCACCCAGCCATTGTCCGAGTCTGTTAGCACTGACCGCCGCGCGCGCAGCTGCTGCTCCTCCGCGTTAGACTCGAGGCAACGGCGCCAGAGAAAGATTTCGGCCAAAAGGAATTAATTTGCTCGATGCTTTTCCCAATTACTTTCTGTGTAGTGCGCATTCATATCGAGTGCAAATAAATGTGCAAATCAACACGGAGAGCTTGCCTTGGTCATTTTGGGTGGGAACTATTTTTCAGTGCGGAAAAAGAAAGCCGAAGCACATAGCACGCAGCGTAACGGGGGAACTCCCTTCCTGGTGCGTAAACAGGGATTCCCCTGTCCGCGTGGTGCGTGCTTCGTCTGTCTTTTTCCGCACTGAAAAATAGTTCCCACCCAAAATGACCAAGGCAAGTTCTCCGTGTTGATTTGCACATTTATTTGCACTCGATATGAATGCGCACTACACAGAAAGTAATTGGGAAAAGCATCGAGCAAATTGATTCATTTTGGCCAAAATCTTTCTCTGGCGCCGTTGCCTCCAGTCTAACGCGGAGGAGCAGCAGCTGCGCGCGGCGGTCAGTGCTGACAGACTCGGACAATGGCTGGGTGACCAGGAAAACGCTTTTCATCACTTGTTTTAGTCTCTGGACTGTGGGGAGATGCCCAAATTTGACCTGGGGGTGGAATATCCCTTTAAACTCGATATGGATTTTGACATCAAAAGTCCAAAACTCCATGCACAGCTTCCAGGTGCTGGTAACAACAGGAACATGGAATAATTCCAGAAAAGAAGAAATGTTCTTCTTTTATGGATTTTGACATATCGTATATATCGATATAATGTTTATATTTAATTCTGATTTCGCCTCTTCGCTTGTTTGCTTTCTCTGTGCTCTGCGCACTCCCACTCGCCCCCGACCTTCCTCCCCGCGTGCGGCGCCAGAACATCCTGGAGGATACAGGACTCCTCTCAAAAAAAAAAAAAAGGACAACTCGCTCCATACTTTGGGTTTAAGGCGCTTTTTTTGGGGGGGGGTTCAGGAGCTGACCACATCAGCGGACAAAGCTGGGTTTTTTATAGTTTATGCAAATGAACCATGTGGTGTTAAGTTTCGTTTCTATAAAATGTAAACAAAGGTCCGCAAAGCAGCTGTAAACACATTATAATCTCATTAAACACATTATAATCTCAAACACATTATAACTTCAGACGGGCTAAAGTGGCTCTATAGTAGTTACGGTTTAAATGTTGTAAAGTTTAGTAATGTTAAGTTTATTTATGCAGAAGATTTTAAATTAATCTGCTGCAGTGTAAAACTTGTACAATGTATTTGGAAACGTTTGGTTTGATCTGCGCATTGGGAAACATCAGAGCTCCTGACCACTGCTGTGGAACATGAATCTATTAAAATAAGGAACATGGATCTATTAAAATAAGGAACATGGATCTATTAAAATAAGGAACATGGATCTATTAAAATAAGGAACATGGATCTATTAAAATAAGGAACATGGATCTATTAAAATAAGGAACATGGATGTATTAAAATAAGGAACCTCCCGAGCTTCCTCTGCTAAAGGAGTTCATGGTTTTCCTATGGTTAAGAGAGCTAATGCAAAGATGAGCTCGAGTTCAGTTTTTCAATAAAAATGAGACATCATGTATTATTTCTTCCTTTATTTTACAGTTAAATAATTTTTCTATACAGGGATTTTTTTAATATCACAGAAGCACTTTGTTCCTACATGACCTGCACTTCAATTGCACTTCAATAAAAAAAAAAAAAAAAAGATCTTGTGGAATTTGGCATATTTGTTTTTGCACTAGTTTTTGAAGGGTTATTTTTCCTGTACAGATATCGAGATATGTATCATATATCGAGATAGAAGAATATATATCAAGATATATTTTTGCTCCATATCGCCCAGCCCTAATCTGTGCTATGGTTTGTTTGTCTGTCACTGTTATAATAAGAGGCTAGCCTCTTCTGAAGTAAGCATTGACTAGGCTTAGGGTTAACCAAAATTACTTGAAAAAATTATGCAAAACTGATTTTAAAGCTTTCAACTAGGGATCTAGCTTTTTCAGTTCACTTTAGCTTTAAATATTTGCTGATACCCGAGTACTGGGTAAAAGTGTAGATACTGAAAACAGCATTTATTTTCTTAAAACAATACAAAAGATAAAAACTGATGCTGCTGATATACTTTGTATATATTAAAGTTCAAACCTTATGAGACTTTTCTATCCTATTTGGACTTAATGAGTTCAGACCAGTTGCTTTGACATCTCATGTCATGAAAGTGTTTGATAGACTTGTTCTGGCGCAGCCTCTTCTGTGCTGTGACTCGTGGCGCTGGGCATGTGATGTCTTTTGCCTCGTCAATAGGGGGCAGAACCGATGAATTGTGCAGTAGTTGATAACTGAAAGGCTCTGCACCACAGTGAGTTCTTGCATGCACCACACCTGGTCTCTTGGCATCAAAGCTGTGACAGAATAAGCACATAACAAGACATTTTTAATATGGCTAAATATTTTCACATAAAACACTAGCATGTTCATGGAACTGTGCTTTATATGTACACAATGTAACAATTTAAATGTACCTGAAGTGCTGATAACTCTTGATCTGTGGGAGCCTTCGGAAGTAGGGACTCAGATGCTTCTGCCAGTCAAAGGTCTCCACTAACACTCTGCCATCTGCCATTCCAGCAAGCGGTGGGATATTATAGTGACTCTCAGGAGAGCTGTTTTCCACTACCTGATGACAAAAAAGAAAGAACAGAAGAAAAAAAAATAAGTAGTTAAATGTTTCATTGAAACAGAACATTAATGTTAGAGCAGAGAAGCAGAATGTTTAAGTACCTTGGCGATGTCTGCCAAAGTGTTGACTCTGGTCTTCATGTATGCCTGTTTGATTAGTCCAAAGCCACAGTCAGGGGAAAATTTGGGGTGGCCAGCAATAAGGAAGTGGATGTCTATTGTGTTGTGAAGCTTGTGTCCAACCCGCCAGGCAGCGTAACAGAGCATGAAGTTGTTTTTGTTTTGCCCACTGCAGTTGTCACAATGAAGAGGGTCCAAAAGACACCTTTGCGTCAGCAGATGCGTTTTTGCAAGCAGCAGTCATCTCATTGTACACAGCCCTCTCTTTCCGCACAAGACAAGATGATTTTGTTGCTTCTTCAGACTTTCTGTCATCTGGGAGGTTTGCGGTTCATATCAGCTGCTCGTTATTGCTTTGGCACTGCCAGCAGAGATCAGTGCGTGGCCTGCAACTTCTGATGTGTGGGAGAAGTTGTTTCCACGGTGCTCTGAAGCTTGATTTACAAACTGCACGAAAAACAGATATTGTTTATGGTCAATTATGCTTTAACAGCTAATAGTGCTTCACATTACAAGTATTTAAATCAAAATCAATTGTTACACATACCAAGGTCCTTGGCAGACTTCCTGTAGAGACGCCACACTGAGGCCTTGGACACATGGGTTGGCAACAACTTCACATGTCACTCCTTATGCCCAGGATAGCAGCCAGGCAGCATAATAGCATTGTCCTCTGCATAGTTTTTTATACAGCGTACATATGTATGAGTTTGTGTCTAGCTCACAGCTGATAGGCGGAAGAAGGAAAACAAAAGAGCGCTACTCGCGCACATGATTGGCCTGTAGTAATTATGGGAATTTACACACACCCACATTCTTCCCGATAAACAAGGCACTTTCAAAACCAAAGTCTGTTTTTAACGTCACTAATGCTGTTATCTGAAACATGGAGAGGCTTCTTCATGATCTCAACTAGCACATTCTGCAAAAAAACGAAAATCACAAATTTTGCAAAAAACAACAACTCACCTTATGTAACAGATAATACTCCCTACAACTGTACAACAACTCACCTTATGTAACAGATAATACTCCCTACAACTGTACAACAACTCAGTCTTAAGTAACGGATCACCTTATGCTCTGTCAACAGGTAATAATAATAATAATAATTCATAGCATTTATATAGCGCTTTTCATGACACCCAAAGCGCTTTACAGTTCATTGTTCATTCACTCCACACTTGGTGGTGGTAAGATACTTTCTGTAGCCACAGCTGCCCTGGGGCAGACTGACGGAAGCGAGGCTGCCAATCTGCGCCATCGGCCCCTCCGACCACCTCCAACACTCACGCACACACCACTTTCATACTAGGCAATGTGGGTGAAGTGTCTTGCCTAAGGACACAACAACAGTTTTTGCAACTGGCGCCCCCCTGTGGCTCCTGGAATTCCCAGTGTCTCCCATCCAAGTACTAACCAGGCCCTGCCCTGCTGAGCTTCTGAGATCTGAAGGGATCAGGCTTTGGCAAGCAGGTATGGCCACGGTACATTATTGTGCTGCCATTCTTGTCTCCTGTATATAGCTGTGATTTTATATTTTATTTTATATTTTATTACTTATTTTTCTATTCTATTTTGACTTGTACATATACATTAATTGTTTATATTTTTATAATTATGTCTCATTTGACACTGGTCTCTTGCTATCTCTGCTACTCTCTGTTAAATATTATATTATGATGAGTGAGCTACTTGTGGATCAATAAAGTTTGTCTAAATATTCTCATTACATAAATGTATATGTCCAACCAGGATATCAGATGAGCCGATATTTGGCAGCTGATATCCGACCCAGCTAATTTTTCTGTATCGGTGCCAATATGTTTGTTTGTTTTGGATTGTTACATCCCAGGTATAGACCCTTTTTCTGTTAGTAAACAAAGGCGCGGTTGCGCGCGCAGCTGGCAACAGAAGCATGGCAGAACTCCGCTACTCCTCAGTGTATGCAAAGGGACTTTCGTCAAAAGATCGCGAATGTTACCTCAACAAGCTGACTTTGGCAAATGGTGTCCGACTGCCAGATCCTAATGCGATCAGTGAGTGGCTGGATGATGTTAGCAAGTGGCCTAATATACAGAGGCCAGATATTTATACTTATTTAATAGAGAAACCCAGTGTGTACACGAGGGAGAAATTGCGAGCCTATAAGTCACTGGACGCCTACGAATATGTTGTCTGTGGTCATGTACAGGACGTGAAATACCATGACATAGATTCAGAGTTTTGTGTGCTAAAATTCAAAGTTCTTCCTAGTCAAAGGCAAGGACACAGGACATAGGACGTAGGGAATGTCTGAGTTGAGCCGTTATGCTATGTTACTATGTTATGTTACAGTTATTTCCTTACCCATTTAGTCATTAAATCATATCCCCAATGCTGATTATTATAGATAAATCATGTCTTTGTCTAATGGTAACAACATGTATGGAAAAGGGTGTTAACATCATTAACTAAAATATGGAACAGCCTGAGTGATGAACTAAAACACTGTTCAAACTTTAAGCAGTTTAAAAAATGATACAAATCTAGTATTCTGAGTCGTTATAGTGATGCAATGTTGTAATGGTTAGTATATTAAATTAGTATAAATGGCTTATCTGTGGACATTGTAAATATAAGTTATATAGTAAAACCGGATGTGACGAAGATGGTTCAGAGGAAACCGGACATTATTAATGTTTAAGTGACTGTAAGGAGTGGGATTCAAAAAGTTAACACTTCTTCCCATAACCCTTTGAGATATGTTTACTTCTGTAAAGAAATGATATTAATATGTCTACACGTACATGTATACGTGTAATGTATTATGTACTGTATATTGACTTTGTGACATACTCAATAAAAAATCATCATTCATTCATTACAAATAAATGAGATACTGTACAGTTTATTACAAGTAATTACATGTTAAGTACTATACAGCGGTGTAGGAAAATATAGATTTTTGCAGCTCCTCTTTTATCTTTAAATTTTCAGCTCGTAGTGCGTCACACTCCTGTCGCAGGTTGACATAGTCTGCCTGAAGTTGACTGTGTCTCAGGTTCAGATCATCATACACTGTCTTTGGAACTGGGAGATCCTCTTCACCTTTAAGATAGAAAAGTGAATAATTAGTACGTGGTGCAACCAGTGCAGTAAGTTTAAGTTGTAAGTGCATTCCAGGTAGTTATACGATTTAAGCAAAGAAAGAACATTCTTGGAAGGGATGGGTTTTCAAGAATTTCATCTTACAATCAATAAGTTGATTGTAAGATGAAATATATTAATACCGGGACAATGATCCAGGCTGCATTCTTGTTCTTCTTCTTGGTTTAGAAGAAACAGAACTTGCTGAAGTGTTAGCTCTGTCTGCTCACTTCATTTTCCTATGGTACCTAACAAACAAAATATCGGAAATTAAATTAGCAAACATTAAAGTGCAACACAGGACAACATTTATATGCACAAGCAGATTCATACCTAACCATTAAATAACCATAAATAAATAAATGAACAGTACAGTACAGAAGAGTCAAGTCAGAGTGCTAAGATGGCACTAAGATGCTTAGATAGTGTCAGTAATAAAAGCAGCAGATGTGTAGTGCTTATGCAAGAGAAAACAAACTAAAAGGGGAAAAAAATGAGAGGGGGATAACTTTAATTACTCTTAACCTGCCCATCTTTGAATGAGGATTCTGGCTTTGTTTTGTGTACGAAAATACAGAAGGCACGAAATCAGGACTACCTGCAAATGTACATGTTTATTTACTAGCCTAGCCTGCTAGCTGCTAACCAAGCCTAACACCAGCTTATCAAAATTCAGCTACATTTCATTATTAATTTACATCATACAGACACTCACTAATGTAAACCGGGCTTTCCAGCTAAATAGACAACCTTACCTGATATAAAGTGGGCGCTGCAGACGCAAGCATTTCTGATTATTGTTTTCATTCCAGTGAACGCGTTTGATCGCCTGTAGCCACAAACGGCGCCTGTTGCTTTGAAATGGTCATGATCCTCTTGGAATCCGGTAAAACTTTAGTCCGCCGGTAGAATATCGGTTTTGGCAACCATACACACAACAGCCAGACATTTTTCCTGGAATTGGAAGCTGGAATGTGCTCGAAAAGTTCGCGTCTCTATCTAAATGAATGGAGAATAACGCCACTTCTGTTGCCAACTGCGCGCGCAGCTTTTTTTGTCACCGCCCCCATAAAAGGGTCTATAATCTGGCTCCATTTGTATTAACAAATTTAATTGTGTTTTCTAAAAAGAAACATTTTAAGTTTGAAAATGTGAAATACTAATCCCAAGGCCTGTTTAAAAGGAAATTAAATCTGGGAATTGATCATGTAAATTCTTTAAAGCACATTTCTGAAGACACTCACCAGGACAGGATAATTACTTTGCTTCACATCAAAGTAGAACTGATAAGAGATTCTGATCAAAACTGAGTGTCCCCATACTGTAGTTAAAAACATGTGCAGTTAGTTTTCCAATAAATAAAAAAAGCATTCTATTGTGACGTTAAGTCTGTTACTGTGTCACGTGATCTCACGAAAGCAGCAGCGTGGTCATCATAAACCGATCTGCAGCCAAAGAGAAGGGACTAGACAGAATTACCTTAAAATGAGGCAAGACAAGACATGAGATGAAGTAAACGCACATGAGACAAGGCAAGATTTTCATGTCATTTACTGTAGACCAAATTAATTCTATGAACTGATCCGGGTGCTACCTGGACGACTGAGGGCTACCAGGTTATTCCCAAAAACTATTCTAAATATATAATATAGTTAAAAAACACACACACAAACTGCACTAAATAAATAGCAGAATGAATAACTTTAGTAGTTAGTTTGTATCTACTGTCTAATGAGCCACAGATGTTATGTTATTAAAGCCCCAGTGTGTAGGATTCGTGGCGCATATGTGGATGGTGCTATTGCACTTTCTGTTTTAGCTACGGCAGACCTCGAGGGACCCGCGCGCCGCGCGATCCCGTTTTTTTTTTCTTTTTTTTTCTCATGAAAACACACATTCCCGATCATGTACCATGACACTCTACACATCAAATGAAACCTTACAGTCTCCTCTTTTTGACTATGCAATTCATTTCCCTGCAAAACAATCACTCCCCGAGCACATGGGGCTTTTATATGGGAAAGCACAAAACGAGGTTAGCTTACCTTAGAATGCTTTGCACAGGTCAAACTCTGTATTTCACCATAAACTTGCTCTCAAATTGTCCGTAAGGATCCAGCAAATAAAATCCAGTAAAACAATTTAGTGCAAAACACGTGTTAGATCCATTACGACGTCTGATCCGGCAGCTTGCTTGTGTTGTTTACCCAAAACCACGAGCCTTGCCGAAGGCGAAGGCGGAGCCCAAATGTCCTTCTGCGGCTCTCCTATTCAAAATGGCTGCCTCTGCATGGGGAAGATCCCCCTTTTATGTGACTATATCTAAGTCCAAAAGAATACTTTGATTTCATGATGGAAGTGAAAAGGCTTGGAAAACAATGTATTTTTGAATGGGTATCTTCAATTTCAGTAATTAATGGGTAAAAATCTTACACACTGTCCCTTTAAGTACAAAGAAGTCCCCAAGATCAATATTGACCCCAAAATGTATTGTTCCATCTAATACATATTGAATTACTCAATGAGTCTTCAAATGTAAATAATATTAACAACAAAACATACTTTTAGTTTCTATATACAAAATCTTATGACTTAACAATCTACATAAAGACAGACAGGCCTACAAATGAGTAAATCACTATAGCTGCTATGGCTAGTATGATTATGTCATGGGAGACACCGCTTAGTTTTGGACTATGATCTCACACCAGGTTTCAGAACACTGAAGCTAAATTTACCACAACATTTACATTGGCTTGTAAATGTTCAAAATTCTTCAAACATTTTTCCAAACTCATAAAATACGAGCATGTGCTGCCCCTCGGATTCCCCTCCGAAATTCTAGATCATACGAAAACAAAGGACTATTATTACAACTCAATACATCAGAAACATGGCTTTTGAATTCAATTCTGAACCAAAATGCTGTTTAAGATTGAAAAATAAAGACAGATGCCATGAAAGGGGAACCCAATTTTACAATTCTGTCAAATCTCTGAACCGTCTGAAGATGTTATAAAATGCTAATGGGGATAAAGATTGAATCATTTCTACTAAATATTGATGACTTAAAACATTGCAAAGGATTTTAAACAGTGGTGGTGCAAGGAAGGGGGCTTAAGGGGGCACCAGCCTCCCCTAGAATGGCCAATACACCTCCATAGCTCCTCCAAAGATTTTTGCTCCACTTTCAGAGGACATCCAGTCTCAAATAAAAATGTTCAAATAGCAACCACAGAATATTCAAAAAAAAATAATAATAATAATAATAAAGGCTTTTAATTATTTTGTACATTTTGAGTCTTGAGATCTTAGCACCCACTTAATCCTCCCAAATTCCAACCAAAAGTGCCTGGTGATATTTCAAAAGTATCAAAAATCAGATACCAATCAATACAAAATCTAGTATCGAAACTATTTTCAATATAATCATTTGAGCAGGTAATAAAGAAATACTAAAAATATTCTAAAAAAAAGTCACATCTGCAGGACAGAAAGGACCTTTCCTGAACAGCTGTAGAATGATCTTGAGCTGTAAGTATTAGAGCACAAAGACTAGTATACGCCCATGGACCACTCTGGACCTGCCTGGACCACTGAGGGACTACACAGATATAAGGCCACATAGGAATATAAAAGAATGTACTACGATTTAATCTTGAAAATCACATTCTATTGTCTAAAGAAAGTGCTTTTTATTATCACTGTGGTATCAAAATCGGGATTGAGAATCAAGTATATTCCTTAGTATCGAAATTGAGTTTGAAATTTTAGTACCGTGACAACACTACTATAGCTACACATTATCTATTTTTCAGTTAAGAAATATTCAGAATCATTACACTGTTGGAGATTGCTACAGGCCTAATGCTAATAAGATTCCCAAATGCCCCAAACATTTGTGAACAGTCCTCAACCTTTACTCTCAATACTGAAATTTTTGTTCTATCCCAGTGGCGGTATGACACGACAGAGCCCCTTTTAACCAGAGAATCTAATTTGAATGAACTAAAAGAGATGGCTCCATAAAAACTAAAGGGAGTTCAGATTTAAGATAGCGCCGTTAGCTTCGAGAGATCACCTGTCACAGTGCGTGGGTGGAACCATGTCTGCATGCCTTTTCGACCCGCTTTTGATACGAGTTCAGTTTGCGAGGATAATTGGCAGATGTTTCTTTCCAAAACTAAAAAACTAAAACAAGTATGAATGGAAAATTACAGGGCCCATATTATGCTATTTTCTGATCTATGTTATAATGCGGTTTCCTCATCACAAACAGAACTGGAGTTGTGCTTTGTTTCACTCACACATAGGGGTGGGTATTGGCAAAGAAGTCACGATTCAATTCGAATCATGATTCATATTCCACGATGCGATACTATCACGATGCATCACGATACTTGAATTATTGCGATGCATTGCAATATATTCGACATACTTCAGTGAAAATGTACCAAAAAAAAGAGGATAACTTAAATATCAGTGGCTGTGTATCTGGGTAGTGTCTTCAACTGATACATAACTCTGAGCAACTCAATTCATAACTGAATTTATTGAATAACAAAAACAAATAAACCAAACCAATAACAAAAAAGTGCATAGGATTTTTTCTAAAACAAAAAATGATGTTCAAACATTTGCCATTTTGGAGGTAGTTACCATCATAACAAACAATACCCTTTCACAAAGAAAAAAGTGCATAGGATTTATTTTAAAAAAAACTAATAATGAATTAATTTATTAATTATTTATTAATTCATAAAAATAGATTTTTGGCATCAAGAATCGATGCAGTATATTGTGAAAGTTAGTATCGCGATGCATTGTCATGACGATTATTTTGCACACCCCTACTCACACATGTTTAACACACAAATCCTGCATATTTAGGCTCTCAAATGGAAAACGCTCTGTTACACCTTGTGATGTCATGTGGTGACAGAGGAAGTGCTTCAAGTGTTTTTAAAGTCTATACACCTTCACTGGAATCATTTGGATGATTTCAGCCCTGGAATTTCCAATTTCTATTGAGCTGTGTACTTGAAAACTACCACTACCTGATCTCAGGCGATCTACCTGAGATCACAAGGCGGAACTAAGCATTTTGAGCTTTGGACTTGTAGTAGACAGACTAACAATGGTAAATGGTCACATCTTTATTTAGCACTTTTCCACCTTCAAGGCGCCCAAAGTGCTTTTACAACAAGGACCCACTCACCCATTCACACACCCATTCACACACACATTCACACACACATTCACACACACATTCACACACCAGTGTACGCAGACACCTTTGGATCAGTGGACAAACGCTCTACCAACTGAGCTACTGCCACACGTTTCAGTAACAATGCAGGGTTACTGAAATGTGTGAATGAAACAAAACACAATTCCAGGTATGTTTTTGAGGAAGTAACATTATAACATGGCTTAAAGGAAAATTAATGTTTTTTTTACAATCTGAGCCTTCTTTCGGCAATAAAACAAGTAGTTTTACTCACCCATAGCAGTTTGGTGTCAATTGGAACAGTATCGCAGAACTTATGTTGAGCCGTTCTGTTCTACCAATGATCCCGTATCCGTTAGCGTGAGTGCTCGGGGCACTGATTTGCGGTGTCCAAATAACACAAACTTTAGCACTTTTCAAATCACAGAAGATCGCTGTGTCAGGGTAGACTTTTAGTAGATTCCCAAACGGCCTGAAACCCGATATCGCAACAGAAAAGTAAAGTTCAGAGCGGTGTTGGCTTCTTTCGGACTAGCTGTGTTTACAAAACAGCTGAGTTCACGCATGCGCACTGTCCTCTCTGATGACGTCATCAAATGAAACTATAGCTGGATATCGGGTTTCAGGCCGTTTTGGAATCCACTAAAAGTCTACCCTGACACAGCGATCTTCTGTGATTTGAAAAGTGCTAAAGTTTGTGTTATTTGGACACCGCAAAGTAATGCCCCGAGCACTCACGCTAACGGATACGGGATCATTGCTAGAACAGAACGGCTCAACATAAGTTCTGCGATACTGCTCCAATTGACACCAAACTGCTATGGGTGAGTAAAACTACTTGTTTTATTGCCGAAAGAAGGCTCAGATTGTGAAAAAACGTTAATTTTCCTTTAAAGGGATATGCCACCCCAGGTCAAATTTGGGCATCTCCCCACAGTCCAGAGACTAAAATAAGTGCTGGAAAGCGTTTTCCTGCTCACCCAGCCATTGTCCGAGTCTGTCGCCACTGACCGCCGCGGTATCTGGTGCTCCTCCGCCTTAGACTGGAGTCTAACGTAGCCAGAGAAAGATTTCGGCCAAAAGGAATTAATTTGCTCGATGCGTTTCCCAATTACTTTGTGTGTAGTGCGCATTCATATCGAGTGCAAATAAATGTGCAAATCAACACGGAGAGCTTGACTTGGTCATTTTGGGTGGGAACTATTTTCCAGTGTGTAAGAATACAGCCGTATCACGCAGCACGCTACCAGGGGAATCCCAGTTACGCACCGGGAAGGGAGTTCCCCTGTTGCACAACGTGGTGCGTGATACGGCTGTATTCTTACGCACCGGAAAATAGTTCCCACCCAAAATGACCAAGGCAAGCTCTCCGTGTTGATTTGCACATTTATTTGCACTCGATATGAATGCGCACTACACACAAAGTAATTGGGAAACGCATCGAGCAAATTAATTCCTTTTGGCCGAAATCTTTCTCTGGCTACGTTAGACTCCAGTCTAAGGCGGAGGAGCACCAGATACCGCGGCGGTCAGTGGCGACAGACTCGGACAATGGCTGGGTGAGCAGGAAAACGCTTTCCACCACTTATTTTAGTCTCTGGACTGTGGGGAGATGCCCAAATTTGACCTGGGGGTGGCATATCCCTTTAAAACTCACATGAGTCAATTTTGTGTAATATAGAGCCTTTGAATGGCATAGTGATTTTGTACTAGTAGTTCGATCGTATTAGATAGAATATAAGAGTTGCAAAAAACGCTTATAAATGTATGTGGTAAATAATTAGAATGTTCTGAATGCATAAGATAAAAAACATGAATAACTTTGGACCACTGTAAACTGTTTAAAATGAACAAGTGCTGTTTTTCATGTTTTTAAGTCAGTAAAAAAACAGATATAGCGCCTTTATGGATTGGAAAAGGTGTTCTACAGCAGTGGAGAAGGAATAAGGAGGTGAGTGAATTACAGGAGAAGTGATAGAGAAGTGCAAAGACAGCAGATTGTCATTGGTGAGACAGGTGCAGATATGGTCCATCTTCTTGACTGATAGTACTTCTCTACACCACTCTCTTCACATCACAATTTGCATCGTCTCTTCCTGTCCTCTGCTCCCAAGCCCCGCCTCTTCCCCCTCCTCATTACTGTAATTGATGTTTAACCCTGGCATTGCCGGGCTGATGATGGTTCAATTAAGAGCTTGTTGGCGCACAGGGATTAGGGTGGTGTAAAGTGTAAGGCGTGATGTGGTCTCTCCGGGTCTTAATGCCCTCTGGGGTCAAGCCGGGGGCAAAAACAGCTCCAATCCAACTAAAAGCAAGCACTGACTCTGTGTGTAGAGTTTGGTCAGTGACATTACAGCAGTTACCTTATGGTTATAGGTAAAGGACGACACGGAGGCCTGGTTTTTGTTTTCACGAGAATCCATCTTGTACGGATTAGATTATATTAAGAACTGCGAACAAGATAGCAAGGGTAAAGAATATTGATTTAGCCAAGATCTATATTGTTTTAATATCCATGTATGTGACATGGTTACTGTTATCAGCTAAAATAAAAAAATAAAATGTCACTGCAAAAACAATGAAGAGAAAAAAAATAGATGAATAGAAACACACAACAATGCATGATACCAGATGGGGCACCCCAATATCCTACATGAAAAATATAAATACATATATTTCAAATACATTGTATGAGCTATTTGAAATGATACTTGATATAGTATAACCCTCCTTATACTAAGCAGTACAATTCTATCCAAAGCCTGTCACCCATGCTCCTGTGTGACAATTTTTCATAAATATACAAGAATGATACAAAACGATATGCTACAACTTCACAAACCTGATGCAATGTGCAGTAGTTTCATTAACGAAATGCACAGCGATGGTAATGTGCTGTGAAGGAGTGACTGAGTACTGAGAACAAAAGAAAGGAGGATTTCAAGCTTTAAAAACGAAACTGAAACTTATTGTTGTTTTCCGCCAGTATAACAACATGGTGATCTAAATATATTGTGTTAGCAGTTAACACCCCATAGAAGTGTAAAACCCTCTCTTTAATGTTTTTTTAGTAGTGAGGAAATCTAGCATCAACAGTGCTAAAGATAAAATACCATTATTTAGTTCCATGCATTACAAATCAAATACTTTGCCAACTGTTACATAAACCTATATTCCACCATTAGTCATTGAAAGCCCAGTTCTTTTTGGCAAATATCTCCATGACATCTGCCTACTGTCAAATAGCATAATCAGATAACTCTCCCACATCTATAGCCTCGAGACAAAAGAATTAAGACTGAAGTGGGTGTGAAAACGCAAGTGCAACAGCTGGCAATTCAGAGAGACGCCCAAACAACACCAGCTCTGGACAAATCACACGTTTTTTAGTCTTCCTTCAAGTGGTACCAGCTGCTGTGAGGAGCTGTGAGGATGAGAGGCGCACACAGGAGCCAAGCATGTGCTCGTGTAGTCTGGAGGTTTTAATCACACGCCGTCAGAATGGGAGGAGTTTAGGGTGGTTAATGAGGCGTGAGATTAATTGCAATAGAATTGAAATATGAATGGATGAAATTTGGAAAGTGCCGTAATTTCTGCCACAAACAACAAAATATCCTCACTTATGGTCAAGTAATATTTTTTATACAGTGCATTTCCACTAGCCTGGGAATTCCCAGGCCGCTTCCGTTCGTTTCGAACTGGAAGGCGGCCTGGAAACTCGTCCAAGCGAGAGTCCCAGATTTAGGGCCCCAATCAGAGAGCGGGGGAGGTGTGGCAAGACGGTGACGCGTACTACATGACAAACGGAAGCTTGTAGTTTGAACTGACAACTGACATGATTGGCTATGGACTTACGTATACGCTCAATGATAGACATTCATAACCAGGGATGAAAGTGGACAATCATGAAAAAAGCGGAAAGTCACGGCGCCCCCCCCCCGGAAAAAAAAAATCCCGGGGGGGGGGGCAAAAACTTTAATAAATAGCAATAAAACACATTTTTAAACAATTGTAGTGGTTTTTATTTGAAAGTTGATATCAAAACACGGCACTGACCCCGATTTTGCGACATCAAAGTCTGATAACGAGCCGAGAGAGCGCACTTGCAGCGCAGCTCCGCAGCACCAGAAGAGCACACAAGCTCGCACGGCCCCGCACACATGTACAAGTTTAATACGAGACATGTACTTTTGTTTCTGAATACGGGACGATTACATTTTTCAACGGACAGTTGGCAACCCTAAACACAATTATACATATATAATACACACCCAAAATTTCAACGTATTTGGGAAAAAAAAAAAAAAAAAAAATTACCACGCGGCTAAAAAAAAAGCGGAGATCCGCTAAAAAGCGGAACTCTTTCATCCCTGCATAACGCCCAATAAACGGCCGTTGGCAATCGCTAACCACACCTCCGCTTCGAGATTTTTCGAAGCGAGTTTCCAGACCCATATCTCACTTGTGATATGATCAGGTGTTAACCAGACTACATTTCCACATCAAGGAACCACTCACCCATTCACACACACATTTTTTGATTTTGACCAGCACTCCGCACGCCCTCTCAACACACCTGGCTTCAGAAATACAAAGTGCAAAGCAACCTCTGTATCTTAAGATTGGTATGTTTCTGAAATGTGATTCTTGCATTACTTTATAAGTTCTTTCAAGTTTTTGAAACTTTGAAGGCTATCCAATAACCTATGACATATATTCATAAAGCATAAATCACAAATCGAATCACAATATTTGTCAGAAAGATCTCAAATATTTTTTCCAAAATCATTAGTTTTTGGTCCTTGCTTCAGCTGTAGAGTAACGAAAAATCATCAGTTTGTTTCCTTTACTTCACAGTGACTGGTTAAAGTCCAGAGAGGTTCATTTTGTCTTCAGATAATGTAGTTACTCTGAGGAAGATATCGCTCGCTCGTGAGCAGTATGTAAAATCCCTCAGTCCTCCAGGTAGAATCCATGCCCCAGTTAGTGAACAGTCGAGTATGAAAGCAAATTCTTGGTCTGAAAAAAGAACCTAATAACAAAGTAAGTGATTAAATCTCTCATTTAATGACCAAAAGGAGGAGTGTGTGGCGTATGACTTTAGCTTAGACTGAAAATATAGACTATTTTGTTTGTGAAAAAGGGGAACTAGAGGAAAGGTGTCTGGGTGCTTTCCTCAAACTTGATTTTTTTCCAATCAATCAGCGTGGAGTGTTCATTTGAACATTCCACCTTGATAATTCTGTAGAACTCAATGCAGTTAACACCAGTAATATAGATGTGGTCTGGAATCCCCACTGATATCAAAGAGCTGCAGTTTATTTAACAATGAGTTGCTTACAAGCCTAAACAATCAGGACCATCTGATTTGTGGCTTTCCACAGTCCACTGAGGCCAGAGGGGAGCACCTGCCGACAGGGCCCATTCTCCCTGCGCCCTCACCCCAGCGTGGTGCTCCGACGCCAGCGCGCTCTCGAAGAGACGCAGGGGTGGGTGGCCATTTTAAAGTCTCAGCGGGTCTGATGGAGGGAGGCTCGATGAAGAGGTGAAGCTAGCTGCTGCCACTTTTCCGACAAGTGCTGCTTGCAAACAAAAACACCCCTGGCTTTAAGTTCCATTCGCTTCCATTCTGCGCGAGGTTGAATCAGAGCCATAATAGCAGAAGGCTGGGGCCCGCTGTGAGCCTGAGTACTTCCTGTTCTCGCGTCTCAGCGTGGGAACAGCCAGGCACAAAATCTGCCCTGGATCCTGGGCACTGGAGAGGCTGTGGAGAGGCTGTGGAGCGATGCCTCAGTGCAGGTAGTAATTGCTCCTATTTGCTCCAGAGGTCGGCGCGCTCAGACGGAGGAGACGGGAGCGAGGGAGGAGCCGTTAGGTCCTGCACGATGACAGCAGTGAGTGAGGTGTGCTTGTTTAACAGGTACGAGATTGTGCGACAAGATCATTTTATAATCTTAAACATGGACTATCAGGCCTGCACTATATATCACCATAAATCACCATGTGCTGTCCTCACGACACGTGACTATGTGAGGCTCGACAGCCAGCGAACTAATACAGAAAAACTCAACACAATACACAAGGAGTACTTTTGTTTTATGGAGGTCTCTGATATATTTATGTAGTAACTGAAACATAGAACACAGAGGGCACATTACTAATGTCGTAAACATGTGATGAACAAAATACGAGGAGCTAGCTTAAACAGTTAGCTCCGTGAAACCACAAGTTCAGGTCTTACTTGTTCATAGACCTGCGCCGATACCGATGTGAATGCCGATATATCGTGCATCCCTAGTAACTAGCGCAGATACTGATTAGCTGAGCTGGCACTGTGGTGGCAGTGGGGGGTGCTAACCTGACTTAACCAGAGGTGATTCTGAACCGCAGCGATCAGGATCACAGGTCACAAACACATTCAGAAAACACGTGTACAGACAGAGAAAGGGAGGGAGAGAGAGGAGAGACAGAAAGAGAGGAAGAGAAATACAGAGGAAAGAGTGAGAGACAGAAAGAGAAAGAGGGGCAGAGAAATAGCGAGAGGTAAAAGAGAAGAGGGTGATCCAGAGGATGAAGAGAGAGGAGAGGGAAATGCAGAGGAGAGAGAAACAGAGACAGAAAGAGTGCCGAGCAGAGGAGAGAGAGAAGCAGAAAGAGAGAGAGGGATGAGAGTGTGTGAGTGAAGATGTAAACAGCCAAATCAATCAGGCCTTGGCCTCCTCACAGCGGTTAGTGCAGTGAGAGGTAGCGCTGTGCTGTTAGTCCACAGGTCAGGCTCATTTATTTATCAGAAGAAAAACACCAAAAGAACTGACTCACAACTAGGCCTGTTCAAATCTGAGAGCTGAGCAATGTATGAAACAAATAACTGTATTAAATTAACTGTGTTTTAATATCAATATATTTCTATGAACCTTTATTTACCAAGTGACAAACTTCTTTAAATGCACAGATCAATAGTGGCTATCGTAATGTAGTCACTAGTTTCTCATTTGAACATTAGGGATGGGGGCCGATCCGGTCCAGTATCGGTATGGGGTTCCGATATCAACGTAATTCAGGGATCGGAAATTTCCAATCCAACCTGTGAAAATGTCTAATCCATGATCCATGTCTGTATGTACACATGATCTGCTGAAATGACTCCACGAGTGATTCCCTGTCGGCTGCTCTGCTCCTGCTGCAAAATGTGGATTTCCTGAATGGAGGAGTATCTCAATGAGACACTGTGACGGAGCGCCTGTAGCTGCCCCCCCGACCGGCGCCTCTCTCTCTTTCTGGCCTGAGAGCGTGCCTTAGACGGCAGAGTGCACAGAGTCCCCCCCCCGGTTTACGGAGCCAGGCTCCGGTGCAAACCTTTCGCTGCTACTGCAGGACTGCTTACAAACGGTTTCCCGCTGTCTGGACTCTGTTCTCCTCCCTAGTGCGTGCGAGGATCCACATGCTCTCCCGACCTTCCACTGTCTCCGTGCTACTCTCTGGTTCAGGGGCCAAACCGGGGCACTTCCTGGTCATATGATAAATAACGCTATGATAAATGTGCGCTAAAGTGGGCCACATGACCCGGACTGAACCATTAAAGATCCCATGACATGGTACTTCTTGATGCTTTTATATGGCGCCTTAATGGTTCCCTAATTAATCCTTCTTCAAAATCAAGACTCAAGACAAAATCAAGCATGAGAAAGACCCATGAACACAGACAGAGTCATAAATATCTCTCTGGAACACTCCATTATGGGCGTTGTTGCTTGAATGCAAATGAGGAGGACAGAGACAGGCCAGTGCAGCGGGTGGGGGCGTGGCCAAACTCTCCACTCTTTCCTCTTTAGCGGTGCGATGTGCGCTAGCCCCACTTCTGCGTTTTTGCGCGGAGGAAGAAATGAGATGATTTCCATTGAAAAATAAACACATTTTCATAGAAAATAAAATTAAACCACGAGCCTGGAAACACTCTCATGTGTCTCCAGGCAAATTAAAAAACGCATCTCACATTGCGTAGCTCGTTTGCGGTCCAAACTCTATGGCCATGAGTTCCAGAGATGCTGGGTAAACATACAGACGGGAGGTGGAACTGCATTTGCATTTTTTCTTGAATGTGACATCAGAAAGTTCCCTTGTTCAGAATCGCCCGTTTGGTCTGTCTTTTTTTCAAACGCAGAAAAGGATTGTAAATGCTCAGTTTACACATTCCACAACTTTTAGCCATGGGGGGGTTGTTGTATACTGCACTCTGTAAAGCACTTTGTGATTTTATCTGTGAAAGGTGCTATATAAATAAAGGCTTACTTACTTACTTACTTACTTACTTACAATAACGTTCGAAAACCTCAGAAAGTGAAAATTTCATGCCATGGGACCTTTAATGTTAATTTGTGGGTTTATTTTGTTTTCTTAAGTCTCTTAGTTAATTAAGTCATACCATATGGGGGGTTATTTAAGTGTTTTCTTTATGTTGAATTGCAGGTGTTTTATCATTATGGGGACCGTTATTTGTAGTTAAACAATAATGATGATAATATTGTAAACAAACAGTTTTGGTACCGGAATAATATTTGTATCGGATCGGAAATGAAAAAATGTGGATCGGTGCATCCCTAGTGTCAATACTGAATACCCCACACTGCCAGCTCAGTCCTTGTTACCTTGGCCTACGTCAGCGGCGGTATAATACTCCCTACAACAGAAGTGTCACCGACTGGACTGGAAAATACTCACACAATACCTCCTGTGTACTGGAGCAGTTTATAAAAATAGTGCTGGTCCTTGTTAAAGGTCCCATGGCATGAAATTTTCACTTTCTGAGGTTTTTAATGTGAGCTCCCCTACCCTGTTTAGGGCCCCCCAATGGCTAAAAGTTGCGAAATGTGTAAACTGAGCATTTGCGATCCTTTTCCGCGTTTGAAAAAAAGGCAGCCCAAACGAGCGATTCTGAACAAGGGAACTTTCTGACGTCAAACTCGTGGAAAGGTTTCCACCCCCTGTCTGGATGTCTACCCACCGTCTCTGGAAATCACGCCGAGAGTTTGGACCGCAAACGAGCTACGAAATGTGAGATGCGTTTTTTTATTTGCCTGGAGACACGTGAGAGTGTTTCCAGGCTCGGCTGTCCTTTATCCAAGCCTGCGAACGTCTGAAACAGCAGTGGTTTAATTTTATTTTCTGTGGAAATGTGTTTTTTTTTAATGGAATGCATCTCATATCTTCCTCCACTCTTAAGTGGGTGACAGCGCACATCGCACCGCTAATCCAGGAAAACACGGAGCATTTGGCCACACCCCCACCCACTGCACTGGCCTGTCTCTGTCCTCCTCATTTGCATTCAAGCAACAACGCCCAGAATAAAGTGTTTTAGAGACATATTTAGCCTCATGAAGACAGTCCGGGTCATATCTCATGCACTGAGGCTTGATTTTGAAGAAGGATTCATTTACAGTATTCGGGAACCATTAAGGCGCCATATAAAAGCATCAAGAAGTACCATGTCTTGGGATCTTTAATCACAATCGAACTGAGATCTCGACTGAGTTGGCATAGAATTATTTAGATAAGAGAATGTTCTTTGCAAAGAATATAATATCTTATCTTTTATTAAATTTTTTTTTTTTTTTTTTAATGAATGGATACATGGTTTATTAGAGAGATGCACCAATCAGGCTTTATCAGTTTCGCTACGCTTTAAGTATACTCAACAAAAATATAAACGCAACACTTTTGTTTGCTCCCATTTTTCATGAGATGGACCCAAAGATCCAAAATTCACTCCAGATACACAACACTACCATTTCTCTCAAACATTGTTCACAAATCTGTCCAAATGTGTGACAGCGAGCACCTCTGCCCCGCCGAGACAATCCACCCCACCTCACAGGTGCGCCACATCAAGATGCCGATCCGACATCATGACCAGTGCACAGGTGTGCCCCAGATTGCCCACAATAAAAGGCCACCCCGAAATGTGCTTTTTTTTTTCTTTATTGGGGGTCTGGGGACTCAGAGCCAGTCAGTATCTGGTGTGACCACCATTTGCCTCATGCAGTGCAACGCATCTTCTTCGCATAGAGTTTATCAGATTGTCAATTGTGGCCTGTGGAATGTTGGTCCACTCCTCTTCAATGGCTGTGCGAAGTTGCTGGATATTAGTAGAAGCTGCTACACGCTGTCGTATACGCCGGTCAAGCACATCCCAAACATGCTCAATAGGTGACATGTCCGGTGAGTATGCTGGCCATGCAAGAACTGGGACATTTTCAGCTTCCAAGAATTGTGTACAGATCCTTGCAACATGGGGCCGTGCATTATCTTGCTGAAACATGAGGTGATGTTCATGGATGTATGGCACAACAATGGGCCTCAGGATCTCATCACGGTATCTCTGTGCATTCAAAATGCCATCAATAAAATGCACCTGTGTTCCTCGTCCATAACAGCTTTTGAAGTGGACCAACATTCCACAGGCCACAATTGACAATCTGATAAACTCTATGCGAAGAAGATGTGTTGCACTGCATGAGGCAAATGGTGGTCACACCAGATACTGACTGGTTCTGAGTCCCCAGACCGCCAATAAAGCAAAAAAAACAAAAAAAAAATGCACATTTCGGGGTGGCCTTTTATTGTGGGCAGTCTGGGGCGCACCTGTGCACTGGTCATGATGTCGGATCGGCATCTTGATGTGGCGCACCTGTGAGGTGGGGTGGATTGTCTCGGCGGGGCAGAGGTGCTCGCTGTCACACATTTGGACAGATTTGTGAACAATGTTTGAGAGAAATGGTAGTGTTGTGTATCTGGGGTGAATTTTGGATCTTTGGGTCCATCTCAGGAAAAATGGGAGCAAAAACAAAAGTGTTGCGTTTATATTTTTGTTGAGTGTATCTGCGGACACCCAATATCAACAGATCATATCAGAGACTGAAAACACAAAAGCATTTATTTCCTTTAAAACACAAATAAAATAAGACAAAACAGATCCAAATGTGTTATGTAGCTGTTATTTATCTCTCAAGTAACTACACAGTTTTGTGTAAATAAAAGGTCAAATATTGTCAGACTTTCTGGGCCCACTCTGACCCGTAAATAGTCTTATTACATTACTGTCTATGTCCATTTAGGATATCAAATGAACAGATATTTGAAAGCCGATATCAGATCCAGCAAATGTTTCAGTATCGGCGCCAATATCCGATACCAAAAACATACTTGTTCATCTCTAATAGTTTATTATTCTTCACTCTTCTCCCAGGTGTTAATGCCCCTTGAATTATTTACAATGTGCACTCTGAACAGAATCCTAATCGCAGTTCTCATGGTAGATAGAGAGGTAATAGATTTTGCAGATGAGTTAATTTACAAGAAAAATTTTGCACTCAGCCAACCCCTCAGACACATTTGTCAGGGTCTGTCGCTCCACAGACTGACAGCCCTGTGAGGTCTGAGGAGGCAACAGCTGACTCCGGCTCAGACTCAGCACCAACACATAATTGTTTCTTCAAACGAGCCCAGGAGACGAGGGGGGAGGGCTGGAGAGGAGAGAAGGAGAGAGGAAGAGACTAGAGAGGTGGAGAGGAAAGGGGAGGAGAAGGGGAGAGAAGTGGAGAGGAGAGTGAAAGAGAGAGGAAGGAGAGAGGGGAGGAGTGGAGAGGAGAAGGGGAGAGGGGGAGGAGAGGGACAGGAGGACTGGAGAGGAGAGGAGAGAGAGAGGAGAGAGGAGGGGTGGGCAGGAGAGAGGAGGACTGGAGAGGAGAGAGGAGAGAAGAGCGGGAAAGAGGGAACTTTTCAACATCAAATCTGAGCCTGGCAATGTCTTTACCATCATGATTTCTCATCTGAGGAGAACAGTGATGGGACTTTCAGCTCTTTTATGTGATCCGAATCTTTTGGATTGGTTCGTTTCCAAGAGCCGTTCAAAAGACTGGCTCTTTTACATGGATTCATATGAAAAGAAGCAAATGTGATAACTGATTTTAACAACAAACTAACCACAGAGAGAAATCAACAAAGCAAAGTTTTGTTTAAAAAGGTTCAAACTGAGAGTGGGAGTGTGTTTGCCTTTTGAAAAGACGCAGACTCTAAATAAAATGCACTTTTACTGGAATAAGGGATGATTTCAACTCTGGAATACAGTCTCCACAAAACAAAAGGTAAAAGGAGTTGTTAACTTGATAACTACCACTACATGACATCACAAGGTGGAATAAAGCTTTTTGAGACAGACTAATAACGCAGGATTACTCAAACATGTGTGAATGCAACAAAACTCCAGGTATAGGGCTGCAACGATTAATCCAGTATCTTGGGTAAACCAAGTACAAAAATAATCGAGGCAAATTATTTGCCTCGAGGCTCCGTTTAATTATCCTCACGTGGCGTTATATTTCAATTCATGCATCATGGCGGCATCGTCAGACTACTGCACTGTTCGGATAGACTGCATCACTGTTTCCATTTACATAAAAACTATTTAAACATTTATAAAATCAGGGATGAAAGTGTTACGTCTTTTAGCGGATCTCCACTTTTTTTTCAGCCGCGGGGTCTTTTTTTTTTTATATATATCTGTGCAAATCCGTAGAGAAAAAATTTGGGAACTTCTACCGGTGCACGAGCCCGTGTGCTCGTCTGGAGCCGCGGACACCGCACGTAACCACACGCGCCACGAGCACACGCAGCTCTTTCACAACAGCGTGTACCTTTGCGTCCCAGCGTGTATCACAGAGCAGGTTAAACTTTATAAAACATCCTACCTGTCTGTGCCGCTCCTCGCCTTTTCACGCTCTCTCTCCTCCTCTCTCTCCTCATAGCGCATAAGCTCCTCATCAATACCTCTGATTAGAAGAGCAAGACTAAGTGCAAAGCAAAAACTAAATTTATTATTATTATTATTTAATCTAAATTTATGTAAAAAAACAAAACAACATATCTATATATCTATATATCTAGATAGATAGATAGATAGATAGAGATAGAACATGCATCATTTGTACTGTCCAGGCATGTCTGCCTTGTATTGTTTTATATTGATTTATACATCTTTAAGTTAAGCAGGACAGATATTTATTTTATTCTGTTAATCTTATTATTTTGTATTAAAAATAAATTGCTAATAATTATTTATTTTCCATGTGTTCAGATCACTCAAATATGAGCCGTGACTTTCAGCTTTTTTCATGACTGGACACTTTCATCCCTGTAAAATATGTACTGCAAAATCTGTGGCCTACGGTATGTCTGTACACTACAGTATGTCTGTACACTACAGTATGTTTGTACACTACAGTATGACTGTACACTACAGTATGACTGTACACTACGGTATGTCTGTACACTACGGTATGTCTGTACACTACAATATGTCTGTACACTACGGTATGTCTGTACACTACAATATGTCTGTACACTACGGTATGTCTGTACACTACGGTATGTCTGTACACTACGGTATGTCTGTACGCTACGGTATGTCTGTAGACTACGGTATGTCTGTACACTACAGTATGTCTGTACACTACAATATGTCTGTACACTACGGTATGTCTGTACACTACGGTATGTCTGTACACTACGGTATGTCTGTACACTACGGTCTGTCTGTATACTACGGTATGTCTGTACACTACAATATGTATGTACACTACAGTATGTCTGTACACTACGGTATGTCTGTACACTACAATATGTATGTACACTACAGTATGTCTGTACACTACAGTATGTCTGTACACCTCAATATGTCTGTACACTACAGTATGACTATGTTTCACCCGGACTGTTGTTACTGACAGACATTTCAAAGCAGCCGCGAGCGGTTTGTCGTTGCTTTGGTTCACTATGGCAGAGATTGAAGAAGAGGGGAGGAAAAGGATGAAAACGTCCCAAGTGTGGGTCCATTTCACCCTCACAAAAACAGAACGCAGTGCAGTGTGTGTACTGTAAACAGACCTCACATACAATCACAGCACATCATCAATGCTGCAGCACTTAAAGAGGAAACACCCCCACTTCACCGCTCAAAGCAGAGCTTCTGCGAGGTATGCCATATTTAAGATTTCCGATTGATCACTTGATCATTGACCACTTGAGTCTGTTAAAATATAAGGTATGTAAAGCCTATAAAATGAGTCAGAAGTGACGAGGCAAGTCCCTCATCTGTCTCTACGGTAACACACAAAGCTCAAGCACATTTAGGCAGCGTTTGACGGACAGTGACTGTCCTGCTCAGCACACGGATATTACGTATTAAACAGACTGCTGTATTTTTTTTCCATCAGAGACACTTCATCTACTGCACTAAAGGCTTGCTGCTGAATAGCGTTTCATTTTTTATTTACATTCCAAAGATTTGGTTTTATTCTTCTTTTGTTTTATTGGCTTAATTCCTGAGCCAGTAATGGTTTAAACTTTGAAAGTTGTGAAATAAAAAAGTTTTTTTTCTGAGGAAAAACAACAGTTGTTTGCTCATTTTTAATAAACCCTTCATGTTGCATTGCACAATTGATTTAATTGTTTAAAAAAAAAAGTATGATTCGTTAGAGTACTCGATTAATCGAAAAAATAATCGACAGAGCACCCGATTCCAAAAATACTCGATAGTTGCAGCTCTATCCAGGTATGTTTTGGAGGAGGTGACAGCATTGTAACATAGCTAAAACAACACTAGGGTTAGTTTTGTGTAATATATGACCTTTAAAAGCCTTGGACACTGATCTGGAGCTGTAGCCAAACAATGTGTTGATTTAGTGATGTCTACAAAAGTGACTATTAGACCATGAATAATTCAGGACAAATGTATCTGTAGTATGACCATAATGACCTGGTTTACAGTTTACTACAGCGTTTCACACACTTTCATTAGTCTTTTTAAAGGTCCTATGTTACGCACAGGGACCCTTGTGAGCTTTAAGCCATGTTAAAATGTTACTACATCAAAACCATACCTGGAATTGTACTTTGTTTCATTCCCCCATGTTTGAGTAACCCTTTATTAGCCTACATCTCCAGAGCTCAAAATGCTGTGCTCCACCTTGTGATGTAATGAAGATGTAGTTTTCAAGTGAACAGCTCCTTTTACCTTTTGTTTAGTAAAGATCAATAACTCCAGGGCTGAAATTATCTAAATGATTCGAGTGAAGGTGTATGCCGTTTAAAAACACAGTGGAGCACTTCCTGATTTACCACATGACAACACAAGTGTTTTCTGTTTGAGAGCCTAAACATGCAGGATTTGTGTGTTAATCATGTGTGAATGAAACAAAACAACTCCAGCTTTGTTTTTGATGAGGAAAAAACATTATAAGAGACCAGAAAATGGCGTAATATACACCCTTTAAATTGTCAATTTGGGATCAAATTAGTCAAGAGTCAGTTTTGTGTAATATAGGACCTTTAAATCACCAGTGCAGCTTGCTACGTGAGCAGACAGTGTGTTGTGTCGTGGCGCTAAGTGGGTGAGCACACAGCCCTCAGTCATGCTTCTCAGGCACACAAAAGCCCATTACTGTAGCTGAGCCCGTGCGTTATCTGAAGCTTTAGCTCTTTCACTGAACAAGTCCAGTCACATTTATTTGTCCAATTTAGGGATTAGGTGTCACTGCGAGCTCCCGGAGATTTAAGCCAAGGAGGAAAGTGAAAGTGAGAGCTATTTAGAGATTATGAGCAAGAAACTTGATTCTGTCCAAGAGGATACAGTAGAAAGAGGAAGGACTTTTGACACATACTGTAGTAGGCTACACCAATGTTCTCCCTAATTTTTCATGTGTCTGAGCAAACACACTAACTCCCTGAGCATTCCTTGACCCCCGTGAGCAACATCTGACCTGCACACTGTGGCCACACCAGTATCACACCTGAGATCATCAAGTTAGTTAGATTACTTTTAATATAACTGATTTTTTTGGTCCACTTAGAATGACAAAGACAAAAATCTGTTCACGAGCTTTGAACATGTTGTATGTCAGTGTGAGGATGTCAGTGATCAATATTACAATATTTGGAAAATAACCTCAAATTAAATTATAGTGTATAAACCTGTAAAACCACATGAAGAGAGATTTTTTCAGCTTGATAAATACAGCCTACATGTAGCTGCAGATTTTTGTAGGGATTGTAGGACCTATAGGCCATAAGATGGGTCTTTCCCATAATAATGATGTATGTATGCAAGTATGCATTTTTATCAGTTTATATCTTGCTTTATTTTGTGTACGTGTCAGAGCTCTGTGGAATAACGCTCTGGGGAGAGGATTCACACTTTGAGAAAGTCCCGTCTTTTTGGCTCACAAAAAACTATGGTGTGGAAAGAAACAAAGAGCCGAGGATTACATTATGGCTCTACCTGTCTCCTCTTCTGTTCTTCCCTACGTGGAGTGTGTGCGGGCAGCGCTCCCGTCGGCTGGTGTGGACCTGCCGCTCTGAGCAGCGGCAGCTGCAGAGATGCGCACTACAATTACGGTCATACTGAAGGAAGTGAGCGAAATGCGGTCGAAATGTCTGTAGTTTGTCCCTAACACGTGTCACATTCACATGTGCAAACTGAATCTATCAGACTGGATTCCGTGTGTCAAACCAGCGCTGAGCTCAGGTTAGATTTTATTTTATGCGCTGAAAAGAATTTGATGTGCGCGCTGAACGTCTGGGCAGTGCACGATTGTGCACGAGCGCACCTTAGAGGTAACATTGGGCTACACAATTTTGGAATAGAATAGAGATTTTTCTTGTATGACAAGATACACTATATTGCCAAAAGTATTCACTCACCCATCCAAATCATCAAAATCAGGTGTCCAATCACTTCCATGGCCAAAGATGTATCAAATCAAGCACCTGGGCCTGCAGATATTTCTACAAACATTTGTGAAAGAATGGGTCACTCTCAGGAGCTCAGTGAATTCCAGCGTGGTACTGTGACAGGATGCCTCCTGTGCAACAAGTCCAGTCGTGAAATTTCCTCACTCCTAAATATTCCACAGTCCGCTGTCAGTGGTTTTATAACAAACTCAGCCACGAAGTGGTAGGCCACGTGAACTGACAGGGCGGGGTCAGAGGATGCTGAGGCACATAATGCGCAGAGGTCGCCAACTTTCTGCAAAATCAGTCGCTACAGACCTCCAAACTTCATGTGGCCTTCAGATTAGCTCAAGAACAGTGCATAGAGAGCTTCATGGAATGGGTTTAAATGGCCGAGCAGCTGCATCCATACCATACATCACCAAGTGCAATGCAAAGCGTCGGATGCAGTGGTGAAAAGCACGCCACCACTGGACTCTAGAGCAGTGGAGAGGCATTCTCTGGAGTGACAAATCACACTTCTCCATCTGATGGATGAGTCTGGGTTTGGCAGTTGCCAGGAGAGCGGTATTTGTGTGACTGCATTGTGCCAAGTGTAAAGTTTGGTGGAGGGGGTATTATGGTGTGGGGTTGTTTTTCAGGAGCTGCGCTTGACCCTTGATTTAGGGATGCACGATATATTGGCATTAACATCGGTATCAGCCCAATGTGTAAAAGTGGGCCAATATTAACAACCGATATTTGTCAGTACAGTAATCCCTCGAATTAACGTTTTCTCACATTTCTCTCTCGTTTAAACACTCAAACTTTCGTAGATTTTCAACAAAATGTGTTAATAGTGAAGTGTGTGTGTGTGTGGGGGGGGGGGGGTGAGCACGAGACACGTGTCCAAATCGTGTCTCCTCTAGACCAGGTCTAAACCAGGATTAAACCACCGCTTTGGTTTCGTGGACACGGTCCTGAGGGGGAGGCACGCAGTCTGAAAAGAGCAAAGGCAAAGAGCCGCACGTGGTGATTTAATCCTGGTTTAGACCTGGTCTAGACCTGGTTTAGTCCTCGTCACAGTCTGATCCTGATTTTGGACAATATGTCCACATACAACCTGTATAAAAAAACTGGTTCATAACACATCAGACCTGTCATCACCACTAACTAATGTTTATTATTTTTCTTTCCTCAAACTCCACTGTGCTGTCTCTTGTGTCTCTTGTGTCTCTTGTGTCTCTTGTGTCTCTGCTGTCTTGTTGTGTCTTGTTGTGATGTGTGTGGGATTTTTTAACTGTCGATAATTTTAAAGTTTTATGTACACTGTATTTATCAATTGGATTTATAGTTTTAGCTAAAATTTTACTACTTGTTAATAATTGTATGTTGTTCACTGTGTAATTTTATTTTGTTATCGTTGTTTTTAGGGAGACATTTTAAGATCTGTCCAGGGACAACAGATGAAAAACAGACTTTTGGCCAATTCTGGTACATTTACAGATATGTTAATGAATGTACACTGTCCCTGTCAAATAAACCAATAAAATACAATAAATTCCATGCTCCCAACTTTGTGGGAACAGTTCCTCTTCCCACAGGTGCATAAAGACATAGATGAGAGTTTGGTGTGGATGAACTGGACTGGCCTGCAACCCAACAGAACACCAGAGTGGAGACTGAGAGCCAACAAAATGTTCAGTATCACCACTCATATTTGATGCCAGTATTAGTATATCCTTAATTTTTCTGATAAGCATTGTGATTAGAATTTTGATTTACGTTTTAATAATAGGATTCTGTTCAAAGTTTACTATTTCAACTTGTTCAAAAGAACTGACTAAAAGATTCTGAACTGACAAACTAATATAAAAATAATATTTGTACGGATCTAAACTACAGGGTTAACAATTGTTATGCAGAATAAAACAGGATATTTTGTTGTTTGTGGAGGAAATTAAGGTACTTTTTATGGTAAAATTTGAAATGCCACAACTTTTCATCCATTCAAATTGCAATTTTGATTCGATTGCAACTGATCCTGCAAGATATATGCCAATCAAATCTTAATCGCAAGTTCAATGCTCACAATTACCAAATCGCAAAGACTGCAATTGTTTAAGTAACACAATTTCCTTTACAAACAACATTTTGTATCTAAGTGTGTCTAAAGCCTACCAACCCTGTAGTTAGACCTCCACAAACATGGAACATAAACACTGTTTATTCATTTAGCAGTTAAGATTTCAATCTTCAAATGCTCATTATCCTGGATGGGCTGAAAATGTGAATTTTGAACAGAATTCTAAATCTAAACATAACTTTCATAGTTTTCCACAACTATTATTATACAGACTTGTTTAAAAAAAATATTTAAAAGATTTTTGAGTACAAATTGGAGCATTAACATTTGAGAGAAGAAACTGCAGCCTTTGTGATTTGATAATTGTGCCGACCCAAATTGCAATTTTGATTGAACTGCATACCCAGTATGAACCAATTCAAGTGTAGGGGTTGAAAATGGCACTTATTTCCTGACACAAGAAATCTAATTGTATTATGTAACTTTTATTTATCCTTCGAATAAATACAGAACAGCTTTGTGTGTGACGTTCTAGACCAAAATCTACTTGTAAATAATCAAATTACATCCAAATAAAGGCCCAATCACGATACTGGCTTAACAAATATCATGAACCGATACCCGATCCAGCAAATTTTTCAGTATTGGCGCCGATATTCAATACCAGTATCGGTGCATCCCTGACACAAAGGGAGTAATGAAGATGTGTTGTACAGTACAAGTAGAAGCTAGCGTGATAAAGATGGCATTTATCTGTGTTTGTCAGCCAGGTTTCCTACCAACAAATTAAAAGATGGATTTCTGACATGAGCGTGCGGTCTCCATGGCAATGCCTCATAACAAATCTCTCGTTAGACATGTGTTGAAAAGTTTAATGGCAGGTCACATGAAGACGGCGAGTCTGAAGAGAAGGAAACTGCACGGAGGAGGAGGTAATTAACAGTTTGACAGGAAAACAAGTGCTTGTGAATTGATTTTGATCCAGAAAATTGACTTTTTGGAGGTCTCTCTACTGTACAGCACATTTGTAAATGTTGATGCTTCGACCATTTTATATCACGCTGAAACATTTGAGCTGTAATTAATAAAGATATGCGAGTTGTGTTTTGCCCATTGCTAATTACAGTTACCATGTGCATGTTCCAAACTAGGCCAGCTAGTCCATCCCGAAAAACTCTAATTAGAAATATCATTTGAATTTAATCTGTCCTGTATCATGGTGTTTAAAACATACATGTGCGTACATTTTTACTTAAAAGTTGCCTTGTGTATCTTTTTAGTTGGGGTGCCTCACCTCCATGAAATGTCCCATGGCATGAAATTTTCACTTTCTGAGGTTTTTGAACGTTAATGTGAGCTCCCCTACCCTGTGCTCCTCGCACGGCGAGGTGAGGTGCTCCTCACGCGGCGAGGTGAGGTGCTCCTCGCGCGGTGAGGTGAGGTGCTCCTCGGGCGGGGCGGGGCTTCCGGAGCCGGGTCTCCCCCCACGCTTCACTATTTACATTTTGTTGAAAATCTATGAAAGTTTGAGTGTTTAAACGAGACAGAAATGTGAGAAGTTTAATTCCAGTCTGAGAAAAGTGTATAATGTGTGTGGTGAGGCATTTAGAGCCTTAAAACATGTATAATAATTGTAAAATATAAAGTTGTCCTACTTCGGGGATTTCTCTTGTTGCGGGTTATTTCTGGAACCGAACCCCGTGTGTGTTGATAAAGTGTATTTACGTTTCGGGGCGTGCATCTGAGCGTGCATCTGAGCGCGCATTATTTGAATTTTTGAGATTTCACGTTTCGTAACTTGAATTTTCTTTTGTATCTAGAGACCAAAATTTTACGTGAAGGCGTTTCGTAACTTGGAATTTTCGTTTGTGGGTTTTTCGTAAGGTGAGGTACCACTGTACCAGAAAAGTTGCACAATGCACCTTTAAAACCCTACCGTCAGGGATTTCCTTAAACTATATTCAAGTTCTTCTCAGCTCCCCTCCTTTCTCCGGAAGACTTAATGTGCCCGCTGCTCCGTATAATGATGTAATGGATAGACTTCCTTGGGCCTGACAGATGACACTTAGCGCATTGTCTCGTGTCTATGTGAATGTCCATCTTTACTCCGGCATCTACAGCGAGCTGAAGAAGGAACTGTCAGAAAGCAAGAACTTTTTATTAGAATAAGATTCATGCTAGTTTAATACTAATACTAATTTAATACTAATACTAATACATACATACATACATACACACACATACATACATTACATACATACACACACATACATACATTACATACATACACACACATACATACATACAAACATACACACATATATACATTACATACATACATATACACACACACACACACACAACACACATACACACATACTTACATTCACACATACAGACATACACACATACACATATACTAGGGGTGTGCAAAATAATCGTCATGACAATGCATCGCGATACTGACTTTCACAATATACTGCATCGATTCTTGATGCCAAAAATCGATTATTATTAATTAATAATTTAATATTTAATAATTTAATATGTAATATTAATAAATAAATAAATAAATAAATAATTACTTTATTTTTTTTTATAAATCCTATGCACTTTTTTCTTTGTGAAAGGGTACTGTTTGTTATGATGGTAGCTACCTCCAAAATGGCAAATGTTTGAACATCACTTTTTGTTTTAGAAAAAAATCCTATGCACTTTTTTTGTTATTGGTTTGGTTTATTTGTTTTTGTTATTCAATAAATTCAGTTATGAATTGAGTTGCTCAGAGTTATGTATCAATTGAAGACACTACCCAGATACACAGCCACTGATATTTAAGTTATCCTTTTTTTCGTGATGCATCGTGATAGTATCGCATCGTGGCATATGAATCGTGATTCGAATTGAATCGTGACTTCTTTGCCAATACCCACCCCTAGTACACACACACACACACACACACACACACACACACACACACACACACACACACACACACACACACACACACACACACACACACACACACACACACACATACATCTTTTCATAACACTCAAAGACGCTTCACATAGATCCAGACAGACGAACATAAATGAAAGAAACAGATAAACAGGAAATGCAGTTATTTAAGTTTGGACAGGTTTTCAGGGCTTTTTTGAAGATGGGGAGTGTAGAGGAGTCTCTGATGTGTTTGGGCAGGACTTCCAGAGGGTGGGGGGAAGGCCCTGTCCCCCCAGGTCTGGGGTTTAGTCCTGGTGGGGGGAGACAGGAGACTAGCATCAGTTTAGTCCAGGATCAGACGTGGAATGCTTCTGTTATAATGGTGTAGTCCTTGTTTAGATCTGCTTTAGTTCTGGTTTTATGGTTGCGAAAGAAGTACTATATTTTGTTACTTAAATAAAAGTACAAAAAAATAAATTAATTAAACTTAAGTAAACGTGATCAAACTTAAGTAAAAGTAAAGGTATCGTATGAAAAAATCTACCTACGTAAAAGTATTCAAGTACCCAATTAAAAATGTACTGAAAGGGTATTTCGCACACATTTTGAGATCTAATAAAACTTCAAATGTTGTGATTTTGAAAAAGATTTGAGTTGAATTTTAGAGTTAGAATAGGAAAGAGTTTTTTTCTTTGTATTTTTTTGTTTGCTCAAACTATGAACATCTTTAAAAAATCAGCAAGTCTCATTAAAAAAATACTTTTACTTTTCAGTCCTGTTCAAAATTGTAGTAGAGTAGAAAGTACAGATACCTTCTCTTAAATGTAAGTATTAATTTTCACTCCTGCTCCCCCACTGCACCAGACCATAGAGGGACAGAGGAGCTCATTCTCCAACAGGCTCCTACAGCTCCACTCAAACAGTGAGAGATACAGGACGACATTCATACCATACTCCATACAACTGTACAACAACTCACCTTATGTAACAGATAATACTCCCTACAACTGTACAACAACTCACCTTATGTAACAGATAATACTCCATACAACTGTACAACAACTCACCTTATGTAACAGATAATACTCCCTACAACTGTACAACAACTCACCTTATGTAATGGATAATACTCCCTACAACTGTACAACAACTCACCTTATGTAACAGATAATACTCCCTACAACTGTACAACAAAACATGCACCATAGGTACTCCAGCTTAGGTCCTGACCAAGCCGAAGCAAGAAGATCATGGAGATGGTCCCCGGGCGCCCTAATGTGTGCTGCCCACTGCTCCTAATATATGTATATATATTAGGGATGTCAACAATTAATCGATTAACGGTTAATTGTCGATTAAGACGTTGGTCGATCAAAATGCATTAATTGTAATTAACCGCTAACCGCGGACACGCGGACATGCGCACCCGCGTGGTCATGAAACAAGGCAACCGCGCTGCGCCAAGCTCGACTCACAGCCGACCGCAGGCGCCAACGGCACTGCTCAGCAGCCCCGGGTGTACCGCGAGGCGAGATCTAACCCGGAATGCCGGTTTCGCCGCAGCCCGCGCCCCGGGCCCCGAGCCCCGAGCCCCGCGCGGCTGGCCTGCGGCTCGGAGCGCGGGGCGCGGCGAAACCAGCACGCGCCCCAGTGGTTTAATCCTGGTCTAGTCCAGGTCTAGACCCGGTCGAGTCCCGGTCCAGTCCAGGTCCAGTCCTGGTTCAGACCTGGTTCAGACCTGGTCCAGTCCACGTTCAGTCCTGGTCTAGTCTCTTAGCCAATCAGGACAGAACACAATGTTACTCTATAAAAAAAAAATTTTACACTATAAAAAAAAAAAATTGGATAGAGCGAGGGATTACTGTATTTTGTTATTCAGCATCAATACATTTGTCTGCTTTTTACTAAGGAATAATTAATTGAAGAATATACAATATAATAATACTATGATATATTTATGACTCAGTGTTATGTTACTATAGCTTATATTCTTAAAGACCCTATTGAAACACTCAAATTCAGGTGAAAAACGCCGCTTATCAGTTAATCGTTAATCGACCGATAAGGTCAATCAACTATCAGTTAATGAATTAACCGATAATTTGCATCCCTAATATATATAGGATGGGTTAAAATGCAGAGAAGAATTTCTCCAGTGTGAGATCAATAAAGTTCACTTCTTCTTCAACTCACCTTATGTAACAGATAATACTCCCTACAACTGTACAACAACTCACCTTATGTAACAGATAATACTCCCTACAACTGTACAACAACTCACCTTATGTAACAGATAATACTCCCTACAACTGTACAACAACTCACCTTATGTGACAGATAATACTCCCTACAACTGTACAACAACTCACCTTATGTAACAGATAATACTCCCTACAACTGTACAACAACTCACCTTATGTAACAGATAATACTCCCTACAACTGTACAACAACTCACCTTATGTAACAGATAATACTCCCTACAACTGTACAACAACTCACCTTATGTGACAGATAATACTCCCTACAACTGTACAACAACTCACCTTATGTAACAGATAATACTCCCTACAACTGTACAACAACTCACCTTATGTAACAGATAATACTCCCTACAACTGTATACAGCTGGTACTGAACATCATATTTGATACTGTATTTTGTATCTGTCTATTATTTTTCTATTTAAATCTGATTGTACATATATATTTATTATCATTATCTGATGTATATAATTGTGTCTCATCTGACACAGGTCTGTTGCTCTTTGGTGCTTTTCCATCTATTTTTCTTCTTGTTCTTTCACCCTCTGTTTTTATATTGTATATTATATTTGATGAGTGAGCTACTGTACCCAAAACAATTTCCCTTGTGGATCAATAAAGTTTGTCTAAGTCCAAGTCTAAGTCTAATCTACTTAAGTAAAGTACAGATACCTAAAATATATACTTCAGTACAATACATTACTACATTTACTTTGTTATGTTCCACCGCTGGGTTTATATGGATCTTAACTGCAGTCAAATCGAAATATGAGTTGACGCGATTATCAAATTTGCAATTATCACTGCATTTGTGTAGATAGAAGAATGTCCTGCAAAACAGATTCTCTCTCAAATATGAAAGCTCCGGGAGTTGTTTACAATGTCCACTCTGGATTAGGAATCCACTGATACCAATACCATCATTATAGCTGGATCGGGAATCTGATACATGATTAAACCAATATCCTGGTTGGGCCTTTCATTTGATGTAATAATAAGAGCATTTAGAGGCTGATTTTGGCCTAGAATGATTGAAGCCGTTCAGGGGTGATGTGAAGGAGAAATGACAGTTACATAACACAATTGGATCTCTTGTGTAATAACGTAACTGTGTTTTAAGAAAATAAGTGCCATTTTCATCACTGCGCTGTTGTCAGTTACTATTGAGTATCAGCAAATACTTAACGGAAAAGTACTGATAAGAGCATCACAACTGAAAAAGTTGGATCAATGCAGCAAAAGAATCCAGCTATTTAAATATATTGCAAATCTAACGGCAATCACAAAACTATTTATTTTATTATTTTACAATTTCTTTCCAAAATCATGGCTTAGACCTGGTTTAGTGTTGGTTTAGAGGGCAAAATTGATTGTTGTGCATCTGCTACAAATAAACTTGACCTTGACGTTTGACTTTGACCATGATATGACCTGGTTTAGTCCTGGTTTAGTCCTGGTTTAGTCCTGGGTTAGTCCTGGTTTAGTCCTGGTTTATTTCTAGAATAGATCTGATTAAGTCCTTTTCATACAGGTGAGGTTAACAATAGGATTCTTATTGGTTTAGGCCTGCTTTAGTTCTGGTTTAGAGGACAATATTGATCGTCTTATATGTGCTACAAATAAACTTGACCTTGACCTTTGACCTTGACCATGACCTGGTTTTGCCAAGCTTAGTCCTGGTTCAGAATTATACATATCTAGATTAGTCCTGACTAAGTTCTTTTTCATACAAGTGAACAGTATGACTGTTGTAGTTTAGGGTTACAGGACAGGACTTGGTCCTGTACTGGTTTATTGTCCTGCTTTAGGACTTGTGTAGACCTGGCACAGTCCTGGTTAAGATCTGGTTTCCTTCGTAAACTGATTTGTTTTGGTTCTGACCGTCACCAGTTTTCTTCCTATAGCAAAATTTATTTTACAGCCGCTTAATCCTTAATCAACACACTCTAGTCCCAACATCTAAAATCTCCATGGAGCGCAGAACAGCCATTTTTACCACATTTTCCCAGCACAAATTCCAGGCTCTCATTTGACAAGTGGGGAGCTTGATTCTGCTTTACTGATGCCGTCATTAGAGGCTTGCATCCACAATGCGCAAAATGGTTTCCGGGTTGGAGGAGGAAATTAGAAGTTTGATGGCACAGCCTCCCAGGAGAAAAGCAATTACACACTGCAATGAGGGGACAATGGGCTTGAGAAAGAGACGTAGAATAGCCCAAAGACACGAGATATATGAAAAATAGGGGTTGATACAGTTTGGACAATAACTAGGTTTCCTTTATTTTACAGATTTGACTCTTGTGACCTTTAAGCCATGTTATAATTCTGTAAACTCTTCAAAAATATACCTGGAGATGTTTTGTTTCATTTATGTTTTCATGTTTTCATTTATGTTTGTGATAAAAGAAGAAATTCAATTTGTTAACTGGACAAAGTTTGTTTGGTCGAAAACGTTTCGCCGCTCATCCGAGAGGCTTCGTCAGTTCTGGTTAGAGTGCTGGTAAGACACTGCTTATATCTCACTGCAGGGAGGAGCTAACTATACTGCAGTTTTTCCGAAACTATCTCGCCTATTTGTTTCTGTCTTTTGCTTCTCTGGCGTCTAGTTTAGCATACCTATTCATCCCTTCATGACTGTTTTTCACACCTCTGGCCCTGACCTGACTAGCCCTATTGTTTCTTTTGATTTAGGTTTAAGAATGGAATTATAGATGGGAGACAAATAATGTCTGACTCCACCATTTCTGTTTAAAGAAGGATTCTCTTTTTTGACAAAAATAGCCTCTTTAACTCCCCGCTCAAACCAATTCTTTTCCCTGGCCAAGATCTGAACCTCACTGTCCTCAAAAGAATGGCCCGTGGCTTCTAGGTGAAGATGTACGGCCGATGACGGTCCACTCTGGCACGCCCGTCATTCATTCATACACAAGTTTGATACACAAGGAAAATTATCATCAGGCTGACTATCTCCAAAGCTCAAAATGCTCTGCTCTTCTTATATCATGAAGGGTTAGTTTCCCGTTTTTGTTTAGCAGACTGGCAATTCCACGACTGAAATTATCCAAATGATTCTAGTAAATTGTATAATTGCATATATTGTATTGCATTGTATAATTTATTTCTGCACTGCAGATTGAATTTGCTTCTCTGTTTTTTATGAGCTTAATGTCTCTATAAATTGTCCCTTCAAATAAAGACTAAACTAAAACTAAATGGGTATAGAGTTGAGAAGAAGAAGTGACTTTATTGATCTCACACTGGAGAAATTCTTCTCTGCATTTAACCCATCCTGTTATCAGGAGCAGTGGGCAGCACATTACTGCGCCCGGGGACCATCTCCATGATCTTCTTGCTTCGGTTTGGTCAGGGCCTCTGGAGGATTTTACCTGGAGCATGATTTGGGTTGATGGGGGAAACCAGAGTGCCCGGAGGAAACCCACCCAGACACAGGGAGAACATGCAAACTCCACACAGAAAGGCTTGGGCAACCCGAATCTTTAAAAACAAAGTGAAGCACTGGCCGTGTTACATGACATCACAAGGTGGCTGTTTGAGAGAACTAAATCTGCAGGGTTTGTGTGTTAACGTGTGTGAATGAAACAAAACACAACTCCAGGTCTGTTTGTGATGAGGAAACATTAGAACATAGATCAGAAAAAAGTGGAGATATTTCTGCATACTTCAGGGTACTGTTCAAACACTGGTCTTCCCCTTAAATGAACTGAATGTAATCTGTGCTTTTACAAAAGGGCTGTTACAATCACAAAGAGCCTGCATATAAAGAACAGACTGTATGCTTTTATCTCATTCTCAGTATATGGACAGATCCTCCAGAGGTCCCTCACTGAGCTGCAGAGGCTGCACTAGCACTGACTCATGACTGGCTGCAGGGGCTGGGGGTTCAGGTCAGAGTCTTTTCCATGTCACAATAAAAACTGGAATATTAACAACTTCCATGACAGGGAGTCCAGGTAATAAATAGTCTACTGAGATAATGAACACTAATAGGCTTAATATTAACGACCATACACCATATTTTACCAAGTAAAGTACATCAAGCAGAACTTTTCAAAATATGATACTGCACATATAACAGGGGGGACAAACTTTTTTCACTCTGGGCACCACATACTGAAATTTGAATCAGAGGACCACAGACAATCAGTACAGCAGACTGTTCAGACATGATGCATTTGACATACTTTTGACCTTTAATAAGTCTTAGAACATACACTTTTGGTCTTTATCCTTTATTTATCCCTGTAAGGAAATGATCTGTCGGCAATGTAGTAAAAATGTAAATCGGGCATAATGCATAATGCATGCAGAAATATAATAAGTGGGCAGCACATCTTTCAGGCACCCGGGGACACATCTCCATGATCTTATTGTTAGACATTGGTCAGGAAACCGGAGTGCCTGGAGGAAACCCACCCGTACACGAGAAGAGCACGCAAACTTCCCAGACAGAAACACAGAAAGGCCTGGGCAACTCGGGGATTGAACCCAGAACCTTCTTGCTGTGAGGCATCAGTGCTGGTTTGGTATAAACTTATATAAGATGCATTTGATCATTTGTCAGAGGTTTTATTGCTCAAAAATGCCTTTCAAACTTTTAAATTCTTCCTGTGAGTGGGGTCGCCTCTTCACAGATCTCACCTGTAAACTGGCCTGTGGCATCTCTTGCTCGTCTCTATGGAGATTGATAAGTTTAATGCCATACTTTGGAACACTGCAGGCAAAGCAATGACATCTCCACGGACACAAGCAGGTAACCAGGAAAGTTACACATTGCACCTTTAATACAACTTTCACTACTTGTATATCCATAGCCCACTTTTTGTTCTGATGTGAATCGTAGACATACATCAAATATAATCAATTACCCTACATTATGGTTTTGAATTACTAAAAGGAATAAATCAATACACTGGCATTTAGTTTGTATAGGCCACTCAAACTGTTATTGTGCCCTTAGACAAGACACTTCACTTGTGCAGCTTAGATGTGAGTTATGTGGCTTTTCGCACGATAGGAGTCAATGACTAAAAAAACTAACCAGGACCAATTACGCGTGTATCAAAAGAAATCCAAACTCCAGGGCCATGTCCTCAGTAAAAGAGACATCAGCTGAGTGTCATTTCTTTAGTCAAACACAGGAGCTGTAAAACTGTCACTCCAAATAGAATTGATAGCGCGATAAAAGTTGCCAATAACGCAAACGTGCTTTTCTCTCCCGCGCAGTCCATTAGGCAAAATGAAGAGAAAACGCGTGAAAAGCAGGATGACACTCGCCGTAAATCATCCCAGACACCACCTAATGCCGCGTTATTCCCTTTACGAACAACTGGCCGCGATGTTATTATTATTTACTTCGTGCGACTGGCGGTGCAACTTGACCAAACTACAAGAAACAGCAGCAGCAGATCCACAAACACGGAGTGCACGGTTTATTTCCGATCACATCCTTCCTGACGCGGAGTTGTGAGGATTTAACGCGCAGTCACACGATCTGCGCCAGGACGCACCAGTCCGGGCTCAACACAACAGGAGGGAGGGCAAACGTGGAAAAAGGTGCTAAATATGACACAAGGTTCCAAACAGAGACTTACCCGAGCCGCTGCAGATCCGCATCTGTTTGGAACACACTTGGAAAGCATTCGGAGCGCACGTCGTGGTGGAAAACGAGCGCGTAACGTAAAGAGATGTGCACGCCGAAGGCGGCGGGGAAACAATTAGAAAAAAAAAATCTCCTCACTTCACGCACAGGGGGAATAACTCTTTAGTTGTGGCGAATGGAGAATAATCTAACCTGAGCATGAGCACTGCCCTGAGACTGACAGGCGCTCCACCAATCAGCGTCACGCCTTCATTTTCTCCGCCAATCACGAGGCCCGCGCGGAGCAGGCGGAAGGTGCGCGAGGAGAAGAAGGACTAACGGCGCCCCCGTGTGTTCGGATTGTGTATGTTTGTTTGTTATGGTTCACTTTTAGGTTTTAACTACGTATTCAAGTTTTCAAAGTAAATGTTGGAAAAGCAAAAATTAAAAGGATCATTTACATTTTTACTACATTTTACACACACCATTATTGACACTTAAATGACACTGACACGGCTGCTTAAATGACACTGACACTGCTACTTAAATGACACTGACACTGCTGCTTAAATGACACCATCTGAGCTTTATTACGCTCCACACTGTGTTTTACCTGTTTGTGTCATATCAAAGTTAAAGTGTACAGTACTTTACTGTCAATTCACTACGTACTACGTACAAATTGAACTTCTCCTTTTATCACTACGTAATAGACATTACACAGAGGATGAAACTGGTTTCACCAGACACCAAATGTACGCACACACACACACACACACACTCTGCACTGCACACATACTGACAAGGCATATTTATCATGTAGGTATGCTATACTAAGACTTAAACTTAGACTTAGACTTAGACAAACTTTATTGATCCACAAGGGAAATTGTTTGGGTACAGTAGCTCTCTCATCATAATATAATATATAACAGAGGGGAACAAAAAATAGATGTAATAGCAAAAAAGAGCAATACACTGGTGTCAAATGAGACATAGGCTAATTATAAAAATTAAAAAATAATACGTATGTATGTACAGATCAGAATAAAGATGTGTGAAGAATCCCTCAGTCGTCCAGGTAGAATAAAAGGAGAAATTCAATTTGTCAACTGGACAAAGTTTATTTGGTCAAAGACATTTCACAGCTCATCCAAGCTACTTCGTCAGTTCTGGTCAGAGTGCTGATGGACACTGCTTATATCTTGCTGCAGGGAGAAGCTAACAGAGGTGTGAAAACACCCATTATGGTACTAAATGGGTGTGCTAAACAAGACCTCAGACAGAAACTGAAAAACAAAGAGGTGGGATAATTTCAGAATAATTTCAGTGTAGTTAGCTCCTCCCTGCAGCGAGATATAAGCAGTGTCCATCAGCACTCTAACCAGAACTGCACACTGAAGTAGCTTGGATGAGCTGTGAAACTTTGTCCAAGTGACAAATTGAATTTCTCTTTTTACCAAATCAGAATAAAATAAAAAAATAAGTAATATAATACAAAGTAAAATATCAAATAAAATATCAAATCACAGCAATATACAGTTGTTATACTATAACATTTTATAGCTTAGAAAAACATCCTAATTGTAGCCCTATACTTTCTGCTTTATAATGGTGTTGGTCGTTAAGCTCTGACCATATTTTAGACCTCGATTAGCATAACTGAAAGGTGCTTTAAACCTTTTGATTGGGGGTGGGTCATCTGCTTGTTTCTATGTTCACACATTCCTCTGACTAGAATATTCTACAGTTTGACATTACACAGTTCTACTTTACATTTATTCAATTACAGGTGGTTTTATTGTTCAAAAATATCTTGAAAAACAGACATTCTGACTGTGCGCGGGGTCGCCTCTCCACAGATCTGACCTTAGAAGTTCCCACATGGCGCCCACCGCAGTGAACGTGTTATTTGCTAGCACCTCTCCTGGAGGCCGATTTTTTCGCTTTACTCCTGACAGCTGCACATAAACCTAATGTTGCACATTATCTGCAAATATGTACGTAGCACCAGCCTGTATTTTCATAGTGTATATTCTGTATGATTTGATTACATTTTATTTTACATGCTTGTCTTTATCTTATTTATCTATTTTAATTTTTTTGTATACTTTTGGCATCCAGGGTGGGCAGCAAAGTAACAATTTCATTGTACAGGGAAACGTGTTTCTTTACTGTGTATATGACAATAAAAACTTTGAATCTTGAATTTTGAATCTTAGTCTGGTTAGTCTGGTTATAACCTTAGTCTAGTTGGTCTCCATGAAGATTTAGGTTTAATACCTGAAATACTGTGAAACATTCCAAAGCAATAACATCTCCATGTAGAAAAGTATTTGACAGGCCCTCTACCAGAAAAGTTTCACAATGCACCTTTAAAAATCTCCCAGACTATTTTAGATCGTTATGAAGTATATTTAAAGATTAAAACAGCAGCATTACACTTCTATGGGCTAATAAAAATATCTGGATACAAACAACATTTTTGACAATCTCCAGTCATGTTATACTGTGAGTCCTTTCACAGCACTGAGTCGGCACTTTTAAAGGTTTTTCATGACCTGTTATTCAATTAGCTGTTATTAGAGATTCTAGTGATTCTGCCATTTTAGTGCTTTTAGTATGAAAGTGGCGCGTGCATGAGTGTTGGAGGTGGTCGGAGGGGCCGATGGCGCTGATTGGCAGCCTCGCTTCCGTCAGTCTGCCCCAGGGCAGCTGTGGCTACAGAAAGTAGCTTACCACCACCAAGTGTGGAGTGAATGAACAATGAACTGTAAAGCGCTTTGGGTGTCATGAAAGGCGCTATATAAATCCAATGAATTATTATTATTATTATTATTATTTAGACCTGAGTGCTGCTTTTGACACAGTTGACCACACAAAAAACTGTGTGGGTGTCAGGGGAACTGGCCCAGACGGGTTCAGATCCTACCTGTCTGGGCATTCGTTTTGTGTTCGACTGAGGGACTCCACCTCTGAAGTGCTCCACTGTGTTTTTAAACTCCATACACCTTCACTAGAATCATTTGGATAATTTGCCAAACTCCACTGAACAAAAGAGAGCTGTTTACTTTTAAAGTACTGCTTCATGACATCACGAGGTGGAACAGAGCATTTTGAGCTTTGGAGATGTAGACAGAATAATAATAAAGGGTCAGTCAAACATGTGTGAATGAAACAAAATACAAATCCATGTAGATGTTTTTGATGAAGTAATTCTAACATTCTAACAAAGATTAAAACTCAAGAGTACATTTTGTGTAATATAGGATTTTGAAGTTGCCTTGATATTAAATGGTGAATACAGATTTATATTGCCTTATTGCTTTTCTAAACTCCATTTGTGATCTGAGAATGTCGGTCTACTTTATGCACCAATGACGGAAGAACACAGAGGTTGTATTGTGTGAGTGGCATTTCATTGACAGACAATCAACACAGTGACTCCAATTAAAGCAAACAGGCTATAATTAGATGTTTGGAGGAGTAAGTAGATAAACTGGGTTAATTACTTTGTTATTATATGTCAGTAGTTTGGAGTTATGTAACACAGATACTGGTTTTATAATTTATTTATTACAATATATTATATATTACGGTTTAAGCCATGCCATAATGTTGTTACCTAAGCAAAAACATACCTTGTTGTGATTTGTTTTCTTCAGACATGTTTGTAAGATGCTCTCTTCCACCTTGTGATGTCATATTGTGGTAGTTTTCATGTTATCAGCTACCTTTTACCTTTTGGTCAGAAGAGATTGGCAATTCCAGGGCTGAAAGCGAGTGAAGTCCTCGTGAATTCTAGTGACGTTTATAATATCACAAGGGGGAGCTCCTAAATCTGCAGGATTTGTGCGTTAAACATGTGTGAATGAAACAAAACACAACTCCAGGTCTGTTTGTGATGAGGAAACTACATTATAACAGAGATCAGAAAATAGTGTAACGTGGGCCCTTTAATGCTAGATTCATCCATGTTTTAAGATTTGATTATATCATAATTTCAGAAGGAGAAAAGGGGTCTGTGTAAGTCATTTTGTGTTGGACACATCTTTAGGGATTGGCTCTACAGACCTGCCATATGGAACTCTACAGTCGTGCCCATATGAAGTCTGCTCTCATTATGGAAGTACATTTTCCATTCATTTTTCCCATAGACTTTTAAAATCAACCTCTATATGTGTGTCTGTGTTTTGTTATGCTTACATAAAAAAAAAAAAAAAAAAAAAAACTACACAACAATCCTTGCCTTCAGACTCAGCTCTTGCATTAAAGGTCCCATGACATGGTACTTCCTGATGCTTTTATATGGCTCCTTAATGGTTCCCTAATACTGTAAATGAATCCTTCTTCAAAATCAATACTCAGTGCATGAGAAACAGAGATAAGATGAGAAAGAGTC
>JAVJIX010000038.1:892500-912500 GCA_036785185.1 Paratrypauchen microcephalus
GTGCGGGAGGTCACGAGGTCGGAAATGCTTTAGAGTGACTGGTGGAGAACAGGGAGGAAGTGCAGCGTTTGTGGCATATTTGTTGGTCGGTTACAAAGAAAATAAATATGTAGAATGGTTAAATATACACACATTTCAAGGCTGTTTACTGCTGCTTTTAGGGCACACTTAAGATTTAAAGGTGTGCTGTAAATTTTGTAATGGAGGGTCTGACACCAATTTATTTGTTTCCATAGAGATTTGCAATGCTTAAATGTTCCACAGTATAGCATGAAATGAAGTTACAGGTCAAATCTGTAGAGAGGCAAAAGGTGATTTTCATGCCTGTCCATCACCTAAAAGTCCCGGTATTATCCTAACTTTACTACAGCTGATCTGCTGTGCCTGTGCGACACTTCCCTGGTCACTCTGTCCCTCGGGTTCCCCCGGGTTCCCTCGAGTTCCTCTGGTTCCCTCGGGTTCCTCTGGTTCCCTCGGGTTCCCCCGGGTTCCCTCGGGTTCCTCTGGTTCCCTCGGGTTCCTCTGGTTCCCTCGGGTTCCCCCGGGTTTCCTCGGGTTCCCTCGGGTTCCTCTGGTTCCCTCAGGTTCCCCCGGGTTCCCTCAGGTTCCTCTGGCTCCCTCGGGTTCCTCTGGTTCCCTCAGGTTCCCCCGGGTTCCTCTGGTTCCTCTGGTTCCCTCGGGTTCCCTCAGGTTCCCTGTCCACAGTCTCTGGCTGCTCCTCTCCCTGTCCACCTTCAGCCTGGACTGCAGAGGATGTGGAGGCTCCAGCCCCTCCAGAGAATATGTCTGTTATTTTAGAACATTTTGCAGCGTCTATAGCAAGATTTTTTAATCTTTTAACTTCTCCGCACCCCCTTTCTGCTGCTCAACACTATGAAACTAGCGGGGGTCAGTGCAGAGAAAGGGGTGGGGCCGCTCTTGCAACCTACTATATCCTGATTGGTTTAGTCCACTGTCTGTATTGAAGATGGACCAGTGGGCCGCTTCCTCTAAATTGTGGGCCGGTCTCTAAGAAAACAAACAAACAAACAAAAACAAAAAAACAGAATCGGCCCACTAGGAAAATGCCTGGTATGCCTGATTACCAGTCCAGGCCTGAGGCAAGTCCACACAGAGTAAGAATGCATGTTTTTCCAGGTGTAAATAACAATGAAAGCACCGGTAATGATAAATGCTGTAGACGTATTTAATGCTATATTGGGGTGCATTCCAGGAAAAGAGAATCTCTATGTCGACAAAATGTGACAGCTGTGTGCATAGACTGTCTAAAGAAGTGGACTAAAGAAGTGTGACGTTAACCCAGCGTTTGACTCCAGTCAAATGGCCAATTTAGAGCCGATTTCCATATTAGGAATATAATTTTTTTTACGGGCAAAATAGTGAAATAAAAACACCAGGATCATGTAGAGCGGGTTAATACAGATAATGATGATCAGTGCAGCATTTACAGAGAGAGGGCTGATAATATGGAGCCAGAAGCGCCCCCATGTTTACTTCTTATCTAATGACCCCCGAGGAACCATTCTTCATCATTATTATATGGATAAAATTTTAAAGAGCTACATTAAATAATTTGAATAAATTGGATAAACAGAATGTAATAATTAAATATATTATATTTGTGCTTAAAATATGAAACGAATCGATCAATTATGAAAAAAAAAATTATATAAATTTGAAAAGAATGTTTCAAACCTAGTATTAAAACAGAGCTAAGCTGGCGTGGCGTGTGGGCGAATTACCCAGAATGCAGAACCATAAACCTTGAATATCCTTTCTGTGCAGATAAATTGGATAAAACCTTTTCACCAAACCCTGTATTATCCAAGTTCTTATGAGGAGGACGATGGCAGATGAAAAGACGTCACAAGGTCATTCTTATGTACTTTCCGGCACTCATCTTTCATTTATTATTGTTTTATCCCCCTTTTTTTAATGATGTCTTGTGTGTTGAGATGTCTACCTGAACATGGCCACTTATGTCTTTGAGGTAATTGCAGTGATTTCAGAGGATTCAGACTAGTTGCCAGGATACTCAAGTTCAGAGCAGCGGGATTTTTGTAATCGTTCATTCGGTGTTTGAAGGAAGTGGACCTGTGTCAGAGGAGAAGGAAGTGGACCTGTGTCAGAGGAAAAGGAAGTGAGCCTGTGTCAGAGGAAAAGGAAGTGGACCTGTGTCAGAGGAAAAGGAAGTGGGCCTGTGTCAGAGGAAAAGGAAGTGGACCTGTGTCAGAGGAAAAGGAAGTGGACCTGTGTCAGAGGAAAAGGAAGTGGAGGAAAAGGAAGTGGACCTGTGTCAGAGGAAAAGGAAGTGGACCTGTGTCAGAGGAAAAGGAAGTGGACCTGTGTCAGAGGAAAAGGAAGTGGACCTGTGTCAGAGGAAAAGGAAGTGGACCTGTTTCAGAGGAAAAGGAAGTGGACCTGTTTCAGAGGAAAAGGAAGTGGACCTGTGTCAGAGGAAAAGGAAGTGGACCTGTGTCAGAGGAAAAGGAAGTGGACCTGCGTCAGAGGAAATGGAAGTGGACCTGTGTCAGAGGAAAAGGAAGTGGACCTGTGTCAGAGGAAAAGGAAGTGGACCTGTGTCAGAGGAGAAGGAAGTGGACCTGTGTCAGAGGCAAAGTAAGTGGACCTGTGTCAGAGGAAAAAGAAGTGGACCTGTGTCAGAGGAAAAGGAAGTGGGCCTGTGTCAGAGGAAAAGGAAGTGGACCTGTGTCAGAGGAAAAGGAAGTGGACCTGTGTCAGAGGAGAAGGAAGTGGACCTGTGTCAGAGGCAAAGTAAGTGGACCTGTGTCAGAGGAAAAGGAAGTGGGCCTGTGTCAGAGGAAAAGGAAGTGGACCTGTGTCAGAGGAAAAGGAAGTGGACCTGTGTCAGAGGAAAAGGAAGTGGACCTGTGTCAGAGGAAAAGGAAGTGGACCTGTTTCAGAGGAAAAGGAAGTGGACCTGTGTCAGAGGAAAAGGAAGTGGACCTGTGTCAGAGGAAAAGGAAGTGGACCTGTGTCAGAGGCAAAGTAAGTGGACCTGTGTCAGAGGAAAAAGAAGTGGACCTGTGTCAGAGGAAAAGGAATTGGGCCTGTGTCAGAGGAAAAGGAAGTGGGCCTGTGTCAGAGGAAAAGGAAGTGGGCCTGTGTCAGAGGAAAAGGAAGTGGACCTGTGTCAGAGGAAAAGGAAGTGGGCCTGTGTCAGAGGAAAAGGAAGTGGGCCTGTGTCAGAGGAAAAGGAAGTGGACCTGTGTCAGAGGAAAAGGAAGTGGACCTGTGTCAGAGGAAAAGGAAGTGGACCTGTTTCAGAGGAAAAGGAAGTGGACCTGTGTCAGAGGAAAAGGAAGTGGACCTGTGTCAGAGGAAAAGGAAGTGGACCTGTGTCAGAGGAAAAGGAAGTGGACCTGTGTCAGAGGAAAAGGAAGTGGACCTGTGTCAGAGGAAAAGGAAGTGGGCCTGTGTCAGAGGAAAAGGAAGTGGGCCTGTGTCAGAGGAAAAGGAAGTGGACCTGTGTCAGAGGAAAAGGAAGTGGGCCTGTGTCAGAGGAAAAGGAAGTGGGCCTGTGTCAGAGGAAAAGGAAGTGGGCCTGTGTCAGAGGAAAAGGAAGTGGGCCTGTGTCAGAGGAAAAGGAAGTGGGTCTGTATCAGAGGAAAAGGAAGTGGACCTGTGTCAGAGGAAAAGGAAGTGGACCTGTGTCAGAGGAAAAGGAAGTGGACCTGTGTCAGAGGAAATGGAAGTGGACCTGTTTCAGAGGAAAACAATGGGACAAAAAAGAGCATGAATGAAAAGTGAATGGGATAATGGAGAGGAACAGGATTTCTATTGTTTTGTTATGAGATGGATGGTTAGATTAGCAAAACATTTATAGTTTTCAAATCTCGTAATAAACATATTTTGTTCATAGCTGATTAGAAAGATTATGGATATCAAAATCACAGGACATCTTATTTTTAAGTAAGTATATTTTTATGTAAAGTCCATTTTGTTTTGCCCTAGTAAAAGCAGCTCTTAGGGACAAATGTGGATCACCAGGAATACTAGTCCCATTTTTATGATTTCGACTGAGGAGTTGTTGTTCGTATTTCCCAGATCCCCATAACACACGTGGAGAAGCTGGTACATTCTAGGACGCCGGTGTATGTCACAGTGCGGATAACACTACGAACAGTCTAGGAAAGACATTCAACTGCACAAGGTAAGAAAAATATGACATGTGTGTTCTCACTCTTTTAAGCAGCAGGGGTGACTACATGTCCTTCACTGCAGACTAGCCAATGTTTTTTCATGCTCTTAAATAACTTCAAGTGTCACTTAAACCTCAACTCTGACTTGAACCGGTGCTTCATCACATTTTGAAAGGAGCTTACCAGTCACGGCCACTTCAAAATCCACTCTGTTTCCTGGTCAAAGGGGCCTTTGACCCTGTATATTCACCTTAATTTAATTTCATATTTCTTAATTTCTCCATAATCAACTAAACTACTAAATATAACTATCTGGGTTTGTTTTATTTAGTTTTTGTTTAGTTCCTTTAAGTTAAACACAACACACACAAGTTAGTTTAAATATATTTTATTTGGTGAAATCTGTTCAATTTGAAATCTGTTCAAGCAGTCACTTACCTGCTTACCTGTTACTCCACACGGTCTGGAGACAAAAGAGGGGCTGTGCCCTGAGACGTGCCTCTGGGGGGAGGGTTTGGTGTCTCAGTGTTTATACTTTATGGTGCGCACTTTCATTTAAAGGGTACTTAAGCCCTTGTAGTAAATTGACTCGTTAAAGGGATATGCCACCCCTAGGTCAAATTTGGGCATCTCCCCACAGTCCAGAGACAAAAATAAGTGGTGGAAAGCATTTTCCTGCTCACCCAGCCATTGTCCGAGTCTGTCGCCACTGACCGCCGCGGTATCTGGTGCTCCTCCGCCTTAGACTGGAGTCTAACGTAGCCAGAGAAAGATTTCGGCCAAAAGGAATTAATTTGCTCGATGCGTTTCCCAATTACTTTGTGTGTAGTGCGCATTCATATCGAGTGCAAATAAATGTGCAAATCAACACGGAGAGCTTGCCTTGGTCATTTTGGGTGGGAACTATTTTCCAGTGCGTAAGAATACAGCCGTATCACGCAGCACGCTGCAAGGGGAATCCCAGTTACGCACCGGGAAGGGAGTTCCCCTGTTGCACAACGTGGTGCGTGATACGGCTGTATTCTTACGCACCGGAAAATAGTTCCCACCCAAAATGACCAAGGCAAGCTCTCCGTGTTGATTTGCACATTTATTTGCACTCGATATGAATGCGCACTACACACAAAGTAATTGGGAAACGCATCGAGCAAATTAATTGCTTTTGGCCGAAATCTTTCTCTGGCGACGTTAGACTCCAGTCTAAGGCGGAGGAGCACCAGATACCGCGGCGGTCAGTGGCGACAGACTCGGACAATGGCTGGGTGAGCAGGAAAACGCTTTCCACCACTTATTTTAGTCTCTGGACTGTGGGGAGATGCCCAAATTTGACCTGGGGGTGGCATATCCCTTTAACATTAGATTAAAGTGAAGTTGACTTCCAACTGGATATGTGGGGGAACTATAAAACCAGTCACGTGGGTACACGTGGGTTTTCTTAGTTTCATTAATGTTTGTTGCTAATTTTGAGCACAGTTATTTTTTGTAAATATGTACTATTTTGTTGCCACGATACCACTGTGAATTTTGAATAAACCCTTAGGTCAAATGGAATATTTTCAGAGTCTGCCTCATTGGTCAGCTTCCCCACATTCCTGAAGTAAAACGTTTCACTGCTCATCTGAGAGGCTTTGTCAGTTCTGAACTGACGAAGCCTCTTGGATGAGCGGCGAAACGTTTTCGACCAAATAAACTTTGTCCAGTTGACAAATTGAATTTCTCCTTTTATCATGGATTTTACCTGGACGACTGAGGGATTCTTCACACATTCCTGAAGTAAATTTTCCATTAATTTTTCTCATAGACTTTTCAAAAAAATTCAAATAATAGAAGAAGAAGAAGTAGAAGAAGTGAACTTTATTGATCTCACACTGGAGAAATTCTTCTCTGCATTTTAACCCATCCTATATATATATATACACATATATTAGGAGCAGTGGGCAGCACACATTAGGGCGCCCGGGGACCATCTCCATGATCTTCTTGCTTCGGTTTGGTCAGGACCTAAGCTGGAGGTACCTATGGTGCATGTTTTGGGTTGGTGGGGGAAACCGGAGTGCCCGGAGGAAACCCACCCAGACACGGGGAGAACATGCAAACTCCACACAGAAAGGCTCGGGCGACCCGGGGATCGAACACAGACCATGCATGCAAACTCCACACAGAACACACACGGAAAGGTCTGGGCGACCCGGGGATCGAACCCGGAACCTTCTTGCTGTGAAGCAAGAGCGCTAACCACTCTCCTACCGTGCCGCCAATAGAGTCTAACCAGCTATGTGGTAACTAATATTCATAACGCAAGCACATTTAAAACACAAGATTCTACAAAATGATTGAATAGTTTTTCAGTTTATAAAGTTTCATAAACAGATTTTACATAAACAGATTTTACATTTACATTTATAGGTCTTGTGGTCATTAGTTTCCACATAGCTGAGTAGCCTTGAGAAAGCTTTCAGATTTTTTTAATATACATTTTTTATCTATGGGAAAAATGAATGAGAAATTTACTTCCGGAACTGGGGATGGGCGGTCACTGTTGAGCTCCATTGTTTAAAGTTTTTTGTTTAAATCAATCTTGTGAACGAACTTGAAAATCCCATATTATAACATCAAATCCAAGGCCATGTTTCTCAACCAGAAAAAGGTGGTGCCCTCTCCGGGTGGTGCAGAGTCCCTGTCTCACGAGTGAGGGGAGGATGGAGCGTGAGATTGACAGGCAGATTGGTGCAGCGTCGGTAGTGATGCGGTCGCTGTACCGGACCGTTGTGGTGAAGAGGGAGCTGAGCCGATTACCGTCAATCTACGTTTACTGTCGATCTACGTTCCTAATGAGTTTCTGAAATGAGTTTCCTCCTCAGAGTGGCTGGGCACTTACTTAGAGATAGGGTGAGGAGCTCAGTTACACGGGAGGAGCTCAGAGTAGAGCCGCTGCTCCTCCATGTCAAGAGGAGCAGCTGAGGTGGCTTGGGCATCTGTTCCGGACGCCTCCTGGACGCCTCCCTCAGGAGGTGTTCTGGGCATGGGAAATGAATTGCATAGTCAAAAAGAGGAGACTGTAAGGTTTCATTTGATGTGTAGAGTGTCATGGTACATGATCGGGAATGTGTGTTTTCATGAGAAAAAAAAAAAAACGGGACCGCGTTTTATTTATACAGTAGCGGCGCGCGGCTCATGCCGTAGCTAAAACAGAAAGTGCAATAGCACCATCCACCTATGCGCCACGAATCCTACACACTGGGGCTTTAAGCCAACGATTCGATTATTTTCGATACTTGAGAATTCCCCACGATTCGATACGATTCGATACGATTTGATTCAATGGTGCATAGTTTTCACTTTATGTATTAATGATGTTTTGAATACATTTTATTACAGAAAAATTTGATTTGATTCTCTTGTGGACGCATCGATGCATTTGGATCATCGGCTGTAGGATGGATGCATCGATACGAATCGATTATTATTTACACGACTAATAAATACTATGCTTGTGTATTCTACATGTTTATTGGGCTCTTTTAACCATATATCTAATATGTGTAGAATCCCTCAGTCGTCCAGGTAGAATCCACGGCAAAAGGACAAATTAAATTTGTCAACTGGACAAAAGTTTATTTGGTCAAATACGTTTTTCAGCTCATCCAAGCTGCTTCTTCAGTTCTGGTCAGACGCTGGTGGACACTGCCTTTTATCTGCCTGAAGGGGGCGCTAACTACAGTGAAATTACTCTGAAACTACCACACCTGTGTTAGCTAGGTGGGCCTGTTAGATGTGCAGTGGGAGTGGAGTGTGGGTCTTGTTAGCAGAACCATTCAGGACTATAATGGTGTTTTCACACCTCTGGACCTGACCTGCTGCACTAGATGCCCCAGTGTAGCGCTCACTGCAGTCTTCACTACACTGAATGGAGTAGACCACATTGCTTTCTTAGTGGCTTGGTGTTTTGTCCTTTGGGTTTCTGTCTCTGTAGTTTTTCAGAAACACCAGCCAGGTAAGGAATAGATACACCTTTTCTCCTGGGTTCTGATTCTCTTTTGTCTTGTTTCTTATCTCTCTAAGTTTTACTGAAAGCCCATTTTGGATATCCACAGAGAGAGGGCTTTCTGCACATGTTGCTCAGAGAATCCTTCCTTGAACACAAAGGTCTCAGACATTTGTCTCCATCTATAACTTTATCCTCAAACCTAAATCAAAACAAAGAAAACAACAGGGCAGCAGGTCAGGTCCAGGTGATCTCTGCCCATTCATTAATGTTAGAGGGGGGCCCAGACAAGCCCTGGATCCCCACATTTCTGTCAACGGGCTTGGTTATATGGGTCAAATGCAGAGGACAAATTTCCCTACGGGGACAAGAAAGTGTGCCTTATCTTATACCTTCATTTTAATGTTCATCTTCACCAGTGTTGGGAAGTAACTACATGTACGGAGAATTTCAGCGTTTTCAGAAAACTCATTTTGAATAACAGTATTCAGATACAGTTACTTTTTTAAATCAAAGGAATACATTAATTTAATTTAAATGCAACTCAATGTAAAAGTATTCTGTGTATGGTAGTTTTCAGATTTTAGAATGTGATGATGTTATAATTTTTTAATTTGATTACATTGTAAATTCACAAATGTTGGTCCTGATCATTTCCATTAGTGACTAAACTTGATAACTCTCTGTATTAAAACAAATATCTGCATTTTAACAATATTAATTTTAGCTGCTCCCATTTGTATTAAATAATATTGTCCTATAGAATGTTGTGATGTCATCTGAATCCCAACAAATCAAAGCAGAATACAGTACCCTTAGGTGACAGGACTACTCCATCTCTTCACGTAGGAGATGGAGTAGTCCCGTCAGTATGGGGAGGTCACCTGACACACAGGTACACACACACGCACACCGGCGTTTCATCTACCGCCCGGTACAAGTGTACGTGTGCTATCCCAGTATTTTGCTCACGTAGCCATCGCAACAGTTAGAGAAACATTCCTTTCTCATTATGTTGTGTCCATTCATCTATAATAAAAAGTGGATAAGGCATTTCCCCTCTCTCCCGCCTCCAGACCGACTCGAGACCACTCCATTGGTAGTGGAGTTTTGCTCAAGAGCACGTAAACAGTGTGACGAGTGGCAATGGGACTGCCAACTTGAAAGGCTATCTTGAACATGACCCGATCTCTTTCACACTGATTTATTTTGAATTATATATTTTTTACTTTAATGAAGCATTTCACTCTTGTTACTGACCTTGTGCAAAGATCAGCATGACAATGACCAAAGTTTCCTTTTTTCAGTTTTATATTTTAGTCAGTTCAATCTCTTAACATACAAGCATTCAGTGGAAAATAATACAATTTTCCAATCTGCACCAAAAGATGTTTTAATATTTAATTTTTTATTTAATAATTAACTTGCACCCATGGATTTATATGGGAGATTGTAACTTCGCCATTTTATCAAAGTACATTTTTTTCCTTACATTTATGTGCGTTAACTACAGAAGAAATTTCAAATTGATATCTCAAAATGTAAGATTTCTTCGTGTTCACCTGCAGTGCCTCATTTTGAGGACAAAAACACCATATTTCATTTTCAACTGCTTAATCGCTATGACAACTCTCTTAATATGTCACCACGCTCAAACCCCATGATTGTTTACAATGTTTACCTTTGCACACATTTTGTCCATGTTTTTCTCTCCCTCACCCCCTGCTCCATCGCTCTCCTCTTCCTCAGCATCCATGCCATCTCCTAGCAACGGCCAGTCTCCACGGCAACCGGGGCCAACAAACGCCCCCTCCACTCTTCATCCTCTTCAGCGGTACCCCTCAATTAGGCCTAAAGAGTGGCAATCAGAGCTGTACTGAGCAACATGGAGGAAAAGGACCGCAGGTTAAACCGGACTGTTCCAAAACCAAAACGCTGTCCACAGAGAACTTTAATGATGCCAAAGGGTGAGTCAGTGCCGGAGAAGGTTCAAGAGAAAACTGACAAAAAGAAGAAATGGAATAAAATGATGGAAGAGAAGAAGGTACTTTGAAGAAAAGAGGAAAAGAAAATCCATGGCACATCCACCACATTTTTTACATGTATTGGATTGATTGACGGATGCATTTGGATTAATTTTGTATGTCAAAATCAATTATTACACATAAAATTTTACCAAAGTAATATTTGGACATTAAATTGTAAACTCAGAATAATATTGTTGCTAAATATTTTGTGAGGGTATTATATTTTCATAAGTTAAAGCCACAATATGTGAAGAATATGATTTTTTCCCCCTTTGGTTGAGTTTATTGCACTTTAAACATGGTGTTTACTGTGAGGCCTTCTCCTGCTTGTCTTTATGGAAATGTTTGCGTATAATCATCTAGTCTAATCACAGTATAGCATAAACGTGTCTGTCTCCATGGAGAATGTTCTGTTTTATAGTTTTAGTATAGTTTTACCATGCAGATGCCACCTTCCACCTTTAGAAAGTTACATACCGTACCTTTAAAGGAAATTTAATGTTTTTTTGTTTTTTTTACAATCTGAGCCTTCTTTCGGCAATAAAACAAGTAGTTTTACTCACCCATAGCAGTTTGGTGTCAATTGGAGCAGTATCGCAGAACTTATGTTGAGCCGTTCTGTTCTACCAATGATCCCGTATCCGTTAGCGTGAGTGCTCGGGGCACTGATTTGCGGTGTCCAAATAACACAAACTTTAGCACTTTTCAAATCACAGAAGATCGCTGTGTCAGCGTAGACTTTTAGTAGATTCCAAAACGGCCTGAAATCCGATATCGCAACAGAAAAGTAAAGTTCAGAGCGGTGTTAGCTTCTTTCGGACTAGCTGTGTTTACAAAACAGCTGAGTTCACGCATGCGCACTGTCCTCTCTGATGACGTCATCAAATGAAACTATAGCTGGATATCGGGTTTCAGGCCGTTTTGGAATCCACTGAAAGTCTACCCTGACACAGCGATCTTCTGTGATTTGAAAAGTGCTAAAGTTTGTGTTATTTGGAGAGCGCAAAGTAATGCCCCGAGCACTCACGCTAACGGATACGGGATCATTAGTAGAAACGGCTCCAACAAGAAACGGCTGCGATACTGCTCCAATTAACACCAAACTGCTATGGGTGAGTAAAACTACTTGTTTTATTACCGAAAGAAGGCTCAGATTGTAAAAAAAAACGTTACTTTTCCTTTAAGTTCAAATGTTTATCTGGGGGTTTAAGTGATAAAAAAAAAACACATTTATTTTATTTTATGTTACTGATATTTTATTTAAATTTGAGTATGTTTGATAACTCTGCTGGTCAGCTGTATGTCTGCATGTCTTGGGGATGAATAAAGGTGATTCTATTCGACACGTATTGATCCGTGTGTAATGAATGCGCACGGCCACTAGAGGGAGGTATACATTAGTAAATGTGGTAAGCCTGCTGTTCTGTGCCTGTCCTGAAGGTGGCGGTGTACTCCACACTTGGCCCGTTCTCAAATTAAAACTTTGCTCTTCGTTTTCATTTTTCGTGCGTCAGTTTTGTCTCAAGATTTAAAGATTATTGTAAACATCTACATTTGTATTAAAGATCTCCATTATACAAAAGAGCCAACTGTGTATGGTAAAATGTCATTCAAAAAAAAAAAAAAAAAAAAAAAAAAGAATCATATGTATGTGTAGTTTTTTTTCCCGTGAAAATGTAACATTTTATCTTAAAAGTGCTCCATTCAACAGTGTTTGCTTGGTCATTTCTTGATAATGACTTTTATCCACTATAGCCATACTTAATGTCAGTGATTTCAGAACACTTGCTTTCATGTATTTTCATTTTATTGCAGTTTTCCTTCTGATTTTTCTTAATTATTTAAAATAATACTTCTATAATCAAAGTGGCTATTCTAAAATGGTTGGAGTTTAACATTGAGCTGGAGGACAGGTCACAATTGCAGTCTGCACATTTGTTGACCTGGTTTTTGGTTCATATACAAACCTTTACTGACACCATCCACATGGAACAAAAACTGGCACAAAGTTCAGCGTCTTCTTTGTCGGTATAAAGAAAAACCTCAGAAAGTGGCGCCATTATTCAACCCCAGAGATGGGATTTGTGACATTATTATTCATTCATTCACTTCCGCTTTTTCCATTCTCTGGGTCGCAGGGGCAGCAGTCCAAGCAGTGTTCCACTGCCCAGAACACAATGCACCAGCCCTCATGAATCCTCCCGCAGGTGGTGGGTCCACAGGAGGACGGCTCACGTCACAACGGGCCTTGATTTATCTTCTGCCATGGGGGCTACCAATGTCCGCAGACACTGGGGGTGAGGTGGGGTTAAGTGTCTTGCCCAAGGACATAACGGCAGCGCTCATCTGTGGGAGCTGGGATCACACGCAGTCCATCCATCCAGGATTCGATCCACCAACCCCTGGATCACTAGGAATGTGCTCTACCAACTGAGCTACTGCCGCCCACATTATTATTATTATTATTATTATTATTATTATTATTATTATTATTATTATTATTATTATTATTATTATTATTATTATTATTATTATTATTATAAGGACAATAGAAGAAATAATTAAAAAATACAACAATAATAATAAACATGAATACAATACCAAATAAAACATCAAAACCCCCTAATAACCCACTCCTTTCCCCAGTTGAAAGGAGTTTAAGATATAAGATAAATATAAGCCAATAGTAACCAAATAATGTTAGTTTCAACATTTGGAGATTATACTTTTACGGATATTTCTTCCAGAAACAGTGAATCTCCCGTACTTCTATAGACCTTCCATCTGCTTCCATCAACTGTGCTTAAATATCTTGATGCTTATAAAGGATGCACAGATACCGATACCAATACTGCTGTGCTGATTCTGGATTCTAGACATATTCTGCAGTGTGATGATGTCATACTCCCAAATGGGGGACAAGAGCCACTTTTTTATTGATTCTATTGTACTTTGCATGAATTATCCAAATAAATACACATAAATATACACGGTAAATACACAAATGTTGAACCTCTTTAGTTATAATAATTGAGCTGCAGCTGTACTAATACGTCTGATATTGATATTAAAGTCTCATGGTGCACTAACTGACCTAACTGACCTTTAAATTAATATCAGACACTTCTTATTAGGAATTATTATGGTTAAAACCTTTTCTGTAGTTAAGTGTGTAGTTGTGTTGTTTCAGTCCCTGCTCTGGTGTCGATTAATATCAGATATTGGCTTAAGACAGAGTATCAATATCTGTGCTGTAACTGAAAGGATCGATTCATTTGTACTTAAAACCTCTGCTGTCTTACTTTTCATTGTACTGTCAACACACTATATTTGAGTTCTACTTTTTGTGACTACTACTTAGGAAAAATAAAACATTCTATATTAATATAGGCCCATAAACTGATATAAGACAAAAAATATATATACTAATTATTATTATTCATTATTCATACAAAGCTTTCTGTAATTAATTGTGGAATAAATGATGTTTCAGTCCCTGAACTGGTATCGATTAATATCAGGTATCAGCTGAAATCAGGGTATCGGTGCATTTGTACTCAGAACCACTGAGCTGTCGTACTTTTCATTGTCACACTATATTTGATTTATACTTTTTGTCACTTACGAAAAATAAACTGATTCTGATTCATTATTCATACAAAAATGTTCTGTAGTTTTCTGTGGCTGAACCGAAACATTCTCAGTCCATGCACTGGTGTGGCTTAATATTGGTATATATAGGCTTAAGACAAATATTGATATCTGTATTGGAATTGAAATGGCTATACTGGTGTACTTGTACTGAAAACCACTGTGCAGTCTTTGTACTGTCAAGACATTATATTTGAAGTATGCTTTTTGTGATTATGAAAAAGAAAACGTTCTCTATTAATCTGCCCATAAACTGATGTAAAAGTAATTATTTATATATATAAAAAAAAGATCTGTTAAAATCAAAATATCAGTATCTGTATTGGAACTGAAAAAGCTGCATCTGTACTTTTATGCCACTGTTTATTTTTTTTTAAACTTTTCATTTTCATTGTATTTTAAACTGGCTATAGTTGATGTATACTGTTTATATCTATCTGTCTATCTATCTATATATTCCCACACATTGTACTTGTACTAAAGGTTTGCACTGCAAAAATGAAAATTGACTCAAGTTTATTAAGTTACACTTGACAAGTAAAATGATCTGCCAATGGAACGAGACTCGTGAGAGCAGAAAATCCATCTTGTAAAACAATTCTGTGCACTTAAAATAAGAAACAAAATCGCTTGACTTAAGAAAAACACACGTAGATAAATTTACTACCAAGTGGACTCTAGTCAAATAAAGCAAAATGTTCTTAATTGAAGTAATTTGAACTTAGACGGGGGCTGGTTTTACCCTGGAGATGTGAATGGACCAAATGTCCGACTGATCCACTGATGGACTAACCACAGATGTCCATATGATGAGCACACAACAATCATGAGTCAAATTCTTAAAGTTTCCTTTAAAAAAAAAAAGAAATTATAGTGTTGGTAAAGAGTTCTCTGCTAATATTGCATTCCTGGTTAAAAAAAAAAAATGTAGTGAAAGAAGTAACTTTTTGGTGATTTTTGTGAGATTTTCTGGGGCGTGTATTTTCAAAGTAGATTCAGAACGAATAAAGATTTCAACTGAGAAAATATGAAATGTTTGAACCATCTACACACAGAAAATATAAACTATTTTTTTTATATAATTTTTAAATATAAATGAAGGACCCTGTATATTTTGATCCACCAAATCCAACTTGTGTTCTTATTGGTAACACTTTATAATCATTTAAATGAACTCATAATGAACAAATAGTTAATAATTACACTAGAATAACTCAAATCTACTTCAGATGACTTGAATTGAGAAAGTTGTAAGTTGAAAGTATCATAATTTCAGTACATTTCATTTGAAAAGAAAAAAAAAATCTACCAATAGAACAAGACTTTTTGCATTTAAAATATGTAAATAAATAAATCTTACAACACTTAAGAAAAACAACAACTTTTGCACTAAAAATAAGAAACAAAATGTAATGTTGCTTCAATTAAAAAAAGCACACTGGATCTACTGAAATAAAGTCAAATGTTCTAGATCTAGATATTGATGTTTGCCTTAACTCCTTAATTAAAGCCACAGTCTGTAACCTCCTGAGTCCTGCAGGATTCTTCAAGTTCAAACCATCCAAATGAAAAAAAAAACAGGCGCTTTTATTTGAGTATATTTACTATAGTTTTGTCAAAAATGTTACATAGTGTGGCTTTAAATGACTAAGACGTGTTCTTTCTTAATTCGTTTTCCTAGTATATGATGTATAATAATATGCCTGAACTGTAAAAACATTCCGTTCTGTTCATTCTCATACACTCTTCTTCCTCCTCTCCTCCCTCATCCTCCTCTCCCCGTGCTCGTGCGCGTGCCCCGTGTGAACAGAGCTCCTCGTGCAGTTTTTTGGAGCTCAGCCCCCCCCCCCCCTCTCACTTTTTAATTTATGCGCATATTAATTGCCCCCCATTGTCCTCCCCACCGTGGGACACGACATGCAAATGCGGCGTGCGAAGCGCGTGCGCGAGAAGCGCGTGCGCGTTGGTGTCCGGGGTGCGGGACACTGGACCGGGGTGCGGGACACTGGACCGGGGTGCAGGTCCGGGGTGCGGGACACTGGACCGGGGTGCAGGTCCGGGGTGCAGGACACTGGACCGGGGTGCAGGTCCGGGGTGCGGGACACGTATTAGTGCTTTTAACGCGTTGGACAGACACGTGACATTTAACGTATATAAAAATATAAAAACAATAAACCTTTATGACACTAATACTGAAAACAACCACGTGACACTTGATCAATCCCGCAGCATGTTCAAGGAGACAAACCAACCCGCAGGAGACAAAATCAAATATACATAAAATAATCAAAAACAGCCACAAATGAAGCTCTTTTTGCGTTAGACACGCGCTGACAACAGGTTCACGTGAAATAAAACTGTAGATGAATCAAATAGTATTTGTAGGACACGTGGTGGAGAGTCCAGGAAATATGATATTTGACTTCACTTATATACAACTTATATTTATATTCGCGGTTCTTAAATTTAAAGCAGCTGATGTCATTTAGTGGAACACAGTTTTACACTAATATTAAAATAGTATTAAAAACTTGAATTAAAAACAAACGTCCCACGAGCTGTTTGAGAATGAAAGGCTGTTTTCCCCAAATTGTAAAAATGACAAACAATTTGCAAACATTTTTTAAAAGCAGAGATCAGGATCTTATTTCGTGCCTTATAATTCTGCCTCCAGGGCATCCGGTGTTCACCGTTCCCATCATTAGAAATCAACTAGATGAAAAGATGCATTCTTGTTTCTGCTGTGAGACCTCAGACTGTTCCAGGCCCATTTTGATTTCATGTTCCAATTCAAACTTGACCTTTCCAGATAAATCCAATTTGTGATATTTATTTTAATTATTTTGTTGAAGTTGCTTCGTCACTTTTTCAGAAATATTGTAAAGGACTGACCGTAAAACTATGAAGACTTTCTACAGACCTGCTCAGTGGAAACAAAACTTTTATGAGGACAAAATAAACGGACAATGTTTTTTAAGGAGCATTAGAGGATTCAGTGTGTGACGCGTTCTTTTTGGATGCTCTTTATTCTCTTTATTCTCTTTCTTCTCTTTATTACAGGAGCTCCGAGCGCAGAGGGAAGACTAACTTTTGTCTCAGGCGTTTTTTTTTTGTTTTTTTACTGACGTTCATTCCCTTTATACGTCAAACTTTACGCAAAAAGAAGTGACACTTCTGTCCAAAAATAACGATGTTTAATGTGAAAAGTATAAATGATCCTCTTCTGTCAGATTACTAAACATAAATGTACAGTAGTGTATAATGTGCAGACTGTAGGTGATGCTTTATTACTCACATGTTTATTCCCACAGTCTCACGCGCCGTTCATTCCTCCACGCGCGGCTCCTCACGCGGCCTGCTCCCAGAGGACCCCACTGCGCATGTGCGTCTCACTCATACTGTTAGAATACTACACAGGCCTAATCAATGCTAATCAATGAGCCGCACAGGTGAGCCTGACACGTGACCTCACGTAAACCCCTGAGCATTTACCCTCTTACTACTGCTCACTGTAAAGAGGAACTATTTTAGGCTTCTGTACTTTCTTCAGAGCTTAGGCTGTATTTTATATTTTTAATTATTAAGAAATAATGACCAACTATTCCCTGTGCGCTTAAGTGCATTATAATACATCATATAATCAAAAGTAGGCCAGACATCCTCCAGAATAATAACGACGTAAACATGTTTGTATTTAGTGTGGGCTGTAGTGTGGCTCTTCCACTGTGAAACACGACCAAAGAAATAAATTAGGCCTTTAACAATGTATTACTTTAGTGGTATTATATATATACTGTATATATATATTTATGGTATATATATATATTACTTTAGTGGTGTTATACAGGCCCATGATACTATTTTACTACATTAAGAAGAAGTGACTTTATTGATCTCACACTGGAGAAATTCTTCTCTGTATTGAACCCATCCTGTTATCAGGAGCAGTGGGCAGCACATTACTGCGCCCGGGGACCATCTCCAGGATCTTCTTGTTTGGTCAGGACCTCAGGAGGATTTTACCTGGAGCATGTTTTGGTAAGTTGCTGTATTCTAAATCTGAATTTACTTGGCATCTTTAGACTATCTGCTTTCTCTGGATACTGTTGTATTGTTTAAAGGCCTGTGCTTCTATAATCCCCTGACAAAAGCAAAGTGTACATGTTTTAATTCGGCTTTAAACATATTTCTTTAAACATATTACATTTTCAGACACGTTTTCTCTTTTAGGGTTTGGGCTGAACTGGGGCCTTGAACACATCCTCACGTTCCGTTCACTCGTGTGTGTTCTGAGTTATTAACAGTCTGTAAACGTGTGCGGAGGCGTGTTAATGATTAGAACTCCGTGAACGTGGCTCATTTGTGAAAGGAACACGACGCACGGACGCGTCAGACGCACCAGCGTCATTTACCGTCATTAAAGCCCCGGAGAGAAGCTCCACACGCTCAAGAACAGGCTGCAGAAACACGGCTGCACGGCACGAGCATCGGGCCTTTAGTCGACTATACTTACTGATTATGTTTTCAGTTAGTCGATGGTGGTTTTCACACTTTAGGATGTGATGATGTCATGAGGGGTGAGGGTCAGTTATCTCCTTTAATTACACTGTATTTTCCCATGAAATATCCAAAAGGCAAATGTACAAATGTTTAATAGAATCATTTCTATTAGAGACCCAAGAACTGGACATTTCCAACAACACAAATCTTTAACTACACTTACTTTAGCCTAAAGTAAATTGGACACAGTAACTCACATCATAATATAATATAATATAATATAATATAATATAATATAATATAATATAATATAATATAATATAATATAATATAATATAATATAATATAATATAATATAATATAATATAATATAATATAATATAATATAATATAATATAATAACAAAGACCAAAAATAAAAATGTACAATTAAAAATTAGGCTATGGGTCTTTTAATGTTACTGTAATAATAATAAAAGGCACTGTCCCTGAGCTGCCTCCACATTAAATATTATCCTTTAGGATTTGTAGCTGTAATCTGAAACTCTCAATTTTATCCTAGATTAAGATTTTTTAAAATACATTTTAAACCAAAATAAAGGTTGGAATCGACTCTGGTGACTGAAGGCTTCTGGATAGAGGATATTCACAATTAAAGTGTATGGATGTTGTGAACGAGAAATTCTTCATCCTTTTTGACATTTTGATTTAATAATATCCCTGTGTTTGTTATGAAAGACATTTGGACATGTTTGTTTGGATTCTCCTGCAGCCGTTTTGTCCCTTGTCCCACGTTCTTAAAGAATGTGCCTTTTTCCACTGATGCCACATAAACTGTATAAAAAGATCAGATTTACACAGAAAACATGACAATATCCTAAAGGCATTTGATATTATAGTTTTATCATGTTGACACCTCCATCTATTCTGACAGGAGTATTAGGAATATTACAGGAGTATTGTATAGTCGACTAGTTACGATTATTACGATTCATGTCCTCAGCTCTATTGAGAAACCCTTTCCTAAACCCTGGTGAACACGCAGGGTTTTTCAGGGTTTTTGGGGCCTGTACCCCTCGTGAGAGCATCCATCAGCGCGTGCTCAGAGTCAGGCCCCCCGTCTCCCCCCGCGCGCGGACATGCATTTCTGCCTCATTAGCATTTATGCAAATCACTTTCTAATTGCACGCGTAATGACTGTGTGGCGTGGGAGATTTTTTCACTCCGCCATGTTTTTTTGTTTCGGCGCGTTTTCTCCTGGATGCCTTCCCCCCCCATCCGCTCCTTTTGCGCAAAAACAAAAGCGCGAAGGAGACCGTTGCGTTATTTCGACATCGGAATGGAATCCTAAAAAGCTTTCTGTCAGTTCCGCGGAGCGCGCACAGGCCGCGGGTCTGCGTGCCAAACAGGACAAAGGACGTCACCCCGGTGGTTCACTGTGCGCAGGAGAAGGCATGAGGCTGGGGAGGAGGAGGTGAAGCAGGAGAAGTGCGCGGCCGGGGAGGAGGAGGTGAACTTGGAGGTGAGTGCGGTGGCTTTTACGCACGCCCGGCTGTGGCACCGTGGCACGTCGCGGTGGGGAGGATGAATGCGGGGATGAATATGCAAAGTGGCCGCGCGTAAAAGCATGCAGGGGGGAGAAAAAGAATGACACCCCCGATCAAAGCTCATTCAA
>JAVJIX010000038.1:917500-1035000 GCA_036785185.1 Paratrypauchen microcephalus
TCTCCTTTGAGAAATACCAGATTTTTTGCATTATTTAATATTTTATGCTTTTAATTACTGTACTTGAATTTCACATTCTAAATCAGATGTTATGTCCAGCTACTTTAACTTGAGTAGCGGTTTCCTCGAATACTTTTACAGACACACTTTTACAGTTTTTACTTGACATTATTTTGAAGTATAACAGGACTAATTAATTTAATGTAATCTAATCTAATTAATCTAAGACTACTTGAACAATTTTTAGCAACTCTACCCTTTTCTAGTTTTCCATGAAAGAACTGATTGTCATTCAAGGACACATATGATTGCATAACTGACTTGTCAATCACACACTTCTGACCTCAATGAGATAAGTGTGTAAATTTGCTTGTACACAACAGCACTGGGAATATGAATTAAGTTTTTAAAGGGACAGTGTGTAAGATTTTTACCCGTTAATTACTGAAATTGAAGATACCCATTCAAAAATACATTGTTTTCCAAGCCTTTTCACTTCCATCATGAAATCAAAGTATTCTTTTGGACTTAGATATAGTCACATAAAAGGGGGATCTTCCCCATGCAGAGGCAGCCATTTTGAATACGAGAGCCGCAGAAGGACATTTGGGCTCCGCCTTCGGCAAGGCTCGTGGTTTTGGGTAAACAACACAAGCATGCTGCCGGATCAGACATCGTAATGGATCTAACACGTGTTTTGGACTAAATTGTTTTACTGGATTTTATTTGCTGGATCCTTACGGACAAATTGAGAGCAAGTTTATGGTGAAATACAGAGTTTGACCTGTGCAAAGCATTCTAAGGTAAGCTAACATCGTTTTGTGCTTTTCCGTATAAAAGCCCCATGTGCTCGGGGAGTGTTTGTTGTGCAGGGAAATGAATTGCATAGTCAAAAAGAGGAGACTGTAAGGTTTCATTTGATGTGTAGAGTGTCATGGTACATGATCGGGAATGTGTGTTTTCATGAGAAAAGAAAAAAAAAAAAAATCGGGGCCGCGTTTTTATTTATAAAAGGTCTGCCGTAGCTAAAACAGAAAGTGCAATTGCGCCATCCACCTATGCGCCATGAATCCTACACACTGGGGCTTTAAAGCAAAAAATAAGTGGTATTTTTGAAAATTCAGAGTAGAAATGTCAGTTTGGTTTGTAAATCTTTACTTCTATGGCTCCTTCAGAATGCTATCACAACACGATCAACGTGCATCCCGCTAATGAAACTCCTGCACATCAGGTTTGTGGAGTTGTTGTGTACAGGTTTATGGGGAACTGTCGTGTGGGAGCAGGGATGACGTTGGCTTGTGGGCTGAGCTTTGCACAGAATCTTACAGCTAACGTAAATAGGGCTCGAGAGAGATCACTAAATTACTGAAACATGCATGGATGACATTTAAAACTATTTCAGTCATGTTCAGTCAGCTCCAAAAATCGATACCCCCTTTTTAAAATCAGGACTTTACCTTAATTAAAAATGCTGAATTTCTGTCAATCTGTAATCTCCCATTAAATGTAAAATACAATGATAAATATCACATACATGCATCTGTGGATTTTTTACTAGCCAAACCTGCTTGATTTTTCATATTTTGTGATAGGTTCCACTTCACTTTTCATTCCAAAATGTACTAATTTAGAAAGCTTTTAAAAGGTCTCTACAGATACTGTGACTTTTGCCATCTCTAGTTCACCACTTGTGAGCCCCACAGACCTCTGCTAGCACCTCTGCGTGCTAGCAGAGGTGCACGTTCCACAGGAGAAGGGCTTGGAGATGGGGCAGGAGGTTGGGGGGGCTGTCTGGCTGTGTGGCCCCTACCGAGCGCCAACAATATGTGCACGACAGAGGGACAAAAGAGCCGGCTTTGACTTTCCGAGCACGTCACTGGTCCAGACTGGGACTAGACTGGGATCGGACCAGGTCTAGACCGAGAGCAGGACCGAGCGTGAGACCGCCGGAGGTTCACAGATGCAGAGTAGGATGGGTTCCACCATAAACATGTCATTGGCTTTGTGTTAAACAGGAGTTAGGGTTGAAAGTGAAAGTAATGGTGCTGTTAAGCTGTGTGCTGAGGATGTATAGATGTAAAAGTGCAATGGTTTCTGTTGGGCTAACGCGCAATTTATCAGCATTGGTATGGATGTGGTGTGGAAAATATAATGAATAGTTCTACACATTTTGGATGCTTTTGTAAATGAAAAGAGATGGTGCAGTAGATGGAAGTTGTATGATTTGGCAAATGTTACTTAAAAAATAATTATACTATAAGTACAAAGGAGTAGTGCAGGAAATGGCTCAGGGTGAAAAAAAGAGGATTTGGGGAAACTATATTACTCAGGAGTTAGGGTTGAAAATGAAAGTATAGGTTGGTGGATGGTTGCAGTAACTTTTGGAAATGGAACACAGTTGGTTAGATGTGTTAGATGTTTTGGGTGGGTACAGTAGTTAAAGGTTGTACAACATTCCTTAAATAATTTTACTCAAGTGGAAGTATAAGTAGTGTTCCAGAAAAGGCCTCAAATAAGAGTAAAACTATTTGGGTAAAATAAATATAACCGTACAAAACATTAGGGCCTAAAGAAGACATGTTGTGCTTGTGTTTGCCATAGTTACAATCTATGACACCCATGGATCATTATGTTTAAAATTTGGACATTTTAAGTCCAATATATTCTAAAACAACTTAATAAAAGCAACAAGTCCGCTGTCTTCTGTGTTAGAAAACTGCGGTGCCCAATGGGAGCTGTCATCACAATAAAGGGCAGTTAAGTTGTCGCTGCCTCCTATGGATAGCTGCCAATTACGCCAGTGAGAAGGGGATTTTTTGCCTTTTTTGCTATAATGCTGAGAACAATGAAGTACAGCGCAGTGGGCATATATCAGTGGCGGTAAAAAGGGGGTTGATCGGAGCAATTATGTTTTGAATACAGAAGAATAAAGATGACTCAAAGATGCAGGAATTGCATTAAATACAACTTCAACAGGGTAAATAAGAAGGGGAAACAACTATAACATGGTTAAAAGATTTTTTTTGCATAATAAGTCTGCTTTTAATAATGCACAAAATCAGGCAGTGTCAATGGATTGACAGAACAATGAGGAAAAGATAAGATAAGATAAGCCTTTATTGATCTCACACAGGAGAAATTTACTTGCCACAGTAGCTCCAGGACATTTGGACAAGAAAAGAAAGTGCATGCAGGCAGGAATGGGATAAAGTAAGTAATAATAAAAGTAATAATAAGTAATAATAAAAAATAGTAATAATAATAATAGTAACAACAAGCATCAACATGGAAGAGAGGATATTGCACGCCTGGCCTATATGTTTTTATACAGTCTGATGGCGGTGGGGATGAAGGATCTGCGGTAGCGCTCCTTCTTGCACTGGGGAACTAAAACTAAATCATATGTTCAAGTCATTTTGTATATCGGTCTGTGGGGTGAAAAAATGGAACAGCCTGAGTGATGAACTAAAACACTGTTCAAACTTTAAGCAGTTTAAAAAAATATACAAATCTAGTATTCTGAGTCATTATAGAGATGCAATGTTGTCATGTTTAGTGTATTAAATGATTATAAATACCTTATCTGTGGACACTGTAAATATAAGTTGTACAGTAACACCAGATAAATGTGATGAAGATGGTTCAGAGGAAACTGGACAATATTAATGTTTAAGTGACTGTAAGGGGCGGGATTCAAAAAGTGAACACTTCTTCCCATAATCCTTTGAGATATGTTTACTTATGTGAAGAAATTATATTAATATGCCTACACGTACATGTATACGTGTAATGTATTATGTAATGTATATTGACTTTGTGACATACTCAATAAATTCATTCATTCATTTCATATTATCAACATAAATGTTTTTGTCACTTTACACTGCGTTCCAAATTATTATATTTTTCTCTGATTTTTGCCAGATTGTCATGACAGTCATCATAATTTTCACATCATCAACCTTTAGAGTACAATTTTTGAACAAACCTCCCAATGATAACAGTATTTTTTTCAAAACGTAAAATGCACTGTTCCAAATTATTATGCACAACAGTGTTAAACCATGTTATTGTTGAAAGAACTGAAAATGGTCATTTGTTTATTTTTTAATTAGAAGCATTAGCATATTACTGAAATCAAAAGCTATTTCAATGAAAACATCTTAACAGGTCAAGTAACATTTGAACACAAGAGCCCTTATTTGGTAGGAGCTTCACAATTCTTACATCCATTGAACTGTGAGTTTTTGGGGAGTTTCTGCTTGAATTTTGCAGGATGTCAGAATATCCTCTCAGAGCTGATGTTTGGATGTGACCTGCCTCCTGCCCTCATAGATCTTCCACTTGAGGAGCTCCAAAGGTTCTCAACAGGGTTGAGGTCAGGGGAGGATGGAGCCACACCATGAGTTTCTCTTTTATGTCCATAGTAGCCAGTGATGCAGAGGTATTCCCTGCAGCATGAGATGGAGCATTGTCATTTATGAAGATCATTTTGCTACGGAAAGCACAGTTCTTCTCTTTGTACCATGGGAGAAAGTGGTCAGTCAGAACTCCACATACTTTAGAGTCTTTTTCACACCTTCAGGGATCCTAAAGGGGCCGACCGGCTCTGTCCCCATGATTCTGGCCCAAAACATGACTCTGCCACCTCCATGCTAATGTTGCAGCTTTGTGGGGACATGGTGGCTGTCCACCAACCATCCACCAGGACCATCCAGGGTTGCACAGCACTCATCAGTGAACAAGACTGTTTGAAAAAGAGTCTTCATGTATTTCTGGGCCCACTGGAGCCATTTCTGCTTGTGAGCTTTGTTTAAGGGTGGCTGAATAGACGGTTTATACATAAGGTTTATACATAAGGTTTATACAGCCTTTAAAGGATCCTACACCTGATGTTCGCTGCTCTCTTAAACTGAAGTATTTGTCTGGCAGAAACCTTACTCATTTTACCTTTATCTGCACAAATCCACGTGTGCTCTGAATCAGCTACAAATCTCTTAATAGTACGATGATCATGCAGTTTTCGTGAAATATCTAAGGTTTTCAAACCTTGTCCAAGGTATTCAACTATTTTTGGCACTAGATAGATCCTTTTTCTTTCCCATATTGCTTAAAAATGTTGCTCTGGAATGTCCTTCTGGGACACACCAGGCAAAGGCCATCAAGGAGTTTTACTGGAAAACTAAAATATTTACCTTTATGACACTTAAAGGGATAGTGCGTTTTTTTTTATATTAATCTGCATGGGTTTCCTTCTAAAAGTTGCGTGTGTTGACACCGGCTTACCTCTGACACTCTCAGCTGATCCCAGTTCGGCTCGCTTTCTCAAGCCCATGTAGGGAGGTCCGGTAGCTTCTCTGGAACATTAAATAAAGCTTGTTTTTCTTCTCAAAACAAAACATTTGTCCGAAAGGTGATATATTTGTGTCCCAAACAGTTGTCAACGAAACATCCAGCAGCGAATTTAGCGACCGCATATTGTGTCTGCTGACTCATATCACTGCGCTAACGTTAGCGTATCAGCCTGTTCACCTTTAGTGGAAGTGCACGGCAGATGCGGTCCGCCGCAAGCGGAAGTTTACAAGTGAACAGGCTGATACGCTAACGTGAGCGCAGTGATACGAGTCGGCAGACACAATACGCGATCGCTAAATTCGCTGCTGGATGTTTCGTTGACAACTGTTTGGGACGCAAATATATCACCTTTCGGACAAATGTTTTGTTTTGAGAAGAAAAACAAGCTTTATTTAATGTTCTAGAGAAGCTACCGGACCTAATTACGTGGGCTCCAGAAAGCGAGCCGAACCGGGATCAGCTGAGAGTGTCAGAGGTAAGCCGGTGTCAACACACGAAACCTTTAGGAGGAAATCCATACAGATTAACATAAAAAAACACACTATCCCTTTAAACACAATTTGCATAATAATTTGGAATGTGGTGTAGACGTACTCACGGCGGGAAGAGGAACCATAACGTTTACTCAAGAGTACTGTTACACTGTCCAAAATGACTCGAGTAATAAAAGTATGGTGTTTGGAAACTACTCAGTAAATGTACTTCAGTAAACATAACTACTACTACTGCACTGAATAAGTAAAAGTATGGTGAGTTTTGGTTTGTTGAAGAGGGTTTGCTGCTGCAGAATAGTCCATTACTTATTTGCATGATTAAAAGGTTGCCAGGGTGACTTTTTGAGGCAGGGGTACAATGTCTCCACTCAAGAGTTTTTAATTGGTTTAATAGAAGATCATGGTACTCTATTGTCCCTGTAACGGAAATCTCTTCAGCATTTGACCCAGTCTTCAGTGCTACTGGTATAAGGATGGGTCAAATGCAGAGGATACTAGTATATCTATGGAGAAAATCTACTGTAGCTAAACTGTTATGATTAAAAACATACTTAAAGGGCCATATTATGCTATATATTATGTTCTGATCTATGTTCTAATGTTGGAGTTGTGTTTTGTTTCATCCACACGTTTTACACACAAACCGTGCATATTCAGGAGAGTTCTTCTCTCAAAAAAACCAAAACAAAAACCTGTGCCATCTTGTGATGTCATGTGGTAATACAGGAACGGCTCCACTGTTTTTTTTTTTTTAATTCCATACACCTTCACTAGAATCATTCGGATGATGAACTAAAGGTAAAAGGTAGATGCTAACTTGAACACTGCCCCTTCGTGACATCACAAGGTGGAGCAGAGCATTTTGAGTTTTGGAGATGTAAACAGACTAATAATAAAGGATTACTCATGTGATGTGTGAATGAAACAAAACACAACTCCAGGTCTGTTTCTGATGAGGTAAGAGCATTTTAACATGGCTTAAAGGTCGTGTATGATTTTGTATAAGAGGAAAGAGAAATACAGCGACTCTTTGTCCTTTTTCAAATGATGCACATGCACGACACCACCACTCGTTATCTACTGGCCCCACCACGTTCACACTTGGATTTTCATCGTCTTTTTTTTTCTTTTTTTTTGGTCATCATAATTTCAAGGCTGCTGCATCTCTATAATGCTATTTTGAACTTTCCTTGACAATTTGAAAATTTAAAAAGTCCTCCATACCACCTTTAAAGCTCGAAAAGAGTCGATTTTGAGAAATAAAGTACCTTTAAATCTCGTCCCATCTATAGAAGGCTCCATTTACAGAAACACATACAGTATACATGAGCATTGGAGGTTTTCAGGTTCTAGAAGATTACGATTCTGTGGGGGAGGGGTAAGACCACCATGAAACAAAAAATACACTTTCTACCTTGTTATAACGTTGTTCCTTCATCAAAATCATGCCTGATGACATTTTTGATGTCATTTATGCATGTTTGAGCTTTTCTCTTTCTTGGGATTACAGTATTAGAGCATCCCACCCCCAGGGAATGTTGTTGACATCAGCTGCAAAGTGTCATTACCAGTGTTGTAATCTTTGAGTGTAACATTTGCTAGTACTTTGACTTGAGAATGACTTCTTCATGAGAATCAAAACAACTCGTAACACTAGGACAGACTTAAAGGTGCACTATGTAACTTTTCGGTTGGGGGTCCGTCACCTGCTTGTTTCTGTGGATATGTCATTGCTCTGCCTGGAATGTTCCACAGTATGACATTTAACAACTATACTTTATATTTATTCAATTACAGGTGGTTTTATAGCTCAAAAATACCTAGAAAAACTGACTGTGAGCGGGGTCACCTCTCCACAGATCTGACCAGACAAAGCAAGAACATCCCCATGGAGACAAGCATTTGACGGAGCCTCCTTTAAGGCTAGCTCAATAGCATGTCCGGTTTCAGAGACAGTTACAGACTCCAACATAGAGATTTTGGTGAGCAGAGGAGCCGTGTGTGGTGGAGACTGGTTTGGGCTGGTTCAGTTTGGCCCATTCACTGTGTGTTTGACATGCAGCTCAGGAATGAGACGAACTCACAGCACACACCCGAGACACTGGGCTCTGTGCACTGTTTGTGTGCTATCTGACAGTTATTAGTAATTAGTAATTATAGGTTGGATTTACGAAACATCACAATATTCTAGAGTCCCTATATTTTAAAATTGATTTGGAGGACCAGTCAGAATTCTGGTGGAATTTACTGTGTAAGTGTCAGACTGCAGATTTGTTGATCTGGTTTATGGTTAATATCTGTGTAATTATCCACATGAAGCAAAAAACAGCACAAAGCAAAGTTCAGTGTTTTCTCTCTCAGTATTAATTAACAAAAGTGGAATTCTGTTTTTACAGTAGCTTCCGAAAGTGGTGCCATTATTAAACGCCAAAGATGTGATTGTTGTCAGTTGAAAAGACTTAATTAAAATGATAAGATTAATATGGCAGGTTTATGGTCAATCCCAAACAATGAATGATAAAGTTCAGCATTTGTGGATCATAAGTTCGGATATTTCTTTCATAAACACTGAATCTCCCATAGAATTATTTACACATTCCACTGAAATTATGACATCATCAATTTATATTTTGTTGAATGTTATAGAGAGTAATTATATTCCGGTTAAGTTAAATAATAAAACTGCCTGGAATCCAAAATACACACTTCTCCAATACTTTACAAAGATGTGAGGCTCATCATCAGTGAAACTCTGAATTTTCAGATGGGTGTGATTGACAGGTGAATTAGCCAATCAGGGATGGTCCATCTCGATCAAATACATAATGGTTGCTTCGGAGGGAAAAAAAAAATCACAGAAAACTGAATAAATGAGTGAAGCACTAAACTGAGAGAGTATATGAAAATAGGACATTTGTATTCAGTATTTCTTTTTGCAGTTTTGTTGTGTTGTCGCCGACTCCTTGGACTGTGTACCTCATTTTTGTTTTTCTCACAATTTCTCTTCCAACAACCGCTGTGGTTCTTTCTTGTCAGTGTGTGTTCAAATGCATGTGTATTAGTATTACACAGGTGCTGCACTAATGCGAATACATTCATACATACACACTGAGGCGGCACGGTGGCTGAGTGGTTAGCACTCATGCTTCACAGCAAGAAGGTTCCGGGTTTGATCCCTAGGTCGCCTAGGCCTTTCTGTGTGGAGTTTGCATGTTCTCTCCGTGTCTGGGTGGGTTTCCTCCGGGCACTCCGGTTTCCCCCATCAACCCAAATCATGCTCCAGGTAAAATCCTCCAGCTGAGGTCCTGACCAAACCGAAGCAAGAAGATCATGGAGATGGTCCCTGGGCGCAGTAATGTGCTGCCCACTGCTCCTAATAACAGGATGGGTTAAATGCAGAGAAGAATTTCTCCAGTGTGAGATCAATAAAGTCACTTCTTCTTCTTCTTCTTCTAATACTGCTCCTAAACAAACATCTGTGCTTGAATGTAATTTCTTATGCAAATATGGTTTTAATGATCACGACCCAAATAATTCTTCAATATCCCTAATTGGTCCCAAGACACTGGAGATTCTGACTGTGGTAATCACAACACACAAGAACAATGTCACGAAAAAATACTCATAATTAACAAAAGTGACTTTCCTTTTGTGCTAACAAATAATAAATGTATTATTATTATTATTATTATTATTATTATTATTATTATTATTATTATTAATAATAATAATAATAATAATAATAATAATAATAATAATAATAATAATAATAATAATAATAATAATAATAATAATGCACCTGTTATTAAACAGAGTCCCACAGTGGTCAGAGTGTGTGAGGAGCTCATGTCAGATCTGTCACACACACACACACACACACACACACACACACAGAGATGAGAGCCGTAATGGCTGCTCTGTCTGTTTGAACCAGTCGCTCTTTGTCTCACAGAAACCTGTGGATTTTACATGTTTGGAGAGAATCTGTACATTATCATGTAACAGTGGTGTAGTGACATTGCTCTTTTATAATTCTCATGATATTATAGACATACATGCATAATGCTCATGGTAAAACGGCCACATATAGACCATTCATGTGTCAATGTTTATAGATTAATTAATAAACTGAGGCCAAATTTGAAAACAAAAACATGTGAGCTATAGATAAAAACTGTGATTTTCATATCTCATAAGATCAATCGTTAGGTGACAGGAAACATGAAAAATTGCAACCACTTATTGACACAGATAATAATTATTTGTATATGCCACAAATAATTTCTTTATTATTTTCAGGAAAGTCTTGGGTTCAATTCCCAAACTATGAAGTAAGTATGTAATTTTTCCTCTGTCTGGGGTTCCAGGTTCTCCTGCCAAACTAAAAGACTTATCCTGAGCCATGTTTTGATTGGTTTGCCCTGGAGTGGATCACTATACCAAAAAAATGTATATCTTCATCTCGGAACCTGACCACAAATTAGATTTTTATTATGATTGATGTACACTTAGTATCTCTTAATTGCGTTGAAGAGGTGACTGAAGTCATCTGATTCTTTTGAAAGTTCACTCTTCATTGCAGTTGGTTAAATGCACCTGTCACTCACTCAGGTATTGCTGAGACTGACCAGTGAGAGACGGGGATTGGAAAAAGTGCCCTAGGGCTGCATTCTAGAGAAATTCACAATATGGTGATATGGCAATAGATCATGATTTGATGCAAGCTCCACAGGCCCATCGCTTTTGTACATTATGAAAAAAAACACACACCCACAATCTTCCATCTGAAAAGCTCTGAAACCTTGACACCGCAATGACAAAATAATACACTGAAGTAAATCCCCCACAAGACCAGCCCTGTTCTCACCCTCTTATACACACACAGGGGAGGAGCAGGCTAATGTAGCGTCTAGCCTAGCCTTAGCTCACTGCCCATCTCCAACAGTAGCACATTCACAGACCCTCCGGATCCCTCCCTCCTCCCTCCCTCACTGTGGACCTGGGGGGCTGACAAAGTTGTCTCTTTGGCAGTCGCGCCTCCTATTCATGCACTAATTTATTCAAAGGAGAGTTTTATCCCCACGATGTGATTATTATGATAATTCGGAAACCCGGGCCCCCATGTGCACAGCTCTACCCCTCGCTGCCGGGACAGTGAAGGCTGATTTGCACGCTCTTCAAGGCTCCTCGGACACATTCCTGGACTGTTGGCTATCAAAGAGGGGGGACAATGGGGCTGGAGCATGCTGGATGTGGTGTTCTTGATCCAGGCGGGCCCAAAGCTGGACAAAGGGGGGAGGGGGGGGGGGGGGTTTGGGGGCGCGGGCTTTGTGTCAAACGAATACTGGTAACCTGACGAGATTACATGGAACTTTTATAATCCCACTTGATTTGTAAAGGGGAGCTACAGTAGAGAAGGAGCGCCGTCCATTATGGGTCTTTGTGAGATCGAGCGCTTTCATGACGGAGCAAGTTACGTGGATAGTTTAGGTAGAGTTAAGAGCAATTTAACTTCTAATCGGTTTTTCATGGGTTTTGGTTGAGTTTTTGAAAAGTGGATAAAGGATATGCTCCATCGAAACATCAAGATTAAAACAGCATTGCGCAACTTTTCTGGTGGAGAGTCCGTCACCTGTTTATTTCTATGGATATGTCATTGCTCTGCCTAGAATGTTCCACCATATGACAATTAAAAGCTCTATCTTACATTTATTCAATTACAATTGGTTTTATAGCTAAGATTTTATTTTTGAAAAAACAGGTATTCTAACTGTGAATGTGGTCGCCTCTCCACAGATCTGACCTGTAACTTGGTCTGGTTTGGTCTCCATGAAGATAAAAAGGTTTAATGCCACACTGTGAAACATTCCAGACAAAGCAATAACAGCTCCATGGAGAAAAGTATTTGAAGAACCCTCCACCATAAAAGTTACACAATGCACCTTTAAAACTATATTTCGAAATATTTTCCATGGAGATAGATACGTTTTATGCCATATTGTGGAAGATTTTATCCAAAGGAACAACATTTCCATGGAAACGAGCTAGAGGAGGCCCTACACAGGCCAAATGAGTGCACTCAAAATGTCCATCATGGAGTAAAAAACATGCTTTTGTTTTAGTCTATTTTTCACAAGGTACACAGTGTTTTCCTTTTTTATTATTATTATTATTATTATTATTATTATTACTATTATTATTATTATTATTATTATTATTATTTTCCGTCTGCGTTTGACTCCTCATTCGATGCTGCTGGAGCAGTCTCTCAGAAGCAGTAGGACCCATCTCCAGATCTTGAGTTAGTCTTAGTCAAGACTATTTTTGATGGATCATTTTACATATTGTGCATGTTTTGGGTTGTGTCCGCAGGAAAACCCGACCACGCACGGGGTGAACATGCAAACTCCACACAGAAATGCCCCAAAACTCAAACCTGAAACCTTCTTGCTGTGAGCTACTCAGCCACCAACTCAGCTTCAACTGGCATATCTCATCCTAAAATGTGCAAAATACAGAAATACTTTTATAGGGCCCAATAAGATAACAGAATAGTGAGAAATAAATAACAAAAATGACTGAACTTTCTACACCACATGAACAATAGGCCCAGGCTAAACTGGAAAAATACAAAACAGGTGTCTGGATTGCTTATTAAAATGACAACAACTTGAAACATACATTTTATCACAGCAATTTGTGTATCTTGGCTTTGTATCTGAAAAATAGTTTAAGATTAAGGTACACTAAACTGTATTGTTCCCATAGGATAGTTTGTCTTCACCATTCAGTAGGGCTTTGAGATGAATCAAAACTGAATCGAAATTGCAATTTGAATGCACTCAGTTTTAGAAGTACCATCATTTCCTCTAGAAACAACAAAATATCCTGTCTTATTTTGCAATAAAAACTGATTCCTGAAGTTTAGATCTGTAGAAATGTTTTGAAATATGATTCTAGTATTAGACAATTCATATTTCAGTATTTTGTCAGTTTCTCTGGATGGGTGTAAAATGTGAATTCTGTGAATGCCGAGCTTGTCAGGGAAACTGCAATTACATTTTTCCCCCAGACTGTGCAGCCCCACTGTTCAACCCACCCTGGAGCACAGCTGGGGCAACCTATGGAGAGTAATAAGCAGTTAGCAATTAGCAATTAGCTCATCTTGTGCTGTGGTCAGGAGGAGTTGCTGGAAGATTAACATTCTGAGCTTGTATTAGGTTTGGCCAAAACTACTGCACAAGGACATGATCTACCAGACAAGAAGACAACATGCAAGCTCCACAGGCCCCAAATTCAAACCACCGTGCGATCTGCAGCTGATATTTTTAATGAAATATTTTTGAAACATTGATCAACTGATCAGGTCACATTGAGTATTAGTATTAGTATTCTCTTAAAGGCAGTGTCTTGAAAATGACAAAAACAATGGTTTGCAGTGGTCCAAAGTTATTCCTCACTCTGAATTAGTGAGTCACAACTTTCAGAGTTTTGCTGCACTGTAAAGCTAACCATAACTTATGCTAACCACGCACTTTCTCATTCTCAGACAATGAAACCTTTATATTATAACTACATGCAGTAGTACAGTAGTACACAGTACACTGTGCATGTACTGGGCAAGACACATGTTGCTAAAATACATGAAAAAAACAGGTACAGGCCATTTAACACTTCAGTGGTTCACTGTTTGCCATTAATGTGAAAGGGTGAGAGTAACGGGTATGTTTGGGAAAATATGTCTCCCAAATGCATATACAGTGGTACCTCACCTTACGAAATTAATTCGTTCCAGAAGTGGTTTCGTAACGTGAATTTTTCGTAAGTTGAGTAGCTATTTCAATGGAAAAGGCCTGATTCGTTCCAAGGTTTTTTTTTTTATAGTGTAACATTTTTTTTTATAGTGTAACATTGGTTCTGCGTCCTGATTGGCTAAGAGACTAGACAGGACTAAACGTGGAATAAACCAGGTCTAAACTAAACCAGGTCTAAACCTGGACTGGACCTGGACTAAACCAGAACTGGACCAGGATTAAACTACCACGTGCCGCTCTTTGCCGGTTTCGTGCGGCTGGTTTATGGCTCGGGCTCCAGAGGAGTCCGGGCGCCGCGGTTCTATGTCGTGCTCGCAGCTCCGGTGCCGGTTGTGCAGACCAGGACTAGGGGTGCTCCTCGCCGCGCGGTGCATGCTCCTCGCCGCGCTGCGTTCATGTCTCCGCGCTGCTTCCGGAGTCGTGTCTCCCCCCCACGCTTCACTATTTAATACATTTTGAAAATCTTGCTTCTTCGGCGCTAGAGCTAAGAGCCCGAGAAAGGTGCTTTTTGAGCGGGGATAACAGCGGGGCGTGCATCTGAGCGCGCATTATTCGAATTTTTGAGATTTCGCGTTTCGTAATTTGAATTTTCTTTCGTATCTAGAGACCAAAATTTAACGTGAGGGCGTTTTGTAACTTGGATTTTTCATATGTAGGGTCTTTCGTAAGGTGAGGTACCACTGTAGACTAGTGGTGGTGGTGAAGAGGAGGAGATGGAGAGACTGAAGAAGCAGATAGTTCTGCTGCTGTGGTGGAGATGGGGCAGAGTGTGAGGTGCACATACTGTATACTGTATACTGTATACTGTATCTGAAACAGATGTAAAATGAGGAGAGACTGGCTGAAGTTTGGTTGGTTTGGGCACTTGGCCTTTGGCTTCCACACAAACCTCAATGCTTCTCTCTCAATCGCCCTATCGCACCAGCCGAGGCCAAGATCGATTCTTGTGAGTTTGTGAACTCAGAAATATCACGAAAATCCATCTTGTTGTGCAGTGTTATATTTAAAGTGAATTTGACAGGTTTTCATGTTTTCTATTTATTATTTGGTTTGGTGGGATAGTACATGTGGTAAATATTTATCATAACATAACATCAGTCAAGTGGCAGTTTATGAATGTAAAGTTGGTAAAAAGCTGACTTCTAAAACAGAAAACCTCTATGTCATCAACATCAAAAATAAAAAATCTTAAATATAGTGATGGTAGCTATGTTTTAGTGAAATATGTGGTCAACCTGTCATATGCACTTTAAATGAATGACCTGTTGAAAGGCAACGATAGCTGACAACATAATGACAAGAGGTAAGAATGATCTTAACAAGTGGATCTATTTGGTTCTTCATCCGTGTATTACTAAGTACATGTATTTATTTTACATACATGACATCTAGTCATTAACAGCATCAGTTCCTCAATAGTAACCTATAGTACCCCAGCATCCCACCCTTCCAACCAATCAGAGAAGACTTGTGAGAACCTATGGGAGTGAGTTCACTGGGTTCAAACTGGTAACTATAGAGTATTGTTTAAACTCAAGCACCAGACTTCTATATATCCACATGCAGGCAGTGTAGTGTTCTCTATTGTAATTTCGACACCAACCATAAAGCAAAAAAAAAAAAAGGTTACAAAAACGTTACATACATCAGGATTGTGACGTCATACTTGGATTTTCAGTTATGCCAATGTTAAACCAATGGAAATTTTAAAATGTGAAAAAAATGATTAATTCAAATGTTTTCTGAGACTATAGAATTATTATTATTATTATTCTTATCTTTACCAGTAGTCCTTGTCGTTTATCAAGTTGTTCCATCGCATTTTATTTACTTTTTATGGTAATTTTTTGGCCCTCCATCTGAAGCTCTATTGGTAAACAACAGACAACAGGTTTCATGGAATGGTCATGAATTTGGTATTTTAGTATTTTTGGTGGGTATTGAGTATTAGGTTTTGGTAAACTTGCTTGAGAAACTGACATGCAATGGTCAATTTACCATGGGTTTCAGAATGATGAAACATTAGGACTGTTGCTATAGTGACTAACATGGGAAAAAGTCCTCAAAAATATGACATATAACAGGAAGCTGAAACTCTATACAACAATAGCTAGTAACATCATAATACTTTAGTACTATAGTCTTAATGACTATGTTGCATTAGCGTACCAAAGTCCACATCGTACAGAATAGACTCTCCACCATGTAGTCCACTTTCCACCGTGTGAACTGCCTCTTATAGTCGCCTATATGCCCGGGACCCCCTGCGCTTTTGGCCCTCGCATCTGCTCTTGTCTCCGTGTGTAGTTACGCCCCTGACCCTCACCATTGTACCCCCTTGATTTTAAGCTTTTAATACGAGAGGGGTGGAGACTGTACCAAACCTGGACCGTGTCATAAGGGGAGGGTCTTATGGGGCTGTATATGTTTTGCGCGCAGACATCTCCAAACTTCATATTATCCCGACTCCGGGAATGGCGAGTGCGCGTGACTGGAGAGGGGGAGCGGGCCGTGCGAGCTGAGCTGAGAAGGGGGGCTCCGGCTTATCCACTCTTTATAAAACCACCTCTTTCTTTCTTTCTTTTTTTTCTTTTTTGGAAAATAATGGGGACGTTCATTAAAAACCAAAAGGGGCACCCATCCTTTCGTCCTCCCTTTCCTTGCGCCTCAGATCGGGAGGGAGAAGCTGAATGGACGGCGCGCGGGCCACGTCACGACGCAGCACAGCCATGAAGAGCGCGAGAGCCAACCGCGAGCGCTTCTCCGCCGTCCGCCCGCCGAGCAGGACGCGCACACGGGCACTGGCCGCGGCGCGCGTCTTCAGGCTCCGTTACGTGAGTATCGCCGCTAATGGGACATAATGGGACGTGATGGAGGAGAGAATGGCGCGCGCACGGTCGTGGGTGTAGTAGATGAGGATGGAGGTGGAGAAGGAGCAGGGCGCGCAGGTTCTCCTCGTGAGCGCACGCACGGAGCAGAGCGCGTGCGGTGTGGACGGTGTTGCGACAGTGTGAGGCAGGTGTGATGGGCACACAGCGATTTACGCGAATCTAAAGAAGAAATGTGCAGAGTAAATGCTGTGATTTTAACAATGGCGATATATGTGGAATAAATATAGAAAATAGAAATAACAGAACCATATTCCAATAACCGTGAAAGTAACAACTGGCAACAATGGAATACTTTTGCGGCACTTGATTTGATTTGATTATATGCGTGTGTCTTGTGTGTTGTGTTGAAACAGCAACAAGTACAAGAGTATCAAAGACGAAAAGTCATTGGCTGAAGTTGACGGTTTGTTGAGGTTTATATGGAAAGTGTAATTGGAAAAAATGTATTAAAATGGTTGCTTTGGTACCAAATGGGAAGAATCGCATACAAAGTTGTTAATTGTTTAAATAAGATAGGCAAATTTTCACTTATTGTGTGTTACTCAAACCTGTAGATGGCTGGTGTTTTTCCTCTTCCAAATAGTTTACGCGGACTTTCCAAACTGTGTGACCTTGTAAATTGTACTAAAGCCGAATTTATATTGAATACATGTCCGTCTTTTGTCTTTGCACTGGTCATTTCTCAGTCCATTCTTCAGCAAACACACACATCATCTTCAGGTGCGCGTGTGTTAATTGGAGCTCTACAGCCCACGTGGCTGCGATAGGCGCGCGGGGAGCACCCCAGGCCCCTGAGTGCGTAATGGCACACAGAAAGTAAAGTGAAGTGGATGCAGCGCACGGCTCGCACCCACAGCCCGCGGATCAACTCACCACAAGGCCAAAGATCCCGAGCGCACGTGTGCACCGAGGACGGGGCCTAGACACGTGTGTGGGACGTGGCTCCAAACGCACAAAATAAAAAGGAGATTATGAGGCATATGCTGGCGCCAAATACGTGTTGGATAATCTGGCGTTGCGTAAAATCGTGTTTTTTATTTTATTTTATTATTATTATTATTTATCTTTATGCAATGAATTGAACATATCATAATTGTTTTTGGTGATTGAGAGTGTATTCAAAATAGGACACCCACGGCACTCAATATGGTTATGTTAAAAATACTTCCTTAATCGCTTTGGGAAACGTTGAATTAGAGCGGAAAACATAAAACATTCATTATAACAAAACAAAGGAAAGCAACACACTCCTCGTTAACACACTCGACACTGCACTAGTGCTAATGTACAAAGAGAATGGCGTCCGGCTGTGCGTAATATTTTGATTTCCATCTCGTAATAATACAGTGATGTGCAGGATGAATACACACTCCTCTCACACCTACTCATCGAAGTGATGTTTTTTCTTGCACCTGGTAAATTGTCGAGTGGTCGTGTTCGTAAACTGGGCCACTTTGTTGTCTCGTGATGTGGTGAATAAAACGTTGTTGTTGTTGTTTTTTCAGGGTTCCCCGGAGAGACATTGAGCGGCCTCAACACGTGGCACACTGGAGGTACACACACACACACACACACACACACACACACACACACACACACACACACACACACACACACACACACACACACACACATACACAAGCAGAACAGCTATAGAGTTATTACAGAACACGTTTGGGCTCGTAAAATAAATATACCGTCCACTCTTGGTCATAGAAACGTTATGATAATGTGTTTTGGCAATTATGGGTTATTATTAGCCATATAGTATTAAGTTGTGTTAGAAATAAAATGCTTTACATAACAATTTATATGTGTCGCCTGTGGGAACACATACCACAGTAACTAATGTTTTAAAAATGCAAACAATTTTTTTAATAAATCGGGGAAAAGTAATAGTATCACCTGCTCTATCGTCATATTCAGTTAACACGTTAACTGCTTAAAAATAGATGTTCGATATTAGTTGATTTTAAACTTACAAAACACGTGATTGCAGTAAGTAAAGTCGTGCGTAAAACTCGCGCGTAATGATCAGTTCCCGCGTAATAGATGTTTAATTTGGAGAGGTCAAATTTAATCACGTGGTCTAGAGCTGGCGAACGTGTGTGCCAATTAATATATGACGTCTCTGATCAATTTAAAGCTTAAGGAAGGTTGAAAAATATTGCAATAAAATATATAATCATAAAATGTAATGGTTTAAAATAATGAATTTGGCAACACATCAGTTAGCCTAAATCATCTTAGCTTTTAAAAGACATAGAATAAAACAGGAGAATGCTTTGAAGTCAATTATCGAAATGGAATAAATTCATTAGAATTATATAACAACCGCACAGTCATGGCGTTAATGAAGGAACTATTAATGATAATGGGGAAATAAGTGCAATCTGCATATAATTATCTGTGTGTGCTGCCTGGAGAGAGTGGACCAGATCAGATGTGAGTCATAAAGCTAGCAGCCATCTTATTCCTATTGCTAAATATTAGTGTGACGAATTAGCCAGAATTAAGACGTGGAATTAGAGGCATTCGAAGATAAATATTATGAGGTCTATTCCACAAATGCAGTAATTTCTCAATGCCTGAACCACAATGGGTTGTGTAAAGGCTAGCAGAATTTTTGTTATGCTTCCATAGGTGTAACAGCACAACACACAGTATCTTTGCTATCAAATAATATAATAATACAATAATACAATAACTTTTTCCAAAAACAGAGGCTACATGCAGATTTTGGTGTTGAATTTGTATTATTTAATTACATTTTTAAATAGTTTTGTGTGTTGGTGCAAGCTGTGTGTAAGCAAAGAGCCTATTCTATTCGTACAAAGATTGTAAACAAGGCAAGAGCGTTAACTAATTGCATATTTCCATTTTTTGTTTAAAACAATGCTAGCTACCATTATGAGCCCATGCCTTCTCGATGTGCACAGCAGATGTGATGGGTAAACGTAACGCCTCGCCCCCTCTGTCGGCCTATTCTCATTTGTGCTCTATATCTCTCCATCATGCTGTGATTGGAGTGGGTGGGACTAGGCTAAACCATAACAGCATGGGCACGTACATACAGCAGCACCCGGAATTAGACTGTGCCATTTGCCAACGTGGTGGTAGCGTATGGGAGATGATAGCTGTAAATATGCTAAGAAAGTGTCCTACTAAAATAAAGGCTGCGAAATGTTGCTAATTTGCTCGCTGTCTGAATTCAGTTTGTTTAGCCTATAATGATCTACGCTATAGGCATGTGCTAATTAACAGAGCGTACTAATTATAAAATCACATTGTTCTGTTTCTACCCCTCTCTGAGCTCCGATGTAGAAATTAGAAACCAATTTTCTTGCTAGCCGTATGACCAAAGAAATTAGCTGAACTTTTTTGGCAATGGCTAATGTATTATACATACATCCATACAGAGTTATGCTTGTCCCTAGTAAGTTTAACTCCACTACTGCCTATACCTTTTACTTTTTATACATATGTTTTACGACGCAAATTAACCAAGAATCTAATGAGCAAATTTCATTATCAGAGATATATTTTTTTAAATGTTACCTTTCCACATCTGTAGGAGCTTATCTAAATCATGCTGCATATTTGACATCTGAACCTAGTATCAGATAGTGTAAATTAAGAGCAACCTGATATTTTTGTAGCATTTTCCAACTAAACAGCATGCATCTTTTTTCATTTGGGCCATTGCGGGGGTCTGCGTTTGAAGCCTTCACCCTCCTGTAGCTTTGCCAGTCAGTTCTTGCGTGTGGTGGGGGCAGTCGCCCTCATTGGTTGCCAGGTTGAGGGAAGCATGGATGCCGTCAGTGCTGCTATAATTGAACTTGGATGTGCTTTCTGTTAAACCGATGCCGCTTTTCTAATTGTTTGACGTGGGTTTTTTTTTTGTAAAGAACAATTAGCACGGCAATCCAATCAGGGCTTTTGTGGGGCAAAAGGAGCGCTCTGATTGGCAGTGGCGTTGTGAGGCGGAGCCGAGGGGCCACTTGGCGATGACATAAAACCAAGGGTGAAAGATTTAAGGGGAGCTGTAGGCCTCAACCCCAAGGACTAGGCGTAAGTGTAGGCCCAGCTCACCCGCTTTTCGATCTACTATATTTTGAAATATTTCATACTTTTCAATATATTCTAAACCAGTGACCATGCTTGCTTACTATAACGCTGCTCTCTTATTTTTAGGTCAAAATGTTGACCATGTTTCTTCACCTACGACATGAGAGGATGGGTAGCCTTCGGGGTTGGTTGTTATCTTTGGTTATCTAGCTGTATGAGTGATGTACATTCTTCATAAAGCTAGATAACCGAAAGTAACAAGAATCCCATTACGCTCCTTATAAGGCATTCAAGAAACCCAAAATATGTATCTGCTACGAACACCATCTCAACTGGACAGTGTTTGAAAGGGATTGCAAATAAAGGTGAGTTGTGTGATTTGATAAAACTGAAAGAATTGTTTTTGAAACTTTGAAATATCTTGTATTCTTGCTTTCTAAGAAGTTGTAAAAATGGGACATGTTCTGACATATTTTAATTCTCCACTTGGATGCACTGGCTATACTCCATAACAGTTGAGTTGGGGCAACAGGATCAGTGCAAATCTAATAGGCTTTGTGATCCTTGTGTATGAGGCCGAATGCCGAGGCTTAGACTTAGCGTCACATGCAAACCCACTTTCACTCCTGTAGCAGCTGGACTGACGAGTTGGTTAATGCTACCCAGGTTACCGATCAGTTTGAAATTCACTAGCATCATTGGCATTGCTCAGAAAGAATGTTGTGATGCATACGCCGCTTTGAATTATACTATGTTCCGACTGCTGTGCAAGTTAAGAATGCAAGATAATCCGAGCTCCCAACGCCCTGCTGGTACTTATGTGAAAATACCAGAATTAGTTTTAAGCTAGTTTTGTTAAGTTAGCTGTTGTTGATGTTTTTCTCTCTCTCTTCTTTCCTTCCCACCTACTCCTTTCTTGGTTTGTCATGAAAAGATGTTTGATTTGGGTCTAGGTCCTTGTTTGATTTGACGTGACAGTTGGCTTTAACTGTGAATGGGCTGTAGCAGAGCCTCCTTTGCGAGAGGTGCTGCCATGTGGAAAGACCTGAAGGGATCGCGTTCAATGCCATAAGAGTTACGCAGGCGGGCGGGTGGACGGTAGACAGGGAGGGAGGGGAAGGAGGAGTGGTCCAGGGGCAATCAAGCAGAAAGTACCCCTGGTGACGAGAACTGTGGGTTAGAGCAGGGGAACAATCTGAGCCCTTTAGGTTCTTTGGCCAGACCCGTGGTGAGGAGTAATTGGTCAATCAGATCCTCAACCTTCAGGCCCGCTATGGCTGATTGAAGGTGTGATTTCTTTTCTGGCCATCTATGCTTGAGGGTCACTCCTGCGGTGCCAAGATTGTGCACCAGGTCCGAAGGTTTTCCCCTCTGATTTGGAGTGACCATGCTAGCAGTGAGCTCCAATACACATTCCACAATGCCTTCTCAACACGCCTCTACTAAAACATCTACTCCCGTGTCCAAATATTCGACTCGGCGCGGTGCAAATTTTGGAACATTCAAGCCAAGGGAATATTAAATTCCTAAATTTGAGCATGGCAACCCTTCCCTGGCGCTGTCATCCTGGACGAGGCTCGCAGTTGTGGAGGTTTACATGGTGCATTGCAGCTGCTGTGTGTGATGTTTTGGCTTCAGTGAGGGAGGAAAAAGGGCTGTGACAGGAAGTGACAGCCAGAGATGTAGCAAGGTGGCATATCTTTAACCTTACCTGTGTTTCAATATAAAATAAGATGTTAAACAAAACCTACATTTTGTTGTGGTACAGCCATTAAAAATACCTTGTAATTCAGTAGTTGACATACCAAGTGAACTTCCAAACAGCATGTTAATTTAATCCTACATAAAGCATGCTCTAAATGTAAAAATGCACTTTGTCACTAGTGGGCATATCATTTTGTATATGACCTTGAGAGTGAATGGTTGATGTGTTATTCCTTCCAGTATATTAGCCACTGTTGTTGCTGTACCTACCTGTTGTGTCTGACTTGATTATGCCTCACAAATAATAGTGTTAAATATGTTATGAAATAACAAATCACTTAAAAAAATAGTTAAAGTTAATGCTACATTTTTATTTATAGTGAACATCAGTGTAATCCCTCAGTCTTCCAAGTATTATCCATAGCAAAAAGTAAATAAATAAATAAATGAATGAATAAATAAATACATAAATAAATAAATACATAAATAAATAAAAATAAATTCTATCAACTGGACAAAAGTTTTAGAGTGAAGATGTTTTGCTGCAATAGTGAAAGTCAAAATGTGACCTTATAAAACTTTAAAAGTGCTTTTGTTGACCCCTAACTTTAAACCTCTATTATTGATTCCTCCATACTTTCCTTGATGTTAGCCACATTGTTGAGGGCTAAATGGAAGGGAAGTCCTGGACAGATTGCGCCCGAAGCAATGCCTTAGGAGACTCATGTCATGGTGCAAACCCTTTATGCTAGCGCTGTGTGTGGCTCTGTTATATCGCTAACACTTCACACTGGGGACCCTGGGGTGGAGACAGTCCTAGTTTGTGCTTCCCCGCGAATGGCAAAACGGGATAGGAGAGTTCCGAAACCTCCGCCACCTCCGGGCTTCATTCTCTGTTCCTTTTCTCTCCTTTCTGTGTGTCCTGGGGCAGTGTAGAAAGCAAACGAGAGAAGAAGGAAGCCAGGAAGAGGAGAGGCGAAGGGAAGGGAAGGAGGAGGGTTGGTGGATTTCTCTTTGCTTTCATGCACTGGGCAAGCAGATTTAGACTCCAAGTGTCAACTAGAAAAACAGCCATTGTGGAAGGCCCCTACTTGCCCCCCCCTACCAGAACACTTTACAGTCAATAGAGCTAGTGCACTTGTCACTGAGGGTACAATGCAGCCCTTTGCCTCCCTTTCAGCCCAGCCGGGTCCTAGCAGCCAGACAGTTTTCTGAATAAGAGCGAGTGATTCTTGCCCCCCTCTTCCTGCCTCTCTTTCTGTAGCTGGACCACACCAACAGGGTTTGGAAAATGGCTTCGCAAGAGAATGTTATTTTGTGCAACAGTGGCATTCCCTCCACCCCTTTCTCTCAGTGCCGCATGAATGTATCGAAGGCGGTTGCAAAAGTCAATGAGCCCCCCCTACAGACAAAGGAGATTAGGTTTGGCAACTTGGCAGTAACAGGTGTACTTTGACTGTGTTGGGACCACACGAGGGGTGGCTTCTACTGGCTGACCCACCATGCTGCCTCCTTCCTTTTAGTCGTGAATTCCGCGGAGATAAAGATGGAATTAGCTTTGTGCTTTTGGACGGTTTCAGACCTTGTCATTCTCGTCAAAGGCCCACCCCAGCTGCCTGAAGTGAGCTTTTGAAAGGCCAAACACTAGCTTTATTTTGCTACATTTGTTATGATTTACAAAGTTGTCTCCAAAGAGATCTGGCAGATATCTTTAGATCTTGGCTATGCTCACCCAGGGGAGTAAGTTAAGAGTAAACAATGCGGGCACACAGAGAAAGAGACACTGTTAGAGTGAGCTTTGCACAGCGCCAGAGCATGAATGCATTTCCACATTTAGGCCAGACACCGATGCTGAGGAAAGGAAATATCTGACAAAGAGAATAAGGGAACTCTTTCTACAACACCGTCAACCACAATAATTCAAGCCATTGAGTAGCAGGACAAACAGTCTCTCAGACGCTGAGCAAAACAGTGCATGCATTTGTTTGTTCCAGCGATACAGCTTTTACTGAGCGCTCCGGAAAAGCCCATTCTAGTGAAATGACTTGGCAAAGTGTCAGTGAAGGGTCTGTTCAGACTGAAGCTGCTCCCGCTACCATTGTGCTGCTCACTCTCACACCTACCAGCCCGAGTAAGTACACAATTTCATTGTTGCGTGAGCTGTTAATATCAGAGGCTCTACAATAGACCCATTCGCCATATTTGCATAAGGCACTTTTCCAACAAGGACCCAGAGAGGGCTTGAAAGCTGGCCCACTCCAGCTCCAATGGCAAAAAAATGTCAAGTGCCAATTAGAAGAGGTTTGCCACAATTCAGCCGTACCCCACCCCTGTATGCAGTCGCTCCCCTGGCTGCCCACCCACCCCAGCTTATCACACTCCTCATCACCCCTGCTTCTGTCACCTTTTACTGGCAATTTCAGACACAGACACTGGAGACAAAAGCTGCTTCTTCCGCTGCTGTCTAATGGAAGATTCTTTCTGCCGGCCCCCTGTGCTAGCTCCTGCAGACTGTTGTGCGATTAGTCAGCTCTCTTTGTTGATTTGCTTGAATAGAGGTGCTAAGTATCTATATGTGGCTTAACCTGAGAGTTACACTCCATCTGCTATATGCAATAATGACGTGACTGGGACGTTTGCATGTGCAGAGGAGAGACATCTGATTTCTACACTCGTCATGACTCTGTGTAGGTGTTAATAGTATTACATACAACTATAGCAAATTCTATTAGGTGGAAGATACACTCACACACTATCACGATGGTGTGTGCTGTATTTTCTATAGATGAGTCAAATCAAGACTTGCTAGCTCTGGTGAATAACTGTTTATGTCTGTGCAAATGCTGAAAAGCTGGATTATTTTATCTAACGGAAAGTGATAAGACTGCAGGAGATTGTCTTCTATTTCCAGTAATCGAATGTTTACATCTCGCCAACAAAAGGCTGGATCATCAAACACCTAACGGCAGTGTGTAAAATCACAGCAATGCAGAAAATCAAATAAAAAAATGAAGTCTTCCACACAATAAAAGAATGTAATCATGTTTGCCCAATTGGACTACTGTTGTTTTCCGGTGAGCGTTTACCTAACTTACTGCCTCCTGCCACTCACACAGATTTTTCCTGTGTCCCTTTTCTCTTTCATTCGTTCATTCAATCTCTGTGTCGAGCTCTTTTTTCCCACCCTTGATTCTCAGATGGTTGGATCTGATTTGCATGCATTTGCATAATGAAAGTCATTTGCATGCTCAGGGGCAGACTGTACCATGAGAACAGACATGAAAAGGTGTGTGTATGTGTGTGTGAGATCACCCTGCATCTGCACGACTCTACGCACCATACACTGCACCGACGCAAAAAATGTGTACCCTCTGATTTTTTTTCTTGTTTTGTGTTTTTTTCCGCGTTACACAGGCTACAGTACCAGTGCCACGCCAACGAAGAGAAGCTGGCAAGGGGAACAACAGATCGACGGAGGAGGGGTTGCTGTTGATTCTACTCCTCTGCATCGCCACCCGCCCCCCCTCCCTCTCCCTCCATCCTCAGCACACTGCCCTTCTTTCCTGTACAACAAGACGCCACCATCTTAGAGCAGCGCTGGCACGAAATGGAAGAGGACCAATGCAGGTAACGTCTGCACAAAACACGTCGCCCGCATTGCCATATGTCCCCCACTGGCACACCGACAAGTCCGTGGCCCACTGCTTTTTCGTCCCTCATCTCCACCATTTATGGATAGGCTTCATTTCTAATCACCTTTTGTTAATTGCACGATTCACGATGGGTACGTGCGAAGGGGGGTTGGCGTAGACGAGGGCAGGGCTATTTTTTTTTCTATGTACATTCACATTAAATCACTCCAATCTCAATGCTTCTCTGGAGGCTTTTGGTGGGCATCTGTGCTCCGAAACTCGTTTTTGTTTTTTGTCTATGTCATTTGGGAATTCTCGTGCCATCCTTCTGTACAGTATGCACCCCGATGTGGCGACAGCTGCCATTTTGTAGAAGGTACGCGGAGTGCCATGCAGTTTGGACAATACAGAAGACGATTTTTGCATAGTTCCAAAATACAGTAATTGTTCCTTATTAACACAATTACGCCAGTTGTAATCCTCTCTGTGCTTTGAAATGAGGTCACTGTGTGAAGAGAGAGTGATAACTGCAGCCTCTCCATCTGAATATGACCAATATAAACCCACAGCTAAAAATAGGCAAGTGAAGGAGATCAGTGGCAGATGGAAGTTGGAAATTGGGGCATTGATAGTTAAAGATTCGTTTTCGTGGCTGGTGTCAAAAGCATAGTTCTCATTGAGTGCACTTGTTGTAGCAGTGTATTATTCCATTCAGGCATCTTGCATATTTAAAAACAGCTTAAACTGAAATACCAATTAGTATCACACAGACTTGCTTAAGTAAGCCAAGTTGTAAACAGTGCACACTATTGTTCTGAGAAAGAGACCTAGTTTGGGGAGGTCAGGGCCAGACGTTGAACAGAAGTGCAACTATAAGGATGTGATATTTCTTAGGGGATGTCTGGGTAACTTACATTTCACTGATGTGTCCTTATTAAAACATTTTAGCAAAAGTATTTGTCAGGATCTAATATTGTTTCCAAATGAGGCCAAGCTTTGCGAATTCATTTTTTAGTTGAGGCGTCGCTTGCTTTGCTGAGACTTGCGATGGTAACTGTGTCAAAGGCAATGTGCGCTAATCACAGAAAGGCCTCCATAAACAGGTGGTAGATTGAGCCAAGGGGCCAGGGCCATTCTCAATTTACTGTGTAAATTATGCAGAGCCCAAAACAATACAAACAGTAGACAGTGGAGTGGCTGGCGTTGGCTAATGAGATGATGAGAAGAAGCCTGGGAGGGCTGAGGTGAGGGGGTTGTGTCTGCTTGTGTGCTGGGAGTGTGTGAGGGTCTGGGGCTGGCAGCGCTGCAGACTGTCCCATCAGACTGTGGAGAGTGGGAGGGAGGTGGCAGGCAGCTGGGGCACCCTGCCCCCATTCAGCACCAGCCTTGGGAACCCCTATGGCAGGGGTCTCCTGAACACTGGCATAGAGGGGCCCCTAAAAAGTCTGTCTGCAACCCCCATCTCTGCCATTGCCACCAAGACTGGCCCTCCTCCCTCTGTCTCCCTCGAGCACCCCCCACTCCACACTAATGTGAGGCTCGGGGCCTGGGAAGGACTTCAAGTTCACGGCCAGACCTCCTATTGAGCTGACAGGCTGACTGTTTGCTCAATTCGGATTCCTATTCAGAGTGCTCTGGAGGACTGGGGGAGGAGTATGGCTGATGGGACACCATAGAGCCGTGATAGCTATTCATTCAGACGGGGAGGGGAACATAGAGGAGAGGGACGTGGTGCATAAATAAAAAGTGAGGAATCCAGCCTCAAAGTTTGCTTTGAGCGGTGTGCGCCTCTCTCACACTCTTTTAGACTCTTAATTACCGGCACCTTCCACTTTTTCCCTCTTTACCCCCACCCACTTCTCCCCATCTCTTTCTCTCTCACACACACATTCACACACACAAAATCACAATCATTCTCATCATCCTCTCCATCCTCTGGTTTTATTAGGCCACATGCTGAGGCTGTAAATTTACCATTAACAAGCTTATTCACTGTAGTCCTCTCAACAAAACAAGACCATGATGCCGATAACTCAAAGCGACACCAATACCCGAAACTGCCTTTTATACCACCAACCTCAGTCTGAGCCCCTCCCTCTCTGGACCCTTACCCACGGATTGGAGCATATTTGCAGTAATTTGTCCCACCAATATCCCCTGTCTGCCTGCCTGGCTCATTTACATTGAAGGGTATAGGGCGGTAAGAGAGGAGACCACTAACCTTAAATCGCACTATTCGCACCCTAAGATAATCAGCTAGCATTCTTCAGGTTAGCGAGAAATCTGCTGAAAATGACCTGTAATATTAGTTCACACTGCACTCTTTGACCTGCCATAATATGTTAAGTTGTCTGAGCTGAAGGGAAAATCTAACAAAAAGTATTTCAGAATAGGCTTGTGAAGTCCACTTTAGCCGAGCTTAGCTTGTGTCACATGCTTCCACTTTGTATTAACAGCTTGTTGCGTACCAGGCTCCCGCAAACCAGCCCTTCCAATTTCAGCCCCAATCCCTCCTCATTTAGAACAATGTACTTACCTTACCCTTACTCAGCACACAAATGGACAAAATTATAAACACATCGAATGAACTTTTCAAACTAATCTTTCATAATGTTCATGTTTTTGATACATTCATAAGGAGACAAAGATTTAAAACTATTCAAAAAGGGCTCGCTCATGATTAGTTTACTCTGAGTTAACATTTCAAACTTGATTTCGATCACGAGGAATAGACTCAATACGCAATACTGATTCCAAACACTTTATTTAGACAATAGAATGTGATTTCAACAGTAAAATAGTACTTTCTTTTATAGTTCCATTTGATATTTTTATCTGTGTAATCCCTCAGTAGTTTAGGGAGGTTCCATTGTGGCCCATGGGCGTATATTAGTCTATGTGCTCTTATACTTGTTCTGATACAACTTAAAATCATTCCAAAGCTATTCAGGAAAGGTTCAGGATCCGTTCTAAGTATTTAATTTCAATACCAGTTGTAGTATTGATTAGTATCTGATTTTCGATACTTTGACATCCATACTCTTGTTGTATTTTGATTGATTGATGGACATTAAAAAAATCTTGCATTGTCCTGTCTTCAAGGCTTAAATGCGCAAAAAATGTCTGGTTTGACCTACCCCCGATCTCAGCCCAAAACCATCGAGTTACTTGTGATTACAAAAAAAAAATCATGTTGCAATTTTTCAACAGCAAAAATATGTAAATAAAGCAACTATTTCTTTCCTTTTTCAGAAAATTCAGCGTATGGGATGAAAATGGACCAATCGCAGTAAGAGGGACAAGAGGACGAAGCTGTGGCTGCTAGCTCACCCTCATGTGAAATTGCCTGGTAGCATTTTTGCTAGCTGGACGTTAACTTTGGATGTTCTCTTTTCCTGGATGGCAGTGAACACAACAGTGGACTCCAAACACTATGGACACTTGCATTTGTGAAGAGGAAGAATTTGCATTAACCTAACCTTACTTTTTGTGTTTTTATTTAGGCTAATCTAACAACTAGCTTCTGTATCGTTTATTTGAACTGTAGCCCTTTTGATTTTTTTTTCGTTATTATTATTATTATTATAATACAGTAGTTGCTAGGACAAGTGAATGTGAGACCCACGGCAGCAGTGAATATTACTGCACTGCGATTGGACGGCTCCGTGTGTCACATGACGCAATGGCGAAGGAGAGAGCTGTCGACCTTTATACTCTATGCAACTGTTTGAATTATTGTTCTTTTTATTTTTGCTTTTGTTCACATTGTAACCTTTTAAAGAGTTTACATTGAAATGGAGGGCTGGTCAGTATTCTGTGGTAGATGAGAGATTTAGTCCTGGTTTATAGTTGATATCTCTGCTATGACTTAAGCTATCCAGATGTAACGAAAACTGAAGCAAAGCTCAAGTTTGAAATTTATCAGCGGAATTGCAGTGAAATCATGTCTTTTCCAAAAACTGTCTGATTTGTGTGGACGTTTTTATGTGGATATTGCTTACAAAAAATGCACCTACATAATTATTGAGTTTGATTATTGAGTCTATTTTTTCTAGATCTAGAAAGCTCAACTTTGCGCAATTGCCAGGAAAATCAAGTCTTTTCACAAACTGTTCGAATTCTCCCTGAACAGTTTGTGAATCTGCCCACATACTTATAATGACCGCCTTCCATTTCTAGTTTTGTTTTTGGGGCTGCCAGTTTTATTACCAAGTCTCTGTTATTTCTAGATGCCAGATTCCAGATGGTTCGAAATATCCAAATATGTAGACCTTTATATATTTGGATCCTTCTCCCAAAAAAGTCTGCCCACATAGTTATACTGACCCTCACCTTCCATTTTTAGTTTCATTTTTGGAGCCGCCAGTTTTATTACCAAGCACTACATGTTCTAATACAGTTGAACAGAAATGAAACGGGCGTTGTGACAGATGACAGCACAGTTTTCATCTCCAGATATATTGCGTTCCACATACCCAGCCTTAACAGACTTTGATTCTACACTGTACCCACCAGACAGTCTCTATCAATGCACGCGAGGCTTACACTTTTAATATCCCTGACAGAACAGGTATGTTTGATCAGTAGTATGTGAGGCAACTGGCCTGTGGAACTATGTATACACTACATTTCCAAGAATGTTTTGAAGGCAGGGGCTTTGTACCTGCTTTCCTCCGGTGATATAGTGTACAGCGTGACAAATACACTTAAAGTAGTCTCTTAATTTCCTGTCTGTGGCGTTTAAATACTCCCATACACATAGCAGAATGTAATAAAGCAAAGTGCGTGTTATCGTAGCCTGATTCATTCAATATTAATTTTCGGAAAGTGGCAATTTTTTATTACGTTTGATAATCTATGCAAATCTTTTTAAATATGACTTTAAACAATCTATGCGTGTGCAATTGATTCAAAAGGGGACTATCTTGGCCTAATTTGGGAAATGTATTCTTTTGATAATCATGCAGTGCTCCAGACAATTACTTATCTGCCTGGATAAGCTTGAAATGATGTTTTTAATCTGCGGTACAAAAAGTCACTCTTCTCATATCAGGCCAGAGGCTTGGAAACTATCAAGTCAGTCTTAAATTAGATTGTCTGTTCCTTTAAATCCAGATCAAACATGTTTGATCATAGGATTTGCACTGGTTAGTATTGTTTATATGTGTAATACATGCTATGAATGAATGAGTCGTCACCTGATGTGCCTTCTTGTGTATGGACAATTTTTGTATGTTGTAATCATAATAAAGGTTTACATTGAAAACAGTGCGTGTCTATGAGTGGTGTATCAGACTATTTGAATGAGTGAATTAATATTATTATTGTTATTTGGTAATATTTTGGTTTATTTTAGAAACAGAGAGAGAACTACACATGTAAAGAAATGGTACACACCAAAATATGGACAAAATAGTGTCTTAAAAACATGAAAAAACAGAACTAGTTCATTTTAAATGGTCATTCCTCAATTGCCTTGTACATTTAAAGCATTCTTATTATTCACGACGATGAGTTTTCGCTACTTTCAAAGGCCAAAGCATTGTTAGCTTTGCCGTCATGGGGATGCTAACAACAACTAGCATGCTAACACTCGCTTTCTGATTATGGGACAATAACATCTGTATGATTAAATACAATAGCTAACATGGAAAGAAATCTGGTGCAGGTCCTTTAAAGACTTCTTTTCCTATTGTTAAAGGTTCTTTAACTATTTCCTGTTTGAGTGTGTGCTCTCTTAATGGTGGAAGTCTTGGTCCATCTCCAGACCTCTTGTTTCAGTGTTATTCCTTTGCCTGGAATAAAATATAAGATATAAGATATAAGAAATAAGATATGCCTTTATTAGTCCCACAGTGGGGAAATTCCAGTTTTGCAACGCACAGATCAAGAACAGCAGGAAAATGTAGCATGCAATAAAACCAGATAATAAATAATGGCTTAAAATAATTAAAAAAATAGACCTAAAAATGTTTCACAGTGTGACATTGAACGTATCTATATTGCACGTATTCAATTAGAGTTTTTAATTGCTGATAATTACCTCACATTTTTACTGTAAGCGGGCTTGCCATTTTGCTCTGTAACTGGTCTTGGTGGCGCCACTTGCTTGTCTCCATGCAGATATAGTGGATAGCTTTAATGCTCTGCTGTGAAACATTTTAGATAACATCTCCATGGAGATGGAGATGGAGAGTGGCAAACTCCCTTCCACAAAATGTGCTCCACTTTTTTTTGTCCTTCAGTACCGAGTGTTATGATCAATGCTGTGCTCATGGACCCTTCTCCAGACCTTAATCGGGCGTACCGAATTCTAGAGGATTGGCATATTGTGATTCAGAATAATGTAATGTTGGATTGTAGCAAAGCACTGAGTGTGTAAATTGATTTGTATTGGTATTGGTGCTTTACTCTCTGCATCTAATCATATTTTATTGCCATATAATCAGGAAGTACATGTTAGCATGCTAGTTGTTAGCTTTACCATGATTGCAGCACATTGCTCTGGTCTCTGAGAATCGTGGAAAGTGCTTATAAAGAATTAAAGAATAACTCTGGATGATGCCAAAGGGTTTAAAATTAGCTGTTTTTTCGTGTTTTTTAAGACAGTAAATATCAGCGACAGCACCTTTAACAAAAAACTTCCATGTACATAACGTGCCAACATGCTGCATCAGACTCCTTGTGCTGCCACTTAATATCGCTCTAATTCGTTTTCGCGCGTATGTCTTTTTCACGAGCGTCGCCGTGGCTGCCATTCGTTTTACATGTTTGCCTTCTACATCTATCACATCGAGAGAAATCAAACGCACTCCAAATAAAGCACTACGGCCAAATGAAAAGATGATCACCGCTCTCTTGAGATCAGGCGCGTTTCAAAACATCACCATGAGGAAGAGGAGGGTGGGGGGGCTATATTTGTCGAAGCATGTGGCGCTCATCTCCATTGAGGCAGGCAGGAGCTATGGTAAAGCTATAGACAGTAGTAGCGTTGCAGGCATGGACGCGCAATATAGTAGCAGGTGATGAAATCTTAATCTCCTCTTGCGGCGCTATGAAAAATGGGCCAATATACATACACGCATTAGCACGCCGTTAGCTGCAATCGGGATGAAACAATAAGGCTTTGATCACGCGGAGACGGATCTGTGGAGGACACCGGTGTAGTGCCAGAGCTGGTTTGTGGTTCACTGTTAGGTAAATAGTGAATAAAGTATTAAAGTATTGCTATGTCAAAATAATAATAGTGAAGTAGAAGTATTTTCAAAAATTACTTAAAGGTGCGCAACTACTGTATATTTGGTGGAGGGTCCTCAACCTACTTATCTTCATAGTGATGTCATTGCTTTGCCTGGAATGTTCCATGGTATGACTTTACACATGTCCATCTAGCATTTATTCATTGCTGGTGTTTCTATTGCTCAAAAATACATTCATTCTGTGTGTCAGTAGGAGCGACTCTCCACAGATCTGAACTGTAATGTAGCATAATGCTGTAATCTGCTTGTTTCCCTCATGACAGAGAGGTTTAATCTATACTGTGGAACATTTTAAAAAAGCAATAATGTTTCCATGGAGGCAAGCACATGGCAGACCCTTCACTAGAAATGTTACACAGTGCACCTTTAAATATGATTAAAGGTGCTGTAACTGACTTTTTAATGTCTTAACGATCCCATGACATGGTACTTCTTGATGCTTTTATATGGCTCCTTAATGGTTCCCTAATACTGTAAATGAATCCTTCTTCAAAATCAACAAGATGAGAAAGAGTATTTTTTCTCTCTCTGGAACACTCCATAATGGGCGTTGTTGCTTGAATGCAAATGAGGAGAAAAGAGCTGGCCAATAGTAGAGGGTGGGGGCGTGGCCAAACTCTCCGCTCTCGCTCTGAGCGCTCAGCTGATCCATTTCCTTGTTTTTGCACGGGGGAGAGATTTGAAGCGTTCCATTGAAAAATAAACACATTTCCACATAAAATAAAATTAAACCACTGCTGTTCAAAGGTCCAGAGGCTCAGATAAAGGACTTCCGAGCCTAGAAACACTTGGACGTGCCTCCAGGCAAATAAAAAAACGCATTTCGCATTGCCTAGTGCATTCGCAGTCCAAACTCTCTGGGCGTGATTTACAGAGACGCTGAGTACAGACAGACGGGGGTGGAACTGCATTTGCATTTCTTTTTTCGATCTGACGTCAATAAGGTGCCTTGTTCAAAATCGCCCGTTTTAGCTCCGATTTTTTGTAACGCAGAAAAGGATCGCAAATGCTCAGTTTAGACATTTCACAACTTTTAACCATGGGGGGGGGGCTAAACAGGGTAGGGGAGCTCACATTAACGTTCAAAAACCTCAGAAAGTGAAAATTTCATGCCATGGGACCTTTAAAATGTGAAAAACTGAAAATTTTGCAGTGATCCAAAGTTATTCCTCACTTAGCTTATGCATTCTGAGCAACCTAATACTGCAACGAGTTTATAAGCGAGGCCAAAGTGGAGTTTGCCATAATGCTAGTTGTTGATAGTTATTGATTATACTAACAACAACTAGCATGCTAAGAGCGCACTTCTTGATTCGTGGACAAGATAACGCTTTGTAATTAGGTGCAGACAGTACACGGCAAACTTCTTTTGACCAGAAGAGCTGCTTATAATATCTGTATGAGGTAAGACACATTTTGCTGATATACATGAGAAAATTTAAATACAGACATGCTTAATTTTTAAAATAATTTAATATTAGTTATCAAATGGGGGCATGGTCCAGCAGCCTGTATCAATAAGTCTACAAAAGTGAAACCAGCTGTAATTATGATAAGGTGTAATATCTTGCTATATTTATCCAACCACACTATTATATTCCTAAATACAACATTTTAAAAAATAAATATATAAATCAGCAACAATAATAACAACAACAACAACAATGCTAATGTGTACTATTCATGCAGAAAAAAAAGTTTAAGTAAAATTAGATTCAAGTCCATTTTCAAAGCTACAGTAGAGAAGATGAAAAATGTAGCTACATTTACCTAACCATAATACAAAAATAGGCATTTATATATTTCTTTTCAAAGTACACAACTCTGAAACATACCATGTTGCTAATGTATACTCTTGGACATTGTAATGCTGCTGCTAACAACATTATTCCAGTAGAGGGGAAAAAAAAGTTAAAGTAAAATGAGATTCAAGTCCATTTCCAAGCTAAAGTACTTGTAACTGAGTAAATGTAATTGCCCCCCCCCCCTCTGCTGACACCACATATGGCTCCCGCGCCCATGTCGGCATATGGGCCCCTCACAATTCATTAGCATTGTCATGTAAACGAGGCTAATCCCACTGTAAAACAAATGGAATACGCTGCTTTACTGTATGCACGCACATCTCACGCCCGTTTTTCATCCATTTCCAGGTCTTTTATTCCTCTCTGTGTAATTTAATCAAAGAGCAGATTTAATGCTACTTCCTGAATGCACAGATTTTACAAGGTGCTTCCTCTTTCGTGTTTACAGGCGCTTTGAGAATTCGGCAAAAAGCTGACTAGGGATTTCAAATCGTCAAAATGAACCTTTCCTTTTTAAATACACTGTATAGGCCTATGTTTTTTATTGCTTTAGAGGTGCATTGTGTAACTTTTCTGGTGGAGGGTCCGTCAATGTTTTTCTCCAAGGAGATGTTACTGCTTTGTCTGGAATGTTTCACAGTATGGCATTAAACCTCTTTATCTTCATGGAGACCAAACCAGCCCAAGTTACAGATCAGGTCTTTGGAGAGGCGACCCCGCTCACAGAATCCCTGTTTTTCTAGGTATTTTTGAGCTTTAAAACCACATGTAATTGAATAAATGTAAAGTAGAGCTGTTTAATGTCATACTACGGAACATTTCAGGCAGAGCATTGACATATCCATAGAAACAAGCAGATGATGGACTTCAAGGGTAGATATTAGCTACAGTGAAAAGTTTTTTGTTTGGTTGATTTTTTGGTATCTTAGAAATCATAATTTTATTGGCCCAGTCGATACATGAAATAGGCTAAAATAGGCTCATTAAACTGCATTCCATAGTTCAACTGTGTAACTTTTTGGTTGGGGGTTCGTCACCTGCTTGTTTTTGTTATGTTACTGCTCTGTTTGGAATGTTCCATAGTATGACATTAAACAGCTCTACTTTACATTTATTCAATTACAGGTGTTTTTATAGCTCAAAAAACTCAGAAATCCTGACTGTGACTTGGTCTGGTCTCCATGATGATTAAAAGGTTTAATGCCATACTGTGAAACATTCCAGATAAAGCAATAACATCACCGTGGACAAAAATATTTGACGGATGTTGCACAAGAAAAGTTACACAGTGCACCTTTAAGTAAACCTGTGATCATTAAAATACTGATGGAAGTTTGGTTTTGAATGTCAAATTTCTGAACCTTAAACTTTGCGTCTGAATAAACTGTGTAGGCATACGGTGATTCAGCCTTACTGGTCAAGACGCTATAAATGTCTATGCTATATGATGAGTACACTATGCAACTTTTCTAGTGGGGGGTCTGCTGCTTGTCTCCATGGCGATGTTATTGCTTTGCCTGGAAGACATTAAATCTTTCTGCCTTAATTTTTTTTTTATTGGTTTTGAAAAACATTCTTTCTTACTCGGGTCTCAGCTCTTGACTTGCCTGCTGATGCCATATTCTTGTCTCCATGGTGATAGATACCTTCATTGTCATACTGTGTAACATTCCAGGCAAAGCAAGAACATCTCCATGGAGACCACAGGAAGATCTGAAATTCAAGCAATGAGACAAAATTCAACACAAAAGCTAAAATAATAATTACTATAGTCTAAGTAATAGATTAATACCTACAACAGTATTATACTTGCTTGTTGAGATTTGAAAGGTCCTATATTACGCAAAATTGACTCTTGTGAGCTTTTAGTCATGTTATAATGCTTTTACCTTCAGAAAAACATACCTGGCGTTGTGTTTTGTTTCATTCACACATGTTTGAGTAACCCTTTATTATCAGTCTGTCTATATCTCCAAAGCTCAAAATGCCCCGTTCCACCTTATCACGAAGTTAACACCTTTTACCGTTTATTTAGCCGAGATTGGAAATTCCAGGGCTGAAATCATCCAAATATTTCTGGTGAAGGTGTATGGAGTCAGAAAATAGTGTAACATGGGCCTGTCCAATGTTTTTCTGCATGGAGACGCAATTGCTTTGTCTGGAATGTTTCACAGTGTGGCATTAAACCTTTCGATGTTCGTGGGGACCAAATCAGACCAAATTACAGAGGAGATCTGTGGAGAGGAGGCCCCACTCACAGTCAGAATCCCTGTTTTTCTAGGTATTTCTGAGCTATAAACCCACCTGTAATTGAATAAACATAAGGTAGAGCTCTTTAATGTCATACTGTGGAACATTAGAGCCAGAGCAATGACATATCCATAGAAACAAGCAGATTACGGACCCTCACCAGAAAAGTTACACATTGCACCTTTAACACATAACCAATCTAAATAATCCTACTAAAATTATTAAAACACAGCCTTTTATTGTACCTGCAGAATCACCTCTATTTTTATGAACTGATTCTTTTAATTCACTGAGTGGGCTTTTGAACTCAAACTGTCACATTTTACTAGACATTTTCTTTTTGTTTATAACTTCACAGCGCATCAGAATGAGACTCACTCCTCCCAGGCAGCTATAGTATGCAAATATTACACTGGCCTTATTAACTGGGGTAGACTGCAATTACATTATGTCCAGTGTGTGTTCTCGTGTCCAGTCAGCGACGCGACTCTGTGACAGCTCCCAGTGGTAGAAGAAGTACTCCGTTTTGTGATTTAACTAAAAGTATCACATGAAAAAATCCACTTAAGTAAAAGTATTAAAGTATTAAATCTAAGTAAAAGTATTAAAGTACCTGTTTAAAAATGTACTGTAAGAGTAAAACGTAAATGTATTTTACGGGGATTTTTAGAACAATTAAAGAATCAAATGTAGTGGTTTAGATAAAGAATTTAGCTGATTTTAAGTGATTCAGTTGATTTTTTATTTTTTCTAGTTGTTTTTGTGTTTTTTGTATTTGGTTTGCTCAAAGTTGGGACAGAAACTCAAATGAAATGTGCTAAAAATAAGTCTCAGACCTTTCAACAGGGCTTAAACCATAAAGAAAAGTACTTTTTACTTTTCAATCCAGATCTAAAATGTAGTGGAGTAGAAAATACAGATATTAGTGCTGTCAGGCGATTTAAAAAATTAATCTAATTAATTACAGGATTTGTAATTAATTAATCTAATTAATCGCATTAAAAAAAATACATTTTTAGGTGGTTTATTGTGCTCTCCCACAGTGCAAAAAAGGTGTCAAACGTGTGATTTATAGTGGTGCAGTGAAAAGACTGCAGACTTCCCCTTTAAGTCTTTCAGTCTTTGGCTCGCTCTTTCTCTCCGTGCACGTTACCTCCACTGTAACCAAGACAAGACTGAGACCTGCAGAGTGCACCTGTATACCCCCATTCCCCCTCCCACATTACAGAACATTCATTAAAGCTCATTTACACCATTCCACTATTACATGGCGAATATTTCTGGTGCCAAAATGTGAGCACGTACAGAAGCTTTCATGCAACGTCAATAAATAATATACAAGGTTCAAATATATAGAGAATACAAATAATTGCCCGTGTAAATTACTCATGGCTCACATCACCCCCGGAACCCGTGAAACTGGATGTGTCCGGACCATCGCACCACGGGAGGAGGGAGGAGGCGGCAGCGCGGGGGTGAGTAATGATCGGGTTTAGCGTTATTTGGATGGGCAAAACTAACGCTTCTTATGTGTGCACCCTTAGTCGCGGCAGAACACGCTGGAGAGGTTATGGGAATTAGTTGATATTGAAAAGGGTTCGGCGCGCGGAGCGCAACAGATACGGAAAGGGGCGCGTCTTCACGTGCTCTCCCCGGGGACAACGGGCTTAGGAATGGACCTGCTCCGTCACATTTTTCTAAATAAACTTGCCGTTCAAAGGCCCCGCACGGAATTGCCGCTCATAATTAATTGCGTTTAACTGCGTTTTTATAACGCATTAATTAGCAGTGTAATTAATTAATCTAATTAACGCGTTAAACTGACAGCCCTAACAGACACATGTTCTCAAATGTAATGAAGTAAAAGTAAAAAGTATCCACTGTAAAATGTACTTAAGTAAAGTACAGATACCTACAATTTGTACTTAAAGGTGCACTGCGTAAATTTTTGGTTGGCTGCCTGTCACCTGCTCGTTTCTATGGATATGTCATTGCTCTGTCCGGAATGTTCCACAGTATGACATTAAGTGGATCTACCTAACATTTATTCAATTACAGGTGGATTTACTGCTCTAAAATACCTAGAAAAACTTCTGACTGTGAGCGGGGTCGCCTCTCCACAGATCTGACCTGTAACTTTCCTGGTTTGGTCTACATGAAGATAGAAAGGTTTAATGCCATACTGTGAAACATTCCAAACAAAGCAATAACATCTCCATGGAGAAAAGCGTTTGACGGACCCTCCACCTGAAAGGTTACACAAGTATTAAGTATTGTACTTTTCCTTTTGTACTTTGTTACCTTCCACCACTGACATCTCCCACAGGCCAAGCTAGTTTTTTGGCTCGGTTCATACAGGCGTCATAATCTGATTCATCCTTTTTGTCGTGCTGCCAAGGAGAGTGTTAGAGTTAGCATTAGCCAAGCTGCTATAGGACTAAATGAACTGAGTGTCAGTGTTAAAGGCGCCAGAACAGGGAGGAGTGACGGAGAACAAGCTTGTTGTCATTAGCGACCATGTTGGATCAGGCTAATGTGTGGTGGATGGGTTAGGTTTGAAATGTCAGAAGAAGGACAAAAAGGCACTGCTAATCCATAGACTAGTCAACGGGTTAGTATGTCAACGTCAAAGTTTGTGTGTGTGTGTGTTTACATATCTTCCTTCAGATTGTGATGATGTCATACTCCAAGATGAGGGAAATAGGCACATTTTCCTACTGATTGCATTGCACTCATACTATGAAATATCCAGAGGTAGAAGCACCTATGTTGAACCTGATTTAGAGCCTTGAACTTCCCTATTACAACATAATTCTCTATATTAATAATATAATAGTTTTTAGCTACTTCCACTTTTATTAAAGGGATAGCGCAGCTTTTTTTTTATGTTAATCTGTATGGGTTTCCTTCTAACAGTTCCGTGTGTTGACACCGGCTTACCTGAAATAAAAGCTTGTTTTTCTTCTCAAAACAAAACATTTGTTAGAAAGGTGATATATTTGCGTCCCAAACAGTTGACCACGAAACATCCAGCAGCGTAGATTGCGTTTGCGTATTGTGTCTCCCGTATCACTGCGCACATATTAGCTGTATTAGCCTGTTCACTTGTAAACTTCCCCTTACGGCGGACCGCATCTGCTGTACGCTTCCGCTAAAGTTTAACAGGCTAATACAGCTAATATGTGCGCAGTAGAGCTGGGCGGTATGACCAAAAATTGATATCACGGTATTTTTCAAAATTTTTACCGGTATCACGGTATTTGACGGGTTTTTTTTTAATGCATGACGAGGTGTTAACCCCATTTCCTAATAATTATGAGAATAATTACTGCAGAAAATTGGACTTGGTAAAACATATCTGAGTCCAGTGCTTTAATCATCTCCTTGATTTAATGAAAAGATATAGTAGTACTGCGCAGTAAAAACATTCTCAACCAGAGGAAATCTGCAGGACCTGATGGTATCTGCCCCAGGCTGCTGAGAACCTGTGTGCAGACCAGCTCTGTGAGGTTCTCTGCCACATCTTCAACCTGAGCCTCAGCCTGGAGAGGGTCCCCGTCCTGTGGCAGACCTCCTGTGTGGACCCGGTTCCCAAAACAACAAACACCAGGGCCACTACAGACCAGTCGCCTTGACCTCCCACCTCATGAAGACCATGGAGAGGGTGGGTCACCTCCGCTCTGTGGTGAGCCCCACCCTGGACCCGCTGCAGTTTGCCTACAAGTCAAACGTAGGAGTAGAGGACGCCGTCATCTACTTGCTGCCTGGACCATCGACTACCTCACTGACCGTCTACAGTACGTGCGGCTGCGCGGCTGTGAGTCAGAGGTGGTAGTCTGCAGCACTGGGGCCCCCCAGGGAACTGTCCTCTCACCCTTCCTCTTCACCATCTACACCTCGGACTTTACATACAACACGGACAACTCCCATCTCCAGAAGTTCTCTGACGACTCGGCCATTGTGGGCTGTGTGTCTGAGGGGAACGAGCTGGAGTACCGCTCGGTCATCAGCAGTGATGGGAATAACGTTAAAATAAACGCCGTTACTAACGGCGTTACTTTTTTCAGTAACGGGTAATCTAACGAGTTACTTTATCTATCGTTATAATGCCATTACCGGCACCAACACGCCGCTACCGCGGGATAAGTAATGATGATTGGCTAAAGCAGAGTAAGATTTCATGTTGAGCCAACCGGAGACACCCAGTGGGCGGTGGGCGGGTATCTACACACAATCCCAGCACACAGTAGTAGCGTGCACACACAATACACACACCCCATGTCAGATGGCGAGTCCCGAGTCGAAGACAGAAGTATAGGCAGTATTTTAACCTCGTCGAGGTAAAAGGTAAAAACGTACATGTTACGTGCACATTGTGTCAAAGACCAAAGACTTTGTCCATGTCCAATGTAAGCAACTTAAATTTAATGAAGCATCTCTCGACGGCGCACGCTTCTGGTAAACTAGTGGCCCCCAGCAGGCCCCATGATGATAATCGTATGCTTGGTGCCGTTAACAATGAAGGCCACGGTGATGGAGCCACGCCAGCCAAGCAGCAAAAGCTGTATAATGCACTGTAAAAAAAAATCCAAATTATCTGACATTTAACTAAAAATAAAGTAACGCATTAGTTACTTTCCCAGGTAACTAGTTACTTTTATAGTGTAGTAACTCTGTTACTTTTTTGGGTTAGTAACTAGTAACTGTAACTAATTACTTTTTCAAAGTAACGTGCCCAACACTGGTCATCAGTGACTTTGTGGGCTGTGTGTCTGAGGGGAACGAGCTGGAGTACCGCTCGGTCATCAGAGACTTTGTGGACTGGTGTGGGAGCAACCACCTGATCCTTAACACCAGTAAGACAAAGGAGCTGGTGATGGACTTCAGGAGGAGACCACTACCTCACTCACCGGTGAACATCCAGGGGCAGGACATAGAGACTGTGAACAGTTTCAAGTACCTGGGTGTTCACCTCAACAATAAACTGGACTGGTCCCACAACACCGACGCCCTGTACAAGAAGGGCCAGAGTCGCCTCCACCTCCTGAGGAGACTGAGGTCCTTTGGAGTGTGCAGGCCTCTGCTCAAGACTTTTTATGACTCTGTGGTGGCCTCTGCTCTCCTCTACGCTGTCGTCTGCTGGGTCCCGAGCAGCACAGAACGGGACAGGAAGAGACTCAACAAGCTGGTCAGGAGGGCCAGCTCTGTCCTGGGCTGTCCTCTGGACTCTGTAGAGGAGGTGGCAGAGAGGAGGGTGCTGGACAAATTCACGTCCATCATGGACGACACCTCTCACCCTCTGCACCGGACTGTAGAGGAGCTGAGCAGCTCCTTCAGCAGCCGACTGAGGCACCCCCAGTGCAAGAAGGAGCGCTACCGCAGATCCTTCATCCCCACCGCCATCAGACTGTACAACTCCACTGTAGAGTCCAGACGGGAAATATTGTCTTTCAATACTCTCCTAGTTACAGTTTCTTATTATTATTACTTGTATAACTCCACTGTATGGTCCTAACGTGCAATATCGTTTTTTTTTCAATACTCTCCTTGTTACTGTTTTATTATTGTTACTTATTCTATTATTACTTTTAGAGCCTTCTGCCCAGACCTCTGTTATGCATCCTTATTTTTGACAATTTGTTCTAATTTCGGATCCTTGGCCGCCACCCTTGCACGCTGCATCAACGCAAATCCCTGCCCAAATATTGCATCTGCGACTCTGTGATAGCATTTTTGTTTTGTTTGAAACTGTCTTCTGTGGAGCAAAAGCCAAAAAGGAACCAACAACCAACACAACAGATGACAAAATTAGTATTATAATCATTACTACTACTACTACTACTACTACTACTACTACTACTTATATAATAATAATAATAATAATAAGTGGTTGTATAGGGCTATTTTTAGCCATTTTGTTGTGCTCTGTGGTTGGTGTCCTCACTTTTGGGCCTAAGTGTCCTAATTTTCAGAGTCATGCCGGTGGTCACCCTAATTATGATGTTTGGAATGCATAAGGTATAAAAGATAAGAAATAACTTTGGACCACTGAAAAGAGTCAAAATGGGCTAGTTCGGTTTTTTCACGTTTTTAAATTACAGTGCCTTTTATTTGAGTAAATGTGAGTAATTAAAACATCTAAGCAAATCATTTTTGTCATCTAAAAACTGCACCTGCAAGTTGACAATTGCATTCAGTTGCACATCTTACAAAATGGCCACCCGCCCCATCCTGAGGTCGAGGAAACTAAACAATTACAAGATGGCGTGTTGCAAACCGGCGTTATATCACCCCATCAGAATGCACGGGTCACTGGCTTGAACTCTGGTCTGAGGGTCTCCAAACCCTGGTGCTCCTCTTTCTCAGTTTCTACGAATGGTCATTGGTATGCAGGAATGCTAGCTACAGGAGGCCGCTCTTCTGTTTGCCGTTTTTGGAGGGAAAGGCATCTCCATGAAGAATTATTTGTGAGACGTTGGTTTGGACCACGTGAGTGCCAAGAAAAAGTGGGCAAGGGTCCAGATTGGTTCACCTCGGAGCGGCAGCTGTCCCACTGGTGCCCAGACAAAATGGCGCCAGAGGATTTGAAGCATTTGTTGGACAGAATAGATTTAAAGGGCAGATGACAGATTGGATTTAATTTCACTATCACCAGATTTAGAATTTTACGACATATCTTGTCTGGTTTCAGTTTTGTTTCTTTTGTTTAAAGGTGCACTATGTAACTTTTTGTTTTGGGGTGTGTCACCTGCTTGTTTCTATGGATATGCCATTGTTCAACCTGAAATGTTCCACAGTATGACATTAAACAGCTCTACTTTATGTTGTGTGTAGAATCCCCCAGTTGTCCAAGTAGAATCCAAGGCAAAAGGAGAAATTCAATTTGTCAACTGGACAAAAGTTTATTTGGTCGAATATGTTCCACAGCTCATCCAAGCTGTGTCTTCAGTTCTTCAGTACTATGAAAAACAATAGTTTAATGCCATACCGTGGGACATTCTAGACAAAGCAATAACATTTCTATGAAGACAAGCAGGTGACGGACCCTATGCTAAATATTTACCACAGGTACCCCACCCCCCCAAGCCATAAAAAACCATTAAAACCTGTTATATGCATTTTAATTATATGGAAAATGTAAGGGGTGGCACTTATACATTTGTGTTTATTTAATGTCAGCAACCCACAGTTAAGTGGAATTACTGCAAATGAAATTCAGCTAATGTAATGTTAGCACTGTAGCAATTAGCTTAATGGCAAACCAGGCTCAAATATCCTATAAGTGTGGAACAGAAGTGAGCCATGTGCTTTTACTGCCCGCAGAGTATCACCCTGAAAAAAAAAAAAAGGTGAGGGAGAGATATGAACTCTGTGGGTAAAAAGTGTTAGCTGAGAAGCGTTTATAGTGAATCAAGTCAATCAAGCCTGGCGGTGGTGTTAAAAACTGTAAAAACCTGAAAGATAGATGCGTGGTGAGCTCAGCTGAAGGCCGCTGAGCAATGACCTTTAAAAGCCCTTCTAACTACATGCTTAGTCATTATTCTTTGTGCAGTTACTTCACAGATGTAGGGTGTAGATGGCTAGATCTTGGTTGGTTTACTAGTTGATTATTTGAAGAAGTACAAGAACCTCTTATGTGGAAGAAATGTAAGTAATGCAAATGAACCACATGGCTCATATGAGCCAAGCATGAATTACAAGTAATTCATGCTTTTATTTCCTCGCGTTTAGATTACTGTAATGCACTTTTTCCCGGCATTAGCCATCATGCACTTTCTCGCTTACAGTTAGTACAAAACTCTGCTGCGCGACTTTTAACTGGAAGCAAAAAATGTGAGCACATTACTCCAATTTTAGCGTCATTGCACTGGCTCCCAGTTCGTTTTAGAGTTGATTTTAAGATTTTATTGTTTGTTTTTAAAACTTTAAATGGACTGGCCCCACAGTATGTCTCAGACCTCATTCAAATCTACACCCCCGCGCGCAAGCTGAGGTCTGAGGGCCAACTCCAGCTCGTGGTGCCTAAGTCCAGACTTAAAACCGGGGGGATCGGGCTTTCTCTGTAGCCGGCCCAAAGCTGTGGAACAATCTGCCCCTTCATGTCTGAACTGCCCCGACTATCGAGTGTTTTAAGTCTCGTCTTAAAACCCACTTTTATTCTCTGGCTTTTAACACTGTGTGAGTTTGTGTGGTCCTCTGTGTCTCTTATTGATTTTATTTTATTTTACTTTATTTATTTATCTATTTATTTATTTTATTTCATTTATTTATTTAGTATATTTTTATTTTTATTTATTTATTTATTTTTTAAGCTTACTTTGTCATTTTATGGTGCTGTTTTGATTTGATTTTACTTATACACACATACTATGTATTCTTTATGTTTTTATCTCTGTGCAGCACTTTGGAAACGGCTACGTTTGTAAAATGTGCTATATAAATAAAGTGGATTTGGATTTGGATTTGGATATGACTGGTTCATGAGCAGGTGAACTGTGGCAGCCTCCATCTGGACTGTCCCAAATGTTGGCTTCTATGACTCTAAGCACACTTTACAAACTGTGTTCAGAAGACTGTGGACTAAGTGTGATGTCACCCATTGCTTTCAACAAGGTCAGTGCTTATAGGGGCGAATTTGGAGCATATATTAGAAATCTGTGTAGTGTCACCACTACTGAATGAGACTGAAGAGCATGGAGGAGCTCATCAAAGAACCACAACAATGAACCAACTGCAGATGTGCCCACAATGAATATGACACAGACCTTCTCTGAGATGTCCTTCTGAGCTAGTCTCCTCTGAGCTCCAGTTTGACGCAATTACTGACGTTCTGCCCCAGTTACTGACGTACACACACACACACACACACACACCCTCAGACCCTCAGACTGTAAGACCAGGACATAGCTCACTGTTCTCCTCCCCCTGAGCTCCATGCTCTGGAGGAGGTCCCTGGACCAGAGGAGATGTCTCTTCATTAGTGAGACCCTGTCCTGTCGAGCTATTCCAGTTATTCAATAAAAAGTACAATCTTGAACAGCATTTCAGTTTGACCTTGGAATATAATACCAATACCAATATTACAAACTCTCCTCTCCCCTTTCCAGTTTTTTCTTCCAATGGTGTAAGATTAAATTCATTAATGATTTAATTCATAATTACATACAAAACTACTGCTGTTGTGATTGTACAGAAAAACCTGTCTGTAGCTCCGATTATGTATGTGGAGCAGTCCTCATGGGTCTGGCTGATGGAGCAGGCAGTGCTTTGACTAATGTTTTCTCTTCTCCCTTCTCGTCCTGCGCCAACCCGCCAAAACTTTGTGCCCATGTCATTCATATGTTAAATCGGCGTGCTTTGAGGGCGGGCTTTCAGGGGCTGTACGTGTGAGTCTGTGTGTGTGTCCGTGTGAGTCTGTGTGTGTGCACATGAGCTGCATGAGTGGCTGATTCCATTACTTGAAGGACCATTACACTTGCCTGTCAACAGCCAAAAGAGCCCAGAAAAATTAGCAGATTAAATCACCCGGCTGCAGCTATCCTCCACACTGGCCTCCATCAATCGGCCTGACTGCATGTGCCCCCCGCCCTGTTCCCAACTTAAACCCCACGCAAACGCAATGTGATTTGGTGATTTATGGCGCTGTGTAAAGGTGGTGACGTGTGTTGGTCAATCACTAAAGATGGCAGGTTCTAACAATGCTGTTGCTGTGTTCTTCAACAATACACTTCATTGCATATCACACTATTTTAGATTATAACAAGGTAATTTCAAAATATAGATTAATGATTTGCTATGACAACCAAGGTTTATGATTAAAGGTCCTATATTATTATATATTGTGAGCTTTAAAACCAAAAACATACCTGGAGTTGTGTTTTGTTTCATTCACACATGTATGAGTAACTATTTATTATTAGTTTATCTACATCTCCAAAGCTCAAAATGCTCTGTTCCACCTTGTGATGTCATTTAGCGGTAGTTTTCAAGTTAACAGCTACTTTTACCTTTTGTTCAGTAGAGATTTGCAATTCCAGGGCTGGAATTAGTGAAGGTGTATGGAGTTTAAAAACACAGTGAAGCACTTTCTGTATTACCACAAGACATCACAATGTGGAACAGATGTTAATGAAACAAAACAAAAAAATAAAAATACAAATGTTCAGCCACTTGTATTAAATGTATTCAAAAGCCATTCTCAAACACAACTTTGCCTGTCTAGACTTTCAGACTTGAACTTAGACCACTCCCAATATAGTTTCAAATCCCCTCTGTCTGGTTTTAGGCAACTGACCATTTTCAATGAAAAATAAAATACTGAACTAGGACTAGACTTGTACCAACTCCCACCAGGACTAACCTAGAATTATATAAGGATTAAACCACGACTTAGATTTGTCTATAGGACAGTTTAAAATCTTGCTCAAAGGTTTGGAATTAAAATCTATGGTTTGTAAATGTTTTTACAAATGGCAGTAGCTCAGTTGGTAGAGCGTTTGTCCACTGATCCAAAGGTTGGCGGTTCAAATCCCGCTCTTGACATAAGAAACATCAGTGGTTGAGTGGTCAGATCCACTGACCCACAGGTTGGTTGGTACGATTCCAGCTCCCACAGATGAATGCTGCCGTTGTGTCCTTGGGCAAGACACTTAACCCACCTTTCCCCCAGTTTCTGTGTACACTGGTGTGTGAATGGGTGAGTGGTTCCTTGTTGTAAAGCGCTTTGGGTGCCTTGAAGGTGGAAAAGCGCTATATAAAGATTTTACCATTTAATTCTGAAACATTTTATTGCTTGTAATTGCTTAAATTGTTTTTGAAATGGTTTTGTAATTGTATTGATCTGTGCCGCTGTCTTGGCCAGGACTCCCTTGAAAAAGAGATTATTAATCTCAATGGGACTTTCCGGGTTAAATAAAGGTTAAATAAAAAAAAAAAAAATTGGACAAACTTTATTGATGATGAATTATTTGGACACAGTAGCTCACACAGTATAATATAATATAATATAATATAATATAATATAATATAATATAATATAATATAATATAATATAATATAATATAATATAATATAATATAATAAGAAAGAGCAACAATATAAATGGTAATAATATATTCTAAATAAGTCGCAAAAATAGCAAGTACAAGTACAAATATAGAAAAAAATATAGAAATATACAAATATATGTCAGCTATAAGAGGTCATAAGGAAAAACCAATGCAAAAATGATAGAATGATTGACAGGACACAGGGTTATCTGTTTACATAAGGGCGAGCTGTTGTTCGCAGACCTGGTTTTTGGTGAATGCATCATCATGTTTTGTTTTGTTTCCAAAAAAAAAAATCACATTTTTGAAGTTTGATCTTTTCTATTTTCCTGAAAACTTGAAAACTGAAACTGTGCCACATAAAATAACAATTTAGACAAAAGAAGTGTGAGCTGTTAGTTTGACTATGATCAGTGAAATGACTCTGAACCATCACACCTTTAATTACAAAACCTTTTCTCTCCTTTTTCTGTCTCTCTTTCTCTCTCTGTTGCTCTTTCTTTATCTTTCATTCTTTCTCTCTTTTGTCTCTGTTTCTTTTTCTTTCTTTCCTTCTTCCTCTTTCTCTCTCTCTTTTTCTCCCATTTTCTCTTTTTTCTGTTGGTTTCTTTCTTTCTTTCTCCCCATTTCTTTTTTCATTCTCCCTCTCTCTCTTTCTGTCTGTCTTTGTTTCTTTTTCTTTCTTTCTGCCTTTCTCTCTCTCTCCTCTCCTTCTTTGTTTCTCCCGTTCTGTCTTTCCTTTCCTTTCTGTCTCTCTAACCCTTTCTTACTCTTTATTCCTTCCCCTCAAAAACGCTCCAAACATGCAAAAAAACACGACCCCTCACACCAGACTCCGGGGAAACCAGCTCCCTCGCTCCACCACTCGTTTAACAGGGGCCAAATGCAGTTTCACTCTCTTGTTAAACCCAATAACAGAGTGATAGCAGGCTGTCAGGAAGTAGTTTACGAGGTCAGGGGCCAGAGGTCAAATGTCGGGGAAGGTTTAACTGCCGTGACCATCAAAGCGTTACTGTAAACGTCCACACCAATGTGTTTTTGTTTTAATTACGTGCTTGTTCTATATAGTTACATTATGCATTGGATAGCAGACACACATTCATTATAGCAGTAATGGATAGACAGTGTAAATGGAATTGGAGCACTGTAAATCTTGAAAAATAAAAGAGTCTGATCTGGCCTCATACATAAAATTAAAATATTTAGACAGCTCATTGTACATCGCATTTGCTTAATGTAATGTATCGTCGACATAAAAACAAATGTATACAGTTGTAATGTATTTAAGTGGTGGGATTAAATGGACAGAGGTGACGGGCTAAAGAGAAAAAATTGTACAGCTGTTGACCTGCTTTGATTGAGCAGGACTACAATTCATTATTATTATTATTTTTAAATATGGCATTTATTTAACAAAAAACATACTTGATACCTGATAGAGCAAAAAGCAATCGGTATTTTGATGGAAATGATATAAAAGACCTTTATTGGTTACATTAGACATAGACATTAGACTAAAATAAAATTATGTTTTTAGTTGTTTTTTTCCCCTAGTTTGGTTGTATTTATTGCACTGAAAACCATGAGTCCTTACTGTGAGCGGACTTGCATCTCCACAAACCTGACTCTCACCTGTGTTGTTGGTGTTCCTTTAGCTATAATCTTCCACAGTATGGCATAAAACTTAACTATTTCCATGGAAAATGTTCTGGCGTATGGTTTTAATTTTCCATTTCTATGGAATTGTGGTGACTAGACCGTCACATACTGTACATTTTGTTTGATATATTAAACTTTACAACAAATGAAACTTTATTTTTTCTTTCCATAATTCTGTAATTTGTGTAATTCCTGAGCTCCTTTACTTCTAGTTGAACCCCGTTATGAGAGATTGTGTAGTATATGCAAATGTTGGCGGTTGTTGTTGTTAAATATTGCATATTAATAGCTGGGTGTGGCTCCTGCCTGTCTCAGACCTTGAACTTGAACCCCCAGAGGTCCCCTTGACCTCTGACCTTTTCCCGTGCTCTGGTGCCCTCAGCAACGGTGTCAGCCATTGTGGAGCTGTCGGCATTAACTCTTCCCAGCCCTTCCCGCTCACTCGCCTGCCTGCTCCTCCCCTCTCTCTTTCCAGCCTGGCTCTCCGGCTTTCCCTTAGGTCCAGATCTCTTCCTCCTCTTCTTCTTGTCCCATCTGCTCTGTGGTGGGGAATGTTGTTTTCCCAGAATGCTAATCTGATCGGCAGGAGGCTGGATTCCCACATACTGAGCCTTGGAACGGTCCTTTTGTTTTTGGAGGGGCGCGCGGCCAGGGTCCTGTCATCCCCTCATAAGTACGACTGTGCCCGCGCCCTCCGGAGGTGACGACTCATATTCATATTTGTGAACAGATCAGACAAGGTTTGTAAATAGAAGTGTTACGTCTTTGCTCAGTATGTGTCATTCAAGGCATTGTCTATAGTACAAAATGGAGTTCTTTCATATTGGATTGGACACAGTTATTTACAGTAACAAAAAGTAATTCTAATTCTTCATTATAAATCTTAATGGAAAACTAAATTTAAATGTCCTGTGTTGCACAAAATAGACTCTTGTGAGCTTTAAGTCATGTTTTAATGTTATAATGGAACGCATCCTGTATTACTACATGGCATAACAAGGTGGAACAGAGGTCTGAACATGGGCCCTTTAAATACAGTGAGGAAAATACGTATTTGAACACCTTGCAATTTTGCAAGTTCTCCCACTTAGAAATCATGGAGGGGTCTGAAATTTTCATCGTAGGTGCCTGTCCACTGTGAGAGACATAATCTAAAAAAAAATCCAGAAATCACAGTGTATGAATTTTTAAAACTATTTATTTGTATGATACTGCTGCAAATAAGTATTTGAACACCTGTCTATCAGCTAGAATTGTGACCCTCAAAGACCTGTTAGTGGCCTTTAAAAAGTCCACTTATTCTCCTAAATTAGAAGCACCTGTTTGAGGCGTTTAGCTGCATAAAAACACCTGTCCACCCCATACAATCAGTAAGACTCCAACTACTAACATGGCCAAGACCAAAGAGCTGTCCACAGACACCAGAGACAAAACTGTAGACCTCCACAAGGCTGGAAAGGGTTACGGGGCTATTGCCAAGCAGCTTGGTGAGAAAAGATCCACTGTTGGAGCAATTATTAGAAAATGGAAGAAGCTAAACATGACTGTCAATCTCCCTCGGACCGGGGCTCCATGCAAGATCTCACCTCGTGGGGTCTCAATGATCCTAAGAAAGGTGAGGAATCAGCCAAGAACTACACGGGAGGAGCTGGTCAATGACCTGAAAAGAGCTGGGACCACCGTTTCCAAGGCTACTGTTGGTAATACACTAAGACGTCATGGTTTAAAATCATGCATGGCACGGAAGGTTCCCCTGCTTAAACCAGCACATGTCCAGGACCGTCTTAAGTTTGCCAATGACCATTTGGATGGTCCAGAGGAGTCATGGGAGAAAGTCATGTGGTCAGATGAGACCAAAATAGAACTTTTTGGTCTTAATTCCACTCGCTGTGTTTGTAGGAAGAAGAATGATGAGTACCATCCCAAGAACACCATCCCTACTGTGAAGCATGGGGGTGGGAGCATCATGCTTTGGGGGTGTTTTTCTGCACATGGGACTGGACGACTGCACTGTATTAAGGAGAGGATGACCGGGGCCATGTACTGTGAGATTCTGGGGAACAACCTCCTTCCCTCAGTTAGAGCATTGAAGATGGGTCATGGCTGGGTCTTCCAACATGTCAATGACCCGAGGCACACAGCCAGGATAACCGAGGAGTGGTTATCCTCCAAATCTTTGGAGGGAGCTCAAACTCTGTGTTTCTCAGCGACAGCCCAGAAACCAGACTGATCTAGAGAAGATCTGTGTGAAGGAGTGTGTGCAGTTTGTGCAAACCTGGTGAAAAACTACAGGAAATGTCTGACCTCTGTAATTGCAAACAAAGGCTACTGTACCAAATATTAACATTGATTTTTCTCAGGTGTTCAAATACTTATTTGCAGCAGTATCATACAAATACATTGTTAAAAATTCATACACTGTGATTTCTGGATTTTTAAAAAGATTATGTCTCTCACAGTGGACATGCACCTACAATGAAAATTTCAGACCCCTCCATGATTTCTAAGTGGGAGAACTTGCAAAATCACAGGGTGTTCAAATACTTATTTTCCTCACTGTACATGTCTGTAATTTGGCTGTGTTCTCTGCACAAAAACAGCACATTAAAACTGACACTAAATCCAGAACTAAACCTGGGCTGGACCAAGATTAAACCAAGACTACAGCAAGAACAAAAAACAAAAACAAAACATTTAAACCTGTCAAGCTACATTGCCAATACATAATACAACTTTTATCTAATGTAATTTTCACATAATGCACATATAGGTATTGCATGGCTAATGTGCATGCCAGTGAGGCCTCTGGTGTCACTGAGTTTAGTCCGAGCGTCAGACCAGGATGTAATGCTGGATCTATGGTAATGGGGAGACAGGGCATGTGATGGTGGGTTATGGTAATGGGGACTTGGTGAACTGCTCCTGCCCTCTGTTTTTGGAGGGGTCAGGAGGGGGAGTGTGCCAGACACATGAGGAAATGTCAAAGTCACTTGTGTGAAATGGAGTCCTATTCTATGGACTCAGGCCTGTCTAGACTGGTGGAATCTAGACACTTATATACATACCAATAGATGTGCAGACGTACAACTATTTACCACTGGGGTTTATTCTCACTTTCTCATTACAACACTTGTTTGGAATTTTGAAGGTTGGGGTCGAGTGTGGTCTCAGATGGGCTAATGCTTTTTGTATCAACTTAAAGGAGACATTGCTTTGCCTAGAATGTTCCCCACTATGGCATTAAACTGACCTATCTTTCATTTCCTTGAGAATCAATGAGAATCATGTTTTTATTGAAACTTTAAAACATGGAGATGCTTAAGTTTAATGCCCTGAAAGGAGGACCATCCAGGCAAACTAATAACATCTGTATGGGGGATAGATAGTGAACCATGTAAAGTTACAAAATGTAATATTTAGCAAGGTCTAGGCCAGGATCTTGGTCCTACAACATGATGTTACCTCCAGGTCTGGATCCTGGACTGGGTGGCCTGAAAGATGAAAGATGTTTCTTTTTTTTTCCACAGCACAGAATCATATGTAAAGAGATAACTGGAATAGACATAGCCATAATGTTAATGATGAGTGTACTGGTTGCTATGAGACCTGAGAAGAGGGGGTCCATATTGTGCTATTTTCAGTTTTATTTTATAATAATTTGCTCATCGAAACATAGCTGGAGTTCTGTTTTGTTTCATTCACACGTTTGGCACACAAACCCTGCAAACATTTAGAAGTTCTGTTCCACCTGATGATGTCATGTACTACAGGAAGAGCTTCCACTCCACTTTTAAACTCCACACACCTTCACTAGAATCATCTGAATGATTTCACCCCTGGAATTCCCAAGCTTTACTGAACAAAAGCTAAAAGGTACTGTAGCTGTTAAAGGGATATGCCACCCCCAGGTCAAATTTGGGCATCTCCCCACAGTCCAGAGACTAAAACAAGTGATGAAAAGCGTTTTCCTGGTCACCCAGCCATTGTCCGAGTCTGTTAGCACTGACCGCCGCGCGAGCTGCTGCTCCTCCGCGTTAGACTCGAGGCTAACGGCGCCAGAGAAAGATTTCGGCCAAAAGGAATTAATTTGCTCGATGCTTTTCCCAATTACTTTCTGTGTAGTGCGCATTCATATCGAGTGCAAATAAATGTGCAAATCAACACGGAGAACTTGCCTTGGTCATTTTGGGTGGGAACTATTTTTCAGTGCGGAAAAAGAAAGCCGAAGCACAAAGCACCAGCGTAACGGGGGAACTCCCTTCCTGGTGCGTAAACAGGGATTCCCCTGTCCGGGTGGTGCGTGCTTCGTCTGTCTTTTTCCGCACTGAAAAATAGTTCCCACCCAAAATGACCAAGGCAAGTTCTCCGTGTTGATTTGCACATTTATTTGCACTCGATATGAATGCGCACTATACAGAAAGTAATTGGGAAAAGCATCGAGGAAATTAATTTCTTTTGGCCGAAATCTTCCTCTGGCGCCGTTGCCTCCAGTCTAACGCGGAGGAGCAGCAGCTTGCGCGGCGGTCAGTGCTAACAGACTCGGACAATGGCTGGGTGACCAGGAAAACGCTTTCCATCACTTGTTTTAGTCTCTGGACTGTGGGGAGATGCCCAAATTTGACCTGGGGGTGGCATATCCCTTTAACTTGAGAACCACTGCTTCATGACATAACTTTTTTTTTTAACCTTTTCTGACACCTTACCCAAACCATAACACATTCTTAGCACAAAACATTCATTCAAAACATGAAGCCCTATTGTCCTCCCAGAGTCCATATGCATTACTGATTGAGAGTAGATTGTGCAGATAATCTGGAGATGCAGTAATGAGCCAATTAAGTGGATTCTCTCTGCCTCTCCTCCATGTCAGGGGCCAGAGCACGGTGCCAAAACAATTGTGCACAGACCAGGACACGTCACACACACACACACACACACACACACACACACACACACACACACACTCACACACACACACACACACACACACACACACACCATGGTCACTGCTCAGGTACTGTACAGCAGGGAAATCAGCCTAGACAGGAGCAGCAGACAGACGGTGTAATGGGAAGTGATGCTAGTCTCAAACCCCCCGTAAAGACTTCTGTGACACTGTCCCCATCAACTAAGAGCACAGCTAGTCACACATCCTGTGACTAATCTTGTTTTACAAAAATATTGCTGCATACCTGCTTAAAGTGCACATGACTGATTAGACTACATATTTCTCTAAAACATAGGTCACATGATTGCACTTAAAGGAAAAGTAACGTGTTTTTTTTTTTACAATCTGAGCCTTCTTTCGGCAATAAAACAAGTAGTTTTACTCACCCATAGCAGTTTGGTGTCAACTGGAGCAGTATCGCAGAACTTATGTTGTAGCCGTTCTGTTCTACCAATGATCCCGTATCCGTTAGCGTGAGTGCCCGGGGCATTACTTTGCGGTGTCCAAATAACACAAACTTTAGCACTTTTCAAATCACAGAAGATCGCTGTGTCAGGGTAGACTTTTAGTAGATTCCAAAACAGCCTGAAACCCGATATCGCAACAGAAAAGTAAAGTTCAGAGCGGTGTTAGCTTCTTTCGGACTAGCGGTGTTTACAAAACAGCTGAGTTCACGCATGCGCACTGTCCTCTCTGATGACGTCATCAAATGAAACTATAGCTGGATATCGGGTTTCAGGCCGTTTTGGAATCCACTAAAAGTCTACCCTGACACAGCGATCTTCTGTGATTTGAAAAGTGCTAAAGTTTGTGTTATTTGGACATTGCAAAGTAATGCCCCGAGCACCTAGTGTGGTTAACACCTGACCATATCACAAGTGAGATATGGGTCTGGGAGCTCGCTTCGAAAAATCCCGTAGCGGAGGTGTGGTTAGCGATTGCCAACGGCCGTTTATTGGGCGTTATGAATGTCTATCATTGAGCGTATACGTAAGTCCATAGCCAATCATGTCAGTTGTCAGTTCAAACTACAAGCTTCCGTTTGTCATGTAGTACGCGTCACCGTCCTTCCACCCCTCCCCCGCTCTCTGATTGGGGCCCTAAATCTGTGACTCTCGCTTGGACGAGTTGCCAGGCCGCCTTCCAGTTCGAAACGAACGGAAGCGGCCTGGGAATTCCCAGGCTACCGAGCACCATGTTAGAAGATTGTAAAAAAACGTAAATTTTCCTTTAAAGGTGCATTGTGTAACTTGTCTGGTGGAGGGTCCGTCAAATGCTTTTCTCCATAGCGATGTTATTCCTTTGTCTGGAATGTTTCACAGTATGGCATTAAACCTTTCTGTCCTCATCGAAACCAGACCAAGTTACAGGTCAGATCTGTGGAGAAGCGACCCCACTCACAGAATGTCTGTTTTTCTAGGTATTTTTGAGCTATAAAACCACCTGTAATTTAATAAATGTAAGGTAGACTTGTTTAATGTCATACTGTGGAACATTCCAGGCAGAGCAATGACATCTCCACAGAAACAAGCAGGTGATGGACCCCCAACCAGAAAAGTTACACAATGCACCTTAAAGATTGTACTAAAAATATTTTACCAAAAACTTACTTAAAAGTATTTTCTAGTTTTGTAAATTTGGTGAAGTTTATAATTTTACTTCCTGGTTGGAGAGAGTGGAAGATGTGACATACGTAGAGGTATGTTACCTAGCAACCATAATGTTAATTAAAGCCGCAAGCGGCGTTGGTCGGGACCTCGCACCTGCGTTTGTTCGTCTTACTGAGACGCACAGCCATACCAAATTTCGTGTGCCTGGCACAATTATCTCACTTCCTGTTGGGCGTGGCCATGACATTGTAGATACCCTGTCAGGGTCTAACAGACCCTGTCAGACCCTGTCAGACCCTGTCAGACTCTGTTAGACCCTGTCAGACCCTGCATGTGGCCTACATGCTGAGGCCTACATGAACCTTCGATGTTTGTCCCCACATTGCTGCTTGCAGCTATATCAGACCAAAGGTACAAAGATCAATGTACCTTTGATCAGGGCGTTGCCTAGCAACAAATACCTCCCATTCATAACTCATCACTCCCATTCAATAAATACCTAAATTTATTGATCCGCCGTGTCGTCATATTACCGCCTATTTGAAAATCCTTCGCAATTTAACATCTCCAACGTCTTAAGATTATGTTCACCAAAATTTAAGCCTATCTGAGGTACGGTGTAGGAGAAGTGTTTCAAATTCCATACCTAACTTTATCGATCCGCCGTATCGTCATATTACCGCCTATTTGAAAATCCTTCGCAATTTAACATCTCCAACGTCTTAAGATTATGCTTACCAAAATTTATGCCCATCTGAGGTACGGTCTAGGAGACCCCCCACTGGGGGTCCCCCAGTGGGGGGTCTCCCAGGGACCCCCAGGTCCCCCAGGGACGAGACTTTGTGTGGTCGTACTGGCAGCACTTTGTGATGCCCGTGCAAAGTTTCGTTTGTTTTGAAGCATGGGAACATGCTCAAAATTGCCCCAGCGTGTATGAACAAGAATAATAATACGGAAACAAAGCAACAACAATAGGGACCTTCGTCCCCCTTCGGGCTCGGTCCCTAACAAGGAACTCATAGCTATTTCCTGTATTTTCTAGCATTTTGTTTTCTAAATTTCTTCACAAACTGACGGACAAATTTCCCTACAGGGACAATAAAGTGCACTTTAACTAACCACAACTTTACACATGTCGATCGCACAACTTTTTTCCATACTTATGATGTCCATACTTCCCATTAACACGTGGAATAAACAGATGTTTTGTTTTCTTTGTTTTTATGTCTTTATATAAGTAGGTTGAGATCTAGTGTGTCATCCCTGCTGACTAATGCTGTCTCATAACCTCTGCGGTCCTGAGTGAAGATTCAAACCATTTCATGAACTCCACTCTCATTGTCCAGCCTGATTTAAAAGCCATTTAGCACAGCCATATGTTTATGTCCTCTTGTTAGCCCAACTGGAGGTCAAAGTTCACAATGACCCCCCTTCCCCTGACCCCGGCCACCTCTCCAGCCCCGCCACAATGGGAGGTCAAATGAGAGGAAGTCTTTTGCTTTGTGTGCCTCTGTTGTCCCCAGTTGGATGAGACAAACGCCAGCATGTCCACAGCATGTCCACCAGTGACCCCTCACAGAAACTGGCCACACACCAGGGCCCATGGGACAGCTCGGGGTGAGACACAAAGGCAATGTAAACATTCAGCTCATGCAACAAGTGGACACTACAAGCCATTATACTTAGCAGTGGTTATTGCTGTCTGCTGTTCTCACAAAAATGCTGTATTATTAGTGCATTGGTGATAAGGTTTTCCTTGACTGTCAAAGTTGCTTCATAGAGGAAAGAGTCTTGCCCAAAGATACTCTTTCAATTCGTGCAAACCTCTCAAAAAAGCAAAAATAGATTGTAGGGATTAAATTCCATAGTATAAGTGTGTGTTTACATATAACTTTATGTCTAAAACCTATCAAGACTATGTGTATCCTGCCGGCAATGCCAGTTTAAGTCACTGGTACTGGTATATTTGTAAAAACAGAACTCCAAAATCAAAAATCAGACTGTGAGATGCTTAATTTAGTGTTTTAGAAAACATTTAATAAACTGCAAACTTCTGAAAGAGTCATATGAGTCACTATATGATCACTCTGCTTCAAACTGTTCAAAGCTGAGCTGAGACCAAAAAAAAAAGTCACACACCAGAGAGTTTGCGAGTGCTGAGAACTACTGTAGGTACCAGAGCTTTGAAGGGCACATTTGACACTATTTTCAGATTCATGTTATAATGTTCCTGCTTCATCACAAACACACCTGGAGTTGTGTTTTGTTTCATTCACACATGTTTAACACACAAACCCAAAGAGAAAACACCTTGTTCCACCTTGTGATGTCATGTGGTAATGCCGGAAGTGCTCCACTGTGTTTTTATACTCCATACACCTTCATTAGAGTCATTTGGATGATTTTAGCTCTGGAATTGCCAATCTTTTCTGAACAAAAGGTAAAAAGAGCTGTTAACTTGAAGATTGCCACGTCATGATATCACAAGGTAGAACAGAGCAGTTTCAGCTTTAGATGTTCTCAGACTAACTAAGGTAACAACATTTGAACATGGCTTAAAGCTACAAGAATCCATTTAGTGTAATATAGAACCTTTAACAGAACTAGAATCATATAAGACAAAGAGACAGCATAACGAAAAATGAAGACTAACACATGTTTTTAGTTGATGTCCGCGATCCACCTTTTTGTAGAGCTTCAGGTCAAAGCTGCCCACCAAAGCACATATTAGCCCACTGCACGGCCGTCCCACCCACATGCCCTCACTACAAATAAACAAACAAATGGTGTCAGTGTGCCGCTGTCTGACGCTGCCATGCTCCACCTCGCCCGCCTCGTAGCTTTCATGCTAGCTCTGGGTTGCTATGGCGACTGAGTCCGTGTGTGTGTGTGTGTGTGTGTGTGTGTGTGTGTGTGTGTGTTGGTATGGTGTAACACAGACACACACATTCATTTATGGAGATGTGAGAAGTGCTGGATTAGCATTATGTCTGGTGTTAGACTGCTACTTCAGGGGCCGAACGCCAAGTAACAACAGAAGACCTCTACAATCTGGTTCATGTTAAATATAAATATAGCTACTATGAAACTAAAATTATATATACATTTTTAAGGGAACTTCACTTAACATTATCTAATTTGAATGTTCCAACAAGCCAAAACTTTTAACTCATCATATATGATAGCCAGCCATTCTGCTGTCTTGAAAAGTGAGTTCCACAGATACAATTTATATGTGAAATAATTTAAATATATATAGAAAAAAATTAATAAATATAAATTGTTAGGACCCATAATTACGCTATTATATGATCTATGTCAGTGTTTCCCAATCTTTTTTGTCTTGTGTACCCCCTGAGCCTTTTTGTCACACCTCGAGTACCCCCTCACTCATACGTGTTGATAATTCTCCAAAAGTAGAACGTGACACAACAGATTATTAACCCCTTACAGTGGAGGGCCTTTTTTGAGCAATTGTCCCTAAAAAGACCTCTCCAAATTAAAATCATACCTGTTATTGAAGTATATGGATTATATACAAATGTTTGGTCTCTGTGTAAAGGGAACATTCTCTAGTTTTACCCTCAGCATTTACATTCACTCCAAATGTGATTGGAAAAAAGTTACACACCTTGGAACACCAAATATAAAGTGTTTTTTTTATCCTCGCCTAATTTTTTTGTAAATATAAAAGGTGTCTATAGCTGCTGTTCATAGCTGAGGCCTAAAATACACTATCTTTCAATACAATAAGTTGTTGACCACTCAAATTTCAAATTGGGAATCAATAGCTGTAAAAATAAACTTTTTACTCCACTTTTTGTTATACTTTGTCCAGGCGTTTTATACAGGGATCATGCCTTTATCCAAACCTATCCAAACCTATCCAAATTGGAAACATTTAGAAAACGTTTAATAACTTTTGACTCATTCAACCTACAGACATCATTGAGGGCTCTACTGAAAGCTTACAACTAGAGGAATCCATTTCTGCACACAAGGTCACTATATTATGTCCCTGAGAATTACATTCTATAAAAAAGTGTTTTTTTCAATCAAAAATAGACCAAACAAGTGTTGAAAATGAAAATATGTATTGAAAAATTCTATAACACTGCACACTGTATACATTTTCAAAAAACCATGGACACTAAACGTTCCACACATATTTACAGGTATTTACACACTAAGAGTCTGGTGTGTTCCACTGATTGTAGCAGTCCCTTGTTTGAATAAAGCAGAGTGCAGTGTCACAGGTAGAACATTTTACAGCTGTCTTTGACTGACATCTTCTACACTTCAGCCTGCCATTTGTGGGGTCACCACTGCTGCCCATCCGTTCTTTGTTGCTCCGGTCGTGGTAGGGCTCCTTATCTGCAGTTGGGCTTTATTGGTACACAGTGATGACACTAGTAAGAAAAACACAAAAATATAATAGGAAATAAGCTCAAAATATGCTTTCTAAAATTTTATTTTCAAAGATCAAAGTCGGCTTTATTGTCAATTCTCCCATATGTGTTCAACATAGTGAATCGAAATTTTGTTTCTCTCTGGCCAAGTAGTGCAAAAACACAGTGTACAAAATACAATAAAGACAAAACAAAAACTATCTAAGACAAAAATCTAAATCTAAAAACTAAAATCTATTCTTATTTATTTTCTTATTTATTTTATCTAAACACCCAATAAATAATAGTAGGTCTATTTTACAAAAAGTGATCTAAATGCAGAAAAAAAATGTAATGTTTATTGTTTTATTTTTATTCAAATACTACATCAAATACATAATAAAATGATACTTACACACCCAGAAGTACATCCTTCATAAACAACGCCTCCTCACAGTCCATATCTGTTTCCTGATTCTCTCTCTCCGACTCCTCCAGAGCTGAAATCGACTTGTGCAGCCTCCAAAATTAAATATTTTCTCTTTCCAGTCCTTTTAGCCATATTTTCAATCAAGGAAACTCAAATCAACAGCAAAGGCGCAAGACTATGGAGATAATTTTGTCTCATAAAGATTTGTATAAATAAAAAAAGATATATATAAATATAAATACATTTATAAATATTCAAACACAAAATACAAATACAAAAACACGACATACAAATAATTGATAGAATGTATATAAATACACAGGCATTTGTAAATATATTTTCGAGATTTGTAAATATATTTTCGAGATTTGAAAACTTTCTATATGGAGTCTGCATTTGTGGATCCATTTTTTGTTTTCGTGTCGATGACGTAATTGTGAGACAGTTCTACCGCAAACCACGATTCGCAAATAAATGTCACCGGATTTGAATACAAATAGCCTTCACTGGACATCCAGCAGATGGCAGTGTTGAACAGCTTGTCGGTAGTTGCTCTTTAGATGCGTGAATGAGTGAATTTCTCCTTTTATCATAGTTGCTCTTTAGTAAATGAGACTACAGTGGGCTCTCGCTCGAGTGGAAAGATATCCAGCGACCTGGATATCATTTTGGGCAAAACTCAGGCCACCGCTAACAGTGCCGAACTGACTGACTACGCACAACGCCTCTGAGCACCAGCCCTCACCACCTGACCAGGTACACAAGCTGCTCAACACTGCCATCTGCTGGATGTCCAGTGAAGGCTATTTGTATTCAAATCCGGTGACATTTATTTGCGAATCGTGGTTTGCGGTAGAACTGTCTCACAATTACGTCATCGACACGAAAACAAAAAATGGATCCACAAATGCAGACTCCATATAGAAAGTTTTCAAATCTCGAAAATATATTTATAAATCTCGAAAATATATTTACAAATCTCAAAAATATATTTACAAATGCCTGTGTATTTATATACATTCTATCATTTATTTGTATGTCGTGTTTTTGTATTTGTATTTTGTGTTTGAATATTTATAAATGTATTTATATTTATATATATCTTTTTTTATTTATACAAATCTTTATGAGACAAAATTATCTCCATACAAGACGCATGGCGCTGCGTTAACTGTGCGTAAATTACGCGCAGTTTACGCACGGAGCAAAGTTTCGCGTTACGCAGCTGCTCCACGTAGAACTTGTTGTGAAAGGCCTAACAAACTATATGTCTCCCTCTTCAGCTCCTCATTGGCTGTTCGCCTGAACTGTCAATCATCCTGTGTAACCTAACTTGTTGACTCAGCAAGGGCGGAACTCTTAGGTGATAGTTAGCGGTGCGCCACACTTGATTGGACTATTACAGCTCTACAGCAGCCCAGACCGCTTCTTTATGGATAATCTAAGTGTCAATCTATAGCTTACCCTTATGTTTAGCTGCTGCTAGCGCGGTTTTAGTGAGGAAAGTTATATTTGGCTTGATTTAGGCTAAAGAAGTGGAAAAAAAACACTGGCGCTTATGTAAGTTGGGAAGATTTTCGCGATCGTATTGGATCTAAAACGTGTTTTGGACTAAATTGTTTTACTGGATTTTATTCGCTGGATCCTTACGGACAAATTGATGCCAAGCTTATCGTGAAATACAGATGTCTGACCTGTCCAGAGCCTTCAAAGGTAAGCGAAGTAACAAGCCTCGTTTTGTGCTTTTCCATATAAAAGCCCCATGTGCTCGGGGAGTGTTTGTTGTGCCGGGAAATGAATTGCATAGTCAAAAAGAGGAGACTGTAAGGTTTCATTTGATGTGTAGAGTGTCATGATGCACGTTCGGGAATGTTTGCTCTTATATGGAAAGAAAAAAAAAAACGTGAAAGGGACCGTGCACGGGCCGGTCACAGCGTAAGAAGTTAAATGAAAATCATTTTAGTTCATCTCCTTAATTTGAAAATTTAATTCTCAGGCATTTTCTCTCTTTTCCTTTAACTCAAATTTACTCAAATTAGAATTTAAAAAAATCAAAAAAAAAATTCCCCCTGCCTGGCAGCGACACTGCCGAGTACCCCCTGTGGTGTGCTCGTGTACCCCTGGTTGGGAAACACTGATCTATGTTATAATGTTGTTTCCTATCATAAACTTTGATTTGTGTTTTGTTTCATTAACATGTTTGAGTAATCCTTTATCATTAGTCTGTTTACATTTCCAAAGTTCCAAATGCTCTGTTCCACCTTCTGATGTCAGTGCTTTGAGAATGTTATTGTGGTGTTAAAATATGTATTATTATGTACCTAAAGTATGTGTTATTATGTACCTTGAAATAATAAAAGATAAAAAAAAAAAAAGCAGTAGTTTTGAAGTTAACAGTCATCTTTTACCTTCCGTTTAGTAGAGACTGGGATAGAGATTCCAGGGCTGAAATCATCTGAATGATTCAAGTAAAGGTGTATAGGGTTTAAAAACATGAGGTCACAAGGTGGTTTGAGAGAAGAACTCAGCCTAAATATGCAGGGTTTGTGTGTTAAACATGTGAATGAAACAAAAAAACGCAACTCCAGGTCTGTTTTGATGAGGAAGCAACATTAGAACATAGATCAAAAAATAGTGTACATAAGTAAGTATACATAAGTAACAATTTAAAATATTCCATTTTATGTAATTGTCTTTTATTTGTCAGTATTTCTTTGCTCTTTCACAGCCTTTACAGCTTCTAAAGTGACAGACTGACAATGAAACAGCGTGAGTGACATTTTGGATTTATGATAATTACTCACCAAATGACTCCATCCATGCATTAAGACTTGGGATCTTTGTGATGTTTCTGAAAATGTCATTGCAAAACCATTCCTATTAGCACTGAAAATTTAAGGTCCATATTACACTATTTTATGATCTGTTATAATGTTGTTTCCTCATCACAAACACATCCTGAGTTGTGTTTTGTTTCATTCACACATGTTTAACACACACACAAAATGCATATTTACGTTGAATTATCCTCTCAAACAGAAAACACTCTGTTCCACCTTGTGATGTCATGTGGTAATACAGGAAGTGCTCCATTGTGGTTTTTAAACGCCATACACCTTCACGAGAATTATTTGAATGAATTCGGCCCTGAAATTGCTCTACTGAAGTGAGGGTCAAAGGAGCTGCTTCATGACATCACAAAGTGGAAAAGAGCATTTTCAGCTATGGAGATGTAGAGGAACTAATAATAAAGTGTGTGAATGAAACAAAACACAACTGCAGGATGTTTTTGAGAAGGTAACAACATTCTGACATGGCTAAAAGCTCATGAGGGTCCATTTGGCATAATATAGGACATTTAACACATATTTACTGCTTTTTTTAAAAACCAGAACATTATGGCGTGTGGCTATCCCTGTCAGTCCCACAGAGCAGAGTGACTAATTGTGGTTAATGGCGTTCACCTGCTGGCCCCGGAGTGAATGGGGCCCTAATTACAGCAGCGGGTCCCGGAGGCTTCTGACCCCCCCGGACCAACACTAGCCCCTCCATTATCACAAACATGCAAATATTGATTAATGCAGGAGAGTTTAGGGCACCTGTGGTCACTTGCAGATGCATGCATACTCTAGCCGTTTCCCAATTCAGAGAGTGCATGGTTCGGGCGTGGTTTGAAGGGGATGTGCGTCACATCCGGCACGTCAACTGCTGTCCCATTTCATTTTTGTCCCATGCACAGTTAACACGCAATCCGAAGACCGAAGTTGTTTCCATGGAAATTGGGGCGTGGACCAAGCGTGCAAACATGCACGCTTCGCACACTCAAAAGCCCCAGCATGCACAGTGCGGCAGGATATATGACTACAAAGACGGACTCGCCAGCAACATCGCCATGTGACAGTTGCGACTTCACTATAAAATGTGTGTACTGGTTCACCTCACCTACAACTATGCTACATGAAACTCTTCATAAACTACGCTAAACATGTGTGACGGTAGCCGTAACGGCATAGTTCACGGCACCTGTATTACCGCTCACATGCTTTTTCCCTTACACTTCTATATTTCCTTTGCTGTTGTAATGCTGGATATTCTACAGTATCGCCATGTCCCAATTCCAAGTATTACTAGTCGCAATAGAACAATATTTTTGTCTTTAGGGAACAAGGAGCAGACCACCTGGCTCATTGAGCTGAGGCGGGACCTGTTCCATTTTGCAGACGCCCATGCGGTCTACGGACTGCACTCAGGACTGAGCAAGTATGCACCGCCTCGACTGCAGGCTGAGACCACACTCCGAACCGTGCACTCTCTGAATTGGGAAACGGCTACTGTCTTTTGTAAAATCAACATTGACAATAGAGACAGTTCTATTGTTGTAAGCTTTGACAGTACATCTGATATAGTTTCTCCATGATTTCAAATAGCCCTGACTGACAGGAGGATTAACCAGTCAGAGAAATGCATGGTCTATTTGGATCAAAACAAGCATGGCGGTTTACGATTAAACACCAACAATCGAAGCACCAAACTCTTAATTTATCTCAGGTAGAAGAAGTGATATATTTTGTACATCTCTTACTGTGAGTGCAGCGCTCTGACTCAACTAGCCTTGAGCCACTTGAGGTTTCTTTCGGACGCGGCACGTAACAACAAATAAAGAATCTTGAATCCAAAGTTTGTCTTTTCTATCTTTACTAAAGTGAAAGTCATACAGAACAAAAGGAACAACAAAAAGAAAGCAAAAAAGGAATTTCTAGGGCATGTAACGTCCCTACATGCTACATGACGTCCTACATGACGTCCCTACGTGCTACGTAACGGTCAAAAGACTGTGTAGCTTCTCGCTCGAGGCTTCTCACCTCTTCCTTCGCTATCTATCATACACACCAAGTTAGCTGAAATTAGATCAAGGATTAAAGATCAAAGATTTAAAGTGTCAAGATCAAAAAATCAAAGTACAACATAGCAACGACATAGCAACGTAAATATTAACTTTAACTAACACAAAAAATGGCTCTAACACATTCTGGCCCCTAATTGACTAGGCCTTGGCATATAACTTAAACTAAACTTACTAACTTAAAACTTAAAATTTAGAACCATTACATTTCTCAAACATTTTTTTTTTCAAATAATTAAAATGTCTCACTTTTCTTTTACAGGTCAGTATGTACTTTACACAATTTATAGTGCATATCGGACATGTGGTAAGTCCTTCTCCTCTTCATTTTTCTCCCTGCAATAGACACAATTTAGTTATGGGTCTTTGTATAGTACTCGTCTTCGTCTGGACTTCAGCACTGCGGACCACCCCTCTGGAGTCTGGCATGACCTTGGTGATTCTGCCTAACATCCAGGAATGTCTTACCAGGGATGGGTCAACGACGAGGACGACGTCTCCAACTTTAAAGCTTCTCTTCAGTCCAAGCCACTTTTGCCGCTCTTGCAGAAGTGGCAAGTACTCTTGGGTCCACCTCCTCAAGAACAAGTCCGTCATATATTGGATTTGTCTCAGGTGGGTTGAATAACCACTGCACTCCTTTCTGTATCATGGCTTCGTTGATGCGCGATTGGTCCAGTTCTTTCAACCTGCCTTTCAGCCTGTCTTAGCTCTCTCTCTGCACTGACTAGTTTTGTGCCATTATCAGAACGGATGACAGACACTTGTCATCGTCTGGCTTGAAAGCGACGTAGAGCATTAATACACGAGTCTGTGTCAAGGGAATGTGCGACTTCTATATGCACTGCTCGGACTGTCAAGCACGTGAAGAGCACTCATTAACGTTTGACCTTGGCACGTCCTCTTTTGATCTCAAAGGGACCAAAATAATCCATGTCTGTGTTTGTAAAGGGCGGTTTATCAGGAAACAGACTATCTTGCGGAATGTCTGCCATTTTCTGTTCTCCAGCTTTGGCATGCAGCCTTTTACAGAAGTTGCACTCTGAGATCACGGTTCTTGCTGCTGCATTTGCTTTAGGTATCCAGTACCGTTGTCTTAATCTTGCCAGGACCTGATTTCTGCCCCCGTGTCCTGTTTCCAGGTGGATGTGGTGGAGAATAAGGTGGGTTATTCTGTGTTGTTTATACAGAAGGGCAGGATGCTTGGCTTCCTCTTGCATCGCTGACCTGTTCAGACGCCCCCCTACTCTCAGCACCCCATCTTGTAAATATGGGTCCAATTTACTTTTTTAAAAAAAACTTTTCACATGAGATTTCCCTTGCTGTAAAACTTTTATTTCTTCAGCATATGTTTGTCGCTGGCTGTATTTGATCAGTTAAATTTCTGCTCTGGATAAATCCTCAACTGTAAGCATCTTCTTTGATCTGACCTGCATTTCCTTGTGTCGTGTTCAGATTGTCGCACAGCCTTCTCGAATGCTTTCCTTTTCCTACTCAGATGCTGCAGTATCTCTCTTAAACGCAGAATCCAGACGGTTGCTTTTTTCAGTTTATGCCAACTAGAGTAATACTCCACAAGTTGGTTCAGTGGATCTGTGTTATTTAACACCTGGGTTATGCAAGATACGGCAGCTGATGTCTTGACCTCATCATTTTCCAACAGGTAAGTAAGTCTACTTACCTGTTCAGGTTGCTCTGGCCACTCTTTTGAATTGCTCAGGAAACTAGGTCCTTGAAACCAGATCTTACATGACATGAAACTCTCAATCTTTAAGCCTCTTGAGGCGTGATCGGCTGGATTCTGAGAGGTGTTAACATATTTCCACTGAGCTCTTGTAGTAGCCTCTCTGATAAAGGAGACACGGTTTGCCACAAATGTCTTGAATGTACCTTAGTACTGTTGTGCTATCTGTCTAGAAGACCGAATCCATCAGGGGGAGTTGAAGTTCTTCTTTCAACATCCGGTCAATCTTGACTGAGACCATTGCAGCCGTCAACTCCATCCTTGGAACTGTAACCTGCTTAAGAGGAGCGACCCGTGACTTTCCCATCAAAAGGCCGTGTTTCTACTCTCGCTCATTTGTTATCAGGATGTACGACACAACCCCATCTTGACTTGTGTCTGAGAAATGGTGGATTTGCACACTCTTTGTGGGCCCGAATGTGTTGGACTTAAAGCATCTACTCACGCTGAGATCTGACAGCTTGTCAAGGTCTTCTATCCATTTCTGCCATGCCCATTGTAGCTTCTTTGGAATTTCCTCATCCCAGCCCTTTTTCTCCTTGCAGAGGCAGACATCCCAAGTCTCCCGGAAGTTCGGGGAGTCTCCCGGATAATTATAGTGGCTCCCTGATGCCCGCGAGTCGGATAAAATATCACGGATTTTAGACAATGTGAGGGTTTTTTTTTGTTGTTTTTTGTTTTGTTTTTTTTGGACTGTGCAGAACGTGCACGCATGATAATAACTCTTGTGTCATGCACGGACTACTTCAAACGGAATGCGCACGGGAAGGAACAGAGGTGCCAAAAATCCCATTGGATCATTACCTGGCCAGCCAAATGATACTATCTCTCTGTATTTCCTATACAGCGCGATACCATTTGGACACCCTCCATCCACTCTCGCTCCTCCGGTTACAAACGGACTCCGCGATTCTGATTCGTTCAAAGATGGTGACGTCAGTGCACCCGCCTTTGCCCGCAAAGTCACTCTTAGGCAGCGGAAGTTCCGCCTCAGTTTTGAATCAAGATGGCGCAATCTCTGATTGGTTCACTTAGCTGTCTGTCTACGCGCAACCGCAGCGCGTTCTGTGGACCAAGCGTTACCAGACTCACTCGCTGGTACAGCGATGAGTCATGGATTCTTCCAGGCAAATTGGATCATACACCGAACTAACAACTAAAAGAATGCCTCGCCTTGTGCATGGCTTGTCTGGCAGCTTAATCTTGAACTTGAAGCTTGTGCACCACTGCACACCCAGTGCCCGTTCCATAGGTAGCAAGTCTAAGTCTTTAACTTCGGCTGCTCTTTCGTTGCTAGGGATGGAACGTAACAAAGCCTTACTGTTACTTGTCCACTTAGTCAGGTGAAACTCGCCACTGGCACACAACTTTGTCAACACCTTCATCTTCTGTGGCAACCGACTTCAAACAGTCGTCCACATAGAAGTTTTTTAGGACTGTCTGAGTTGCTTCTGTTGGAGTTGTTGCAACAGCATCTTGTGCTGTTCTCCTTAATGCGTATGAAGAACAACTGGGGGACGATGTGGCTCCAAACACGTGCACGCACATCCTGTATTCTTCCACTGGCTCATTCAGCTTGCCGTCTGGCCACCAAAGGAAGCGCAACAAATCTCTGTCTTCATCTGGAACTTGTACCCGGTAGAACATAGATTCAATGTCCGCCATCATAGCGACAGGCTCCTGCCTGAACCTAAGCAGTACTCCAATTAAGGAGTTTGTAAGGTCAGGCCCTTGTAGCTGTTTGTCATTCAGTGACACTCCCTGATAGGTCGCAGTGCAGTCAAACACGACCCTCAATTTATTCTTTCTCGGATGATACACTGCGTGATGCGGTATGTACCTTACTCTTCCATCTCTGCGACTCAGCTGTTCATCTGGAAGCCTGGCTGCATACCCTTTCTCTAGAATTTTGGTCATAAAGTCTTTGTACTCCTGAAAGAAATCTGAATTCTTGTTGAATTTCCTCTTCAAGGAGTTAAGTCTTTGCTCGGCTATACCACGGTTGCATGGCATCTTCACACAGTCATCCTTCAGAGGTAGCTTAATGTAGTAATGGCGATCATGTGCTGATGTGGTCACAGTGTGCATAAACTGCTTGTCATGTTGAGATGGCTCTTACTTGTCCTCACACTGGCGTTCTGGAAAATCTGCATCGTATTACCTTATCAACATGTCTTCTATGGTCGACACAGATTAACGAAGAAATTCTGTCCTTCGGCGTCATCGAATTCTTTCTCTTGGCATCTGCTGACAGGCCCGTTGCCTACCCAACCTAGGGCAGTCTTCACTGCATATGGTCTGTTGTTTTGGCTGTTTATTATCTCCCATGGCTCCATTGTGGGCATTGGAACCGATGAGAAATCCAATTTCAGATTCTATGATTCACGTATTTTTGGGAGGTTGACACGGTTTAGGTAAGGCCACTTCTCCAAATCTTTCCTCTTTGGTATGTTGGCTCTCGTTGGCGGTATGTCAGGGTGTGTATACACATTGGGCAGCTTGATGAAGTCTTGTCCATCTAGGTCGCACGCCTCTAAATCTATTAAAATGTAACTACACACTTTCTGTTCCGGTGACAAGGTATGAAACAGGTACTCTTTCTACCTCGGATATTCAAGTTCTTAGCCAAGTCCTCAGTACAGAAGGTTGTTGTGTTTCCTGTATCCAGGAATGCATACGTTTTAATTATTCTTGTGCCCTTCTTATGTTTTACCTGCACAGTTTACCTGTTTAAAGGAACAGTCAGAGCAGGAGTTCCTTTTCTTACAGTCCTTAGACATGTGGCCTGGCGTAAGACAGTCAAAACAAAGTCCTTGAGATTTCAGGAAGTCAGTTCTCTCATTCAAAGGCTGATCTTTAATCTTGTTGCACACATTCAGCACATGGTTCTTCTTACAGTATAAACAGGGACCTTGGAAAGCACTGGCTGACTTTACTGCTGGTGCTTTCTTCTCTAATTGGTCTTTACCAGCGTTTTTGTCAGCAGCAGTCACAGTCACAGCAAAGCTGCTTCTCTTGACCTCACCTTTTCCTGAGTTGGCCTTCCTTTTTGCGTTTGCCTGTTTATCGGTATCTGAGATGGCGTTCATAGCATCTCTGAACAATGGGTCATTAAAGGCTCTGGCTTCATAGTGCACGAAGTCCGCCAGATCATGAAACGTGACTTGCCGCTTCCTTTTTTCTTGAATCTTGAACGCATGACTACCCCATTTCTCTCTTAGCCTAGGAGGAAGCTTGGATACGATGGACCTTATGTTGACGGGATTATTCATGGCCTCCATGTAGTTCATGTCACCCACTGTGTTACGACACCCGATCAAAAACATGGTGAAGGTGTTCAGTTCCTTCTTGTCCCCTGGCTTTATCTGCGGCCATTCCATAGCCTTTTTGATATAGGCATTGGATACACTGTACACTGTCTTTTTTTGCACTACCTGGCCAGAGAGAAACGAAATTTCGATTCACTGTATGTTGAACACATATGGCAGAATTGACAATAAAGCTGACTTTGATTTTTGATATCGCCAGTTGGTCACCATAAAGACGGTCAAGCAATACTCTTGCTTCTTTATATGCCCTGTCTGGCCTCATGTGCTCACAGCTGCGAACAAGCCCAAGTGGTTCCCCACTCGTAAACTGTTCAAGATAATACAAGCGGTCTTGATCACTATCTGTTCTGCTATCAGTGACATGCTCAAAGGCTCTTATAAAGGATCTGTATGTCAGAGGATCGCCTGTAAACACTGGTATGTCCTTTTGAGGCAATTGAGTCAAACCTTGTTGCTTGACGAGCATTGTCAGTCCTTTGCCTTGCTGAAGATATTCTTCTAACTGAAGGGACAACTGGCGCAGCTGCTCTAGACCCGACATCATGCAAAGGCTTATCAACTCTAACGTGGTCACAACCATAGCTGGTGACCTTTTCTTTTCCACCAATTTGATCCAGCTCTTGACTGACCCTGCTACTGAGCTCCTAGAGTCAGCAACAAACTCCTGAGCATCTTCAAAGTGATCATAAACTCTTAATTGGGCGCTTGAAGCTGCAAGCTCAGTTTCCGTCTGCCACTGCTTCTTTTTTGCTCTCAAGCTGGCTTTTTCCTCGCTCAAGCTATTGCTGCAAACGCATCTTTTTTGCTCCTCCTCTTGCTGCAAGCGCATTTCTTCTTGCTCCAGCTTTTTCTTCTTTCTGATAGCCGCTGCTCTTGCTAACAGTGCCTCACATTCTGCTTTGAGTTTTAACTCCACTGAACTAACATTGGAACTCATAGCTGAGTTAGCCATAGAAATATTATTCTGCGGTCTAATGGTATCTTCCTCATTATCCAAGTCTCTTTTAGCATTTGCAATCCATTCCTTCGTTTTGTGCATGAATGACGTTACTTCCTCACATCTACTTTCATATTTCTCCTGATCAACTTTTTGTTCATCTTCACTCAAGATCTCCCACAATTGCTTAGTGAGACGTTTGTACAATTCAAAATATCTTTGAAACCTAGGCAGAGCTTCCCATTTTACGTCATCAAAATCTTGTTTCAACGTTTCTATGTGTCTTCGTTGCTTGGTTAGCTGTGACAAGATTCCCCTTCTCTCATCTTTTAATTTCTTTACCTTCTGCTCAACAGCCCCCTTTTGGTTAGGCAGTGCATCAGCATTTGCTCTAACATCATGTTTCCCATATACACTCAACAAAAATATAAATGCAACACTTTTGTTTTTGCTCCCATTTTTCCTGAGATGGACCCAAAGGTCCAAAATTCACTCCAGATACACAACACTACCATTTCTCTCAAACATTGTTCACAAATCTGTCCAAATGTGTGACAGCGAGCACCTCTGCCCCGCCGAGACAATCCACCCCACCTCACAGGTGCGCCACATCAAGATGCCGATCCGACATCATGACCAGTGCACAGGTGCGCCCCAGACTGCCCACAATAAAAGGCCACCCCGAAATGTGCATTTTCTTTTTTCTTTATTGGGGGTCTGGGGACTCAGAACCAGTCAGTATCTGGTGTGACCACCATTTAAGATAAGATAAGATAAGCCTTTATTGTCTCTTCAGGAGAAAAATTTTGCTTGGACATGAGAGAGTGTGATTTATAATAAACACTAAAAACAGCACAGCAGACAGACACATAAGAAACATGTACAACACATGAACAAAGGAAACATGCAACATATAAAAAGACTGCCATTGTTAGTAAAACCTGTTTAAAACACACACACACACATAAAACCACATAAAAACCCTACAGAAAAGTTGCATCCCCACACACACACATACACACACACATACACACACCCGCTAAGACCTACTATTCAGTAGTTTAATTGACCAGGGAACCAATGAAAATTTGAACCTATTTGCCTCATGCAGTGCAACACATCTTCTTCACATAGAGTTTATCAGATTGTCAATTGTGGCCTGTGGACTGTTGGTCCACTCCTCTTCAATGGCTGTGCGAAGTTGCTGGATATTAGTGGGAGCTGGTACACGCTGTCGTATACGCCGGTCAAGCACATCCAAAACATGCTCAATGGATGACATGTCCGGTGAGTATGCTGGCCATGCAAGAACTGGGACATTTTCAGCTTCCAAGAATTGTGTACAGATCCTTGCAACATGGGGCCGTGCATTATCTTGCTGAAACATGAGGTGATGTTCATGGATGTATGGCACAACAATGGGCCTCAGGATCTCATCACGGTATCTCTGTGCATTCAAAATGCCATCAATAAATGCACCTGTGTTCTTCGTCCATAACAGCCTTTGAAGAGGAGTGGACCAACATTCCACAGGCCACAACTGACAATCTGATAAACTCTATGTGAAGAAGATGTGTTGCACTGCATGAGGCAAATGGTGGTCACACCAGATACTGACTGGTTCTGAGTCCCCAGACCCCCAATAAAGCAAAAAGAAAATGCACATTTCGGGGTGGCCTTTTATTGTGGGCAGTCTGGGGCACACCTGTGCACTGGTCATGATGTCGGATCGGCATCTTGATGTGGCGCACCTGTGAGGTGGGGTGGATTGTCTCGGCGGGGCAGAGGTGCTCGCTGTCACACATTTGGACAGATTTGTGAACAATGTTTGAGAGAAATGGTAGTGTTGTGTATCTGGAGTGAATTTTGGATCTTTGGGTCCATCTCAGGAAAAATGGGAGCAAAAACAAAAGTGTTGCGTTTATATTTTTGTTGAGTGTACATCCTTAAAGGTACAGTGTGTAGGATTCGTGGCGCATAGGTGGTGTAGGTACCATGCACTTCCTCTTTTGGCTATGGCAGACCTCGAGGGTCACCCGGGCGCGCCGTAGCGCCGACAGCTCGCGCCGACAGCTCGTGCCCGCGCACGCCGCTGTATACATAAAACGCGGTCCCCCGTTCACTTTTTTTTTTTTTCTTTTCGCATGAAAACACACAATCCCGATCATGATTCATGACAATCTACACATCAAATGAAACCTTACAGTCTCCTCTTTTTGACTATGCAATTCATTTCCCTGCAAAACAATCACTCCCCGAGCACATGGGGCTTTTATACGGAAAAGCACAAAACGGAAAAGCACAAAGCTTACCTTTGAAGGCTCTGGACAGGTCAAACTCTGTATTTCACCATAAACTTGGTCTCAATCTGTCCATAAGGATCCAGCGAATAAAATCCAGTAAAACAATTTAGTCCAAAATACGTGTTATATCCATTACGAGTGTGATACAGCAGCATGCTTGTTTACACGAGGCTCCCCCCTTCCCCCCTCCCCTTCCCCTTCTCTCCTTCGCTCCTCCGCTGCAGCGCGGCTGAGCAGGCGCTAGCAGGAGCCGAGGCGAAGGATGAGCCCAAATGTCCTTCTGCGGCTCTCGTATTCAAAATGGCTGCCTCTATATGGGGAAGATCCCCCTTTTATGTGACTATATCTAAGTCCAAAAGAATACTTTGATTTCATGATGGAAGTGAAAAGGCTTGGAAAACAATGTATTTTTGAATGGGTATCTTCAATTTCAGTAATTAACAGGTAAAAATCTTACACACTGTCCCTTTAAAGATCCCATGTCATGGTACTTCTTGATGCTTTTATATGGCTCCTAATACTGTAAATGAATCCTTCTTCAAAATCAACACTCAGTGCATGAGAAACAGAGATAAGATGAGAAAGAGTCATAAATCTCTCTCTCAAACTCTTTATTCTGGGCGTTGTTACTTGAATGCAAATGAGGAGAAAAGAGATGGCCAATAGTAGAGGGTGGGGGCGTGGCCAACCTCTCCGCTCAGAGCCCACAGCTGATCCATTTCCTTGTTTTTGCACGGGGGAGAGATTTGAAGCGTTCCATTTAAAAATAAACACATTTCCACAGAAAATAAAATTAAACCACTGCTGTTCAAAGGTCCAGAGGCTCAGATAAAGGACTTCCGAGCCTAGAAACACTCGGACGTGCCTCCAGGCAAATAAAAAAACGCATTTCGCATTGCCTAGCGCATTCGCAGTCCAAACTCTCTGGGCGTGATTTACAGAGACGCTGAGTACAGACAGACGGGGGTGGAACTGCATTTGCATTTCTTTTTTCGATCTGACGTCAATAAGGTGCCTTGTGCAAAATCGCCCGTTTGAGCTCCGATTTTTTGTAACGCAGAAAAGGATCGCAAATGCTCAGTTTAGACATTTCACAACTTTTAACCATGGGGGGGGGGGCTATAAACAGGGTAGGGGGCTCACATTAACGTTCAAAAACCTCAGAAAGTGAAAATTTCATGCCATGGGACCTTTAAAGGAAAAGTAACATTTTTTTTTTTACAATTTGAGCCTTATTTCGGTAATAAAACAAGTTGTTTTACTCACCCATAGCACTTTGGTGTCATATGGAGTACTTCCAGAGATGTTTTAAGATTTGCGGTTAGCCTAGCGCGACTTCTAACCATAGCTCGGGGCATATAATATATTCCCCAAGCATGTAATATGCCCAGTGCGGGCTCCAAATAACACAAACTTTAGCACTTTTCAAATCATAGAAGCCCGATGTCTTAGTCTACGATTTCGTTTGAAGCAAAAGTGGCCTGTAATCCGAGATTTATCCATAGTTTACAGCTTTGCGTTTCATGTTTGGGTCCCGGGAGCTGAGAGCACAGTCCGCACATGCGCACTGGCGTCCTCATCTACTCGCAACTATGGCTAAATCTCGGATTACAGGCCACTTTTGACTCAAACGAAAGCGTAGGCTAAGACATCGAGCTTCTATGATTTGAAAAGTGCTAAAGTTTGTGTTATTTGGAGACCGCAAACAAGTGCCCCGAGAACTCACATGATGGAGATCGCAAATCTAAAACATCTCCGGACGTGCTCCATATGACACCAAATTGCTATGGGTGAGTAAAACAACTTGTTTTATTACCGAAATAAGGCTCAGATTGTAAAAAAAACGTTACTTTTCCTTTAAACTGTAACAATTCCACGAATTTCCTACAGCTTCTAACTCTTCCTAAAATTCACCGACACTTGGGAAAAGAGTTATTGGATGACGATTTCTGGGCGTGTACTTCAATTTCCGGTAGCTAGTAGACTAATAGAACTGAGAAGAGAATGTCAGACCTGACCCAGGGAACGCTTGCTTCAGCCGTAGATGAGTCTCTTACTGGTTTCAGTTGGTTCTGTCTTCAGCCAAGCCTTTTGACTTTGATGCCTAGTCTTTTGACTTTGTTGTGAGTGCAGCGCTCTGACTCACTAGCCTTGAGCCTCTTGAAGTTTCTTTCGGACTCGGCACGTAACAACAAACAGAGTCTTGAATACAAAGTTTGTCTTTTCTATCTTTACTAAAGTGAAAGTCATACAGAACAAAAGGAACAACAAAAAGAAAGCAAAAAATGAATTTCTAGGGCATGTAACTTCCCTACATGCTAATGGTCAAAAGACTGTACACAGTCTTTTGTTGTGAGCATCTAGCTCGAGGCTTCTCACCTCTTCCTTCGCTATCTATCATACACCCCAAGTTATTTGGAATTAGATCAAGGATTAAAGATCAAAGATTAAAATGACAAGATCAAAAAATCAAAGTACAACATAGCAACGTAATATTAACTTTAACTAACACAAAAAATGGCTCTAACACTTACACACTTGAGACGCGTTACACTGCTACAAATGTGGTTGGGTTGTCCCAAGACTCTTCTGCATTTGATCCGGAAATAACATTGCATTAAAGTCATAGCATGTAACATTTTTGTAAAAAAAAAATAAAATAAAATAAAAAAATAACAAAGCATGTTTTTTCTTTATGGATGTTTTAATAGTATTGAAAAACAAAGGAAAACATTAGGCCGCGCTGTGGGAGGAGGGCAGGTTTGTGTGGCTTGCATCTACACAAACCTGACCTCCTCCTGTTTGTTTCCATGTAAATGTTGGTCCTTTGGCTATAATCTTCCACAGTATTGCATAAAGCACACCTATATCTCCAGGGAGAATGGTTTTAACTAAGTCTTTCACTTTAAACTAGTCTTCATTTAGTCATTCATTGCTTGTATTAGTATTGCCTTGGAAAAATGCATTCTCATATCTGCCTCTCCACAGATCTAACCTGTAATTTGCTCATACCTGATTAAGAGTAGGCCTACACCCTCTGAGTAGAACAATGGAAGGGTAGACGAAATGTCATTTGGCTCTCCTCCAGTAGAAACTCATCAAAGCCAAGGTCTGGGAGGGCCTGGTCGATGAGCCATTGCACATAGTCATATACTATGCTATGCTAACCTTTATTGCGCTATATAATTTACCATGCTATGCCAGGCTAACTACGCTAATCTTGACTACCATACTACCCTAAATGCCTTGCTAAATCTTAGTACACTATAAAATGTTTTTAGTGGTACACCGCAGTACATCAGTCTGTGGGTTACTTTCACATGAATTATATAGTTTAAAATTGAGCTGGAGGGCAGATCTGAATTTTGTAGTGGAATTAGCAGTTTAATGAGGAGGTATTATGCAAAATCTTTTTAGCTTTTTACCCTGTTCTAATCTTGTTCCATCATCACAAACATGCCTGAAGAGGTTTGAGATCTCATACTTGCATGTTTGAGTACGGATGATCTCTCCCGGGCCCTATTCAAACCCTCCTTTAGCTGTAGTAGTCTGTGCAGTGCTCAGCCCACAAAGTCTACATCACTTATGCTCCCACACAACAATTTCCCCAAATCTCCATAAATATACAAAATAGAGAACTTTACACAACAACTTGACAAACCTGATGTGATGTGCAGTAGCTTCATTAGAGGGATGCACGCTGACTGGGCTGTGATACCGCTCTGAAGGGGACTGAGTTAACATGGGGGAGGGGAGGGGATCTAAATGTTATGTATTTGCAGTTAATACCCCACAGAAGTAAAATACCCCCTCTTTAATGATCAGATTATAGATTTGTTGACCTGGTTTATGTTAATGTTTTTGTAGCCCTATCAACATGAAACCAAACATTTGATCGTGACCATGGACTGTAACTGCTTGGGTTCTTTTTGAAAGACAATAGAGTAATGTGTATTTATCTTGTTGTGTATTTATCTTGTTGACTGATTTGCCTGGTCAGTCTGAGTGACCTGCCAGATTAATCAGGCTGACCACGCCTACAGGAAGTAACAACAGCTGATATACAACACGTCACCACCAACACCGGTGACAGTTCTGAAGATGCAGCAGCAGCCGAAACAGGTCAACAAGGTAAATACACGTTACTGTACTGTCTTTAAAAAAGAACCCAAGAAGTTAAAGTACACAAGAAGACAAAATGAACATCTTTGGTTTAGTGAACATAGACTGTATTAAGAAAACGCACTTACTGGAGCAAATTTGGAGCCGACTTCCATATTAAGAATAGGAAGCTAAATAGGTAGCTAAATAAAAATACCAGGATCATGTAGAGCAGGTTAATACAAACATTTTAAGACAAAAATCCCGAGGCTCACAGCAGCAGTTACAGAGAGAGGGCTGACATTTTTTCAGTGTAAAATCGAAGGAGCTGGAAGTGGCCCCATGCTCACTTCCTATTAGGAATGCGGTGCTAGCGGTTTAGCTATGTTCATTTATATAAACAGTCTATGAATGTGATGTGAATCCAACTTGGAAAATCTGGTTGCATTTTAGAGAAGAAAAGGGGTGTCTGATGGTGGGAAGTATGGGGCCACTTGGTGCCTCCTCAGCGGGCCCCTGTGTATGAGAGGTCTGTGTGTTTGTTTAATCCACACAGGGTTAGAGCTGTGTGTTAATCCTACGCACAGATCCTGGCTCTTTATTCACATCTGTGATTGGATTACACCAATGGCCCTCTCTCACACTCACAGAGGAACAGCACATGGGCCAGTGACAGCAGAAACAGCTCATTATGATGAGAGTGTGAGTGTGCTTTCAAACACATATCGAGTGGTTGTTTTTGCATTAAAGATGCATTGTGTAACTTTCCTGGTGTAGGGTCATCAGATTTTTTTCCATGGAGCTGTTAATACTTTGTCTGAAATGTTCCACTGTAGCATTAAACATATCTATCTTGCATGTACAGGTGTTGTTATTGCTTCTTCATAGAACATGTTGGACAAAGCAACAACATTTCCATGGAGACAAGGAGGTAACAGACCCTCTACCAAATACGTTACACAGTGTACCTTTAATGCCAGGAGTGATTTTACACAGAGGACAGTCAGGAGCTGATTGGTCATTTTGAACATCAAACTTCTCTCACCTCAGATGAACAGAGTTTAGTGCTTCGCTCCTTCATTCTGATTCTCATGTGATCTTTTTTCCCTTGTATATTCAAAGCTTATTTTCTCCAATCCAGTCCACTTTATTTATTTAGCACATTTTACAAACATGACAGTATCAAAATACATAAATTATGACAAATTAAAATAAAATAAAAATAAATAAAAGAACCAGAGAAACACACAAAAGTGGATCACAGGCAACCAGGAGTGGAAAGTTATAAATTCTAATGTTACTGTTGTGTTGCTTTTTGGGTAATTGTACTTTTGTGAGTAGATTTTACTTGTACTTTTCCTTGTAATATAGTACTACTGACACTGACAGAGCTGAGATTCCTGAGTCTACTTCTGCAGACCAAATGCATCTGCCCTATCCCCTGGAGTTACTATTGCTTTCTCTAGAATGAACCACAGCATGGCTTCAAGTATTTTTAAGCAATAAAAACACCAATAATGAAAACATTTGATAAATTCAACCATATGGAAAAGGCAACATCTCAGACACACAGGAAAAGTTACACAGTGCACCTTTAATGGTCACTCTCAACAAGTGTACATCATTTTTATTGACAATGAACAATTTTGCTTGATAAATCCATGTTTATGAGACTCACTAAAACATTTCCGAACATTAAAAACACACAAAAAAATCCCCTAGCTGTTCTGTGTATCATACAATCACTCCACCAAACCAGAGTTAATTACAGATTACCAATAGCACAGAGATAACACTCCAGGGTATAAATCCAGTATCTGAGAGGTGAAAGGTTCCAATCACACTATTAACTCTGTCCAATTCTCTTCTATTACAAGTGCACCCGATCTAACACCAGAAAGAGCTGTCTGTAAGTAATATGCTTTAATTGCTCATTGTATCCACTTCCACACTTTGTTTTCCCTGCGAATCTACGCTCTGTTGCCATGGCAATAAAACCAAACTCACACGCAAAGATGTGAGCAAACCGGTTGTCACGAACCCACATAAAAACAATTTGTGAATAGGTTGACATATGCATTGTTCGTGACACAAAGTGCTTGAGAGCTTGCTTTGAATAAAACGACGGAGCGCTGATCTGGTTTCTGAGATTTCTGTGATGCAAAGAGGCTGTTTGTGCCATGGGTATTTTTTTTATTTAGATTTTTTTGATAGCACTGACCTTTGTGTTCTGTTGCTTATAATATGAAGAATAATAATACTAGCTTGGATGTACCACTTTGTATTGTGTGTTTAGATCCCAAATGCTGACATTAATAAATACATGTGAGGTGCATGATCAGTGACCCATCCCACACAGCAAAATTTAAAAAACAAAACAAAACAAGAAATAATTTAAAACTTTTATTATTTATTATGTAATAAAGAATACATTTTAAAAAATACTATAATAATGTGTATATAAATTGATTGTATATTATATATTATATATTGCATATTGTATATTGTATATTAATTCTACACCGAGTAGTGAGAACAGCTGAGAGAATTGTGGGTGTCTCTCTCCCCTCCCTGCAGGACATCTACCGCACCCGCCTCACCTGCAAAGCCCTCTGGGTGATCCCACCCACCCATCCAACTGCCTCTTCAGTCTGCTGCCATCAGGAAGGAGACTGAGGAGCCTCAGGGCCAAGACCAGCAGACTGAAAGACAGCTTCATCCACCAAGCTGTCAGGATGCTCAACTCTCTCCCTGTCCTCCCCCAGTCACACTGTTGCTTAAAGGATACTTAAATGACACTGACACAGCTGCTTAAATGACACTTAAATGACACTGACACGGCTGCTTAAATGACACTTAAATGACACTGACACTGCGGCTTAAATGACACCATTTGAGCTTTATTACGCTACACACTGTGTGTTTTACCTATTTGTATTATATACAAGTTTACTGTACTTTTGCTACGGGTATATGTGATGTTTTAGTCGTGGTGTTTACTGTCTTGTTTATCACATGTTTTATGTTCACTGTGGGCCTAGGGGGCGCTGCAATTCCAAATCATGTTTGTGTAACCTGTACATATGGTTTTTGACAATAAAGATGAACTTTGAACTTTGAACTTTATTTATTACAGTTGTTCTTGTGGTGCAATAGCAAAGCAGCCTCCTTTATCATAAACCCATCCCACCTGGCAAAAAAAATGTGAAATCATTTTAAATTTTCATGTCTAGATTATGTAAAACAATATAGTAATAAAATTAAACAAAATTGTACATGCAGGAGCAAAGCCAGCTCAATCACCAATGACCCATCCTAGATGTGAATGTGAATTTACAATTTTTGAATTCATAGCTTGTGTAATTCAGTTAATCATTTTTTTTGATTAAATGATTATTACCCAGAGGCATCAACCCTCAAGACATTATGAAAGTATCCATTCCAATTTAGTCCAGTCACAGTCTAGTCTACTACAGCTATGCTTCTATTGTAGGGAGTATTATACCACTATGATGTAGGCCAAGATAACTGGACTGAGCTGGCAGTGAGTGCTCTTGGTACAGTGTACCATGTCTCTAACCTTGAGGAGGTGATGGAGATGCGTGGGATGTTCTGAGGAGGAAGTGATAAAGGAGATGTGGAGGAGAGGTTGTTTTTACACTCATGGTAATTTGAAACAATTTAATAATAAATAAATGCAAAATACTTAGTATTTCTACCATGTTTACTACCAGTTGATCCAAATTGATTTCTACAACCTTTTACCAAACGGAGTAAAATACTACCTTAAAGGTCAACTGCTACTGTCTACGATGAAGTCACTGTACCAGCCCTAGCATTCATTTGAACCTTAGAGGAAGTCTGAGACACCCAAGTCTGAGACACCCAAGTCCCAAGTCCCAAGTCAATGCCTCAACATCAACCCACTCACTCCCATTCTCCCCTCACTCCTTCCCTTCAAATCAAATGACATTTCTCCTCTGGCTTCATAGCAACCGTTTTCCGGCCCTTACCACCTCAAGATCTCGCTCATACACCAAAATCGACAATGGAAGCGTTTTTTTGGACGCTTCGTTGTATTACCCTGGCAGATCAAGACTGCTACATGTGCTTCCAGACCTCCATGACTGAAAGGGTTATACAGCAAAAGATACAAGAATGGACCATGGGGGGGCACAGAGGGGAGAAGGGGGGAGGGGGTACTTGACCTTTATATGTGCGACTGGCTTCACCCCTGGGAACACTGGAAGGCATCTTGATGGCCTCCTATCCGGCTCCGGTCTGCAGCGGGACAATGAGCAATCAGAACTAAGTGTGCGAGGTGATTAGGAGACACTTATCCACAGCCTGGTCTCCACGGAACCTCCAGGACCTTCACAACCATGGCAACCTCCAAGAAAAGATGGAACAATTATTGAAATGAACAATGAAATATTGCGATATCAGATTGTGAAAAGTCTCATAATCGTGGGCACTATATACAGTATCAGATTAGATTCTGCTTTGCTTTAAAGTATTATGTTGCATCAGCAGCTCAAGAAATAGGGGGGACTACGTGGACCATGATCCTTTGCTCCATTTCAGTGCTGACTATTGATACAACTAATGTCATCAACATTCCTGGTAGGTGTGATGCTAATTGAACGGACTGCTCTATCTGAAGCTTGTTAGACTTTAATCTGAGATTATTTTAACACAATCTGACCAGAAAGAGCCAATTTAGTTGGAACTACAACAGGTGAGATTATTTGTGCAACTTTAAATCTTAAATCGTAAACTGTGTTTGCTAATGTGCTAATGTGTGCATTGTGTCACCGTGGTAACAGGTGAACATTCTGCCAACACATGTGTAGAAGCACCCTCCCCATGCTAAACCACTCCCTCTTCACAACTAAATTAGAAAGTATTTTGCCAGTGAAACTACTGCACATCACATCAGGTTTGTGAATAGAGTGTTTTGTTTTATAGTCGATTTTGCGTAATACAAATTCTTTAATTTTCTGTCCAATATTGAGCCACATACAGTTTAATCAAATGAAGCCAGATTAGCATTACTGTGGAAATCTGTACAGCAGGGGTCTCCAACTTGTACCTCAGGAGCTACCAGTAGCTCTTCCCCTTCTTCCAAGTAGCTCGCCAAGAGATTTCTGAATTACACATATTGTGCTGAATATGTCAGATTTGATTAATGAAATGCCTATTAGCATTGTACATGTGTCATTTTGATGTCTAATTTTGTACACTAAATTAATAATGTTTATGTTTTATAGGCATCTAACTGTACCCCATCTAAGGCTTGCTGTAGCTCTTTTATATACAAGATTTCTTGTGGCCACTAATATGAGTAGCTCTCTGGCTTTTTGTTCTGTAAATATAGGTTGGAGGCCCCTACTTTACAGTGCATTGCTTATATTCTTAACATTTCCATATTCCTCAGAAGAACCATTACTGCCAACACACAGCGATCCTTGGAGATCCTCTTTTATCATTGCTAATTGCCTGAGGATCTTCCAAAGCTGTTATTATAATTAACCTGTACCTGTTTTCTCTATTTTTTATTTTTACCAATCAACTATTGAACACTTGAAAATGTGAAGACAAAACACTTTTTAACACTTGTATGATGTTTGCTGTCCCACTTAGGATAGGATATAGAAATGTTGACATGTGACATGGATTGGAAAAGACCGACCCATACAAAACAATCAAACCAAACATGATCTTGGACCCTGAAAGTCTTCTTGTAAGTGAGTTATGCATTGACTAAATACACCTGTACAATCATGTATCATTTGGTTTGCTGTTGCTAACAATACCGCTGAGTTGTGTTTGGAAAATCTGCTACGGAGGTTATAGGGTTAATATGATGCTTATATAACGATTGTGAGCTCCTAACCATGGTGTAAGGTTGCTTCCCCTTTGAAAATGGACCTAGTTTTCACATATTTAGCGCATTTCTGTCTCTAGAACTCAAAACACTGACATCATTATGTTCTAAATCAGGAAAAGCTCCTCTGTATTTTCAAAGTTCATACTCTATTGCTTTCATTACAACAGTCCAGTGTTATTTACAATACACCTTTTTTTTTGTTTGTTTGTTTTGTTCCTTTAATAGAGATCCCATTTATATGCCATACATCTTCGACTATAGATGTTTTTTTGATGTCCATTTTCATTTGTAGCATGTGTCTCTCAAATGCTGGAGATATCTTAAATATTCTCTTAACATCAACATTTCATTTGACTTAAACCTGACCATGTACCATCTAATTGTTTAATCTGGGTCCATATTACACTATTTTCTGATCTATGTTATCATTTTCTCATCAATAAGAGTCAATTTTGCGTAATCTAGGATCTTTAAGAATTTCATTAGCAGGATTCTGCATCTTGAATCTGCGCACACAAACAAGACAGCAATGGCAATCTATTGTCTTATGTATGATGATGATAATAATAATAATAATAATAATAATAATAATAATAATAATAATAATAATAATAATAATAATAATAATAAAAAACAGAATGCAGCTGGCATAGGATGCTTTGCTCATTGAGTAATAGTTTTATTCGTAGATTTCACTTTTACTTATAACTTCCCGCCATTGAGTCAAAGTACTAATTTTATCAAGGCACTAAAATACTAAAGAACAGCAAATTAAAAAGTAAGTAAGTCTAAAAGTCATCAGGTTTATATAGTCTTTGCAAACCTTCTTAAAGATATAACCCCAGATAAAACCCCTCTCACTCTCTCCTGATGGTAATTAGGTCTGACATTATAAAACGCAGGCATATATCAGCGACGACGCGCAAAATCTGAAAACAACATTGTGCTAATCAAACCGGAGCTTCACTGTTGAAAGCGGTCACTGTGATTACCATATGCTAGCCTCAACGCTAACAAAGGCTTTCCCAGGCTTTGATGCTAAAAACACAGAACGCCATTGATGTCTCACGCTGAATACTATTGCTAACGCCATAATATGCCGCATATGTTGTAACTCTATGGGATTGCATGGGATTAGGGCGCCCAGACGCCCATAGAGGGGTGGGGCTGGGGAAGATGGTGGGTGCCCCTGCCTTCGATATGGGTGTGACCAGACAATGAGAGGGTGCAGAGGGGTGCCTGTCTGTTTAGTGTGGGAGCATGTGTGGTATGGGTAATAAAACAGCCACTGAGCTCTGAGAATGGAAGGGCATCTGGGTGAAGTCATGGTGTATGGGTTTATGGGTTGGCATGTGAGAAGTTAAAGGGACTTTATTCTCTTATGTACTTTTTTTTATGTTTCCTCACCAAAAACATGTCATGGACTTGGATTGTGTTTTATTCACGCATGTTTGATTAATCATTCATATTAAGCCTGTCTTGCCCTCTGTGGTTCAAAATGCTTAGTTCCACCTTGTGATGTCATTTGGTGATGTTTCAGGACGTGTTTCTCTGTGTTTTTAAAGTCCATACAACTTCACAAGATTCACAAGACCATTTTAGTGCTTGAATTCAAGGCCCACACTAACTTTAAAGCTAACAGCTAAGTTTAATTTAATTTAATTGTTATGTTGGTGTAGAAATTGGGGAATTTGATAAAATATTTTGAGAACAACACAATATATTAATATAATCATAAACTGTAGTTAAAGGTGCAGTAAGTTCCACAGTATGGCATTAAAGTCAACTTTATTTAAAAAGCACATTTAAAAACAACCACAGCTATCCAAAGTGCTGCATAAAGGCACTAAACATATTTATCTCCATGGAGACAAGTGATCACATTTGTGAAGAATCCATGTTTGTTTAAGGTATTTTTCAGCAATAAACATAACTATAATTGGTTTAGTGCTAGCGTCTTGAAAAGATTCAATTAAAGATTTCATGTACAAATCACTCCAAATACACCTTTTGGAAGTATGTATATAACACGGTAAAAGCTCTGAAAAGTATAAGAATAGGTCTGCTTTCCTTTTAATTTGTTTACACACTGTGCATATTGGTTTGTTTTTGGTGTTATTTAGTTTCCAATTTTTTTTAAATTTTCAAGCTAGTTCCTCCTGTACACGTACCTCTCCTAAACAGTTCTAGACCTTCTCCATCCACAGTGGGACCCTGAGAGCCCCAGGACCTGTCAGCCCTGGACTGGAGCAATTTGCTGTCTGGGGGCCACAAAGCAGGGGTCAGGGGTCAAATAAGTGCTGTGAGTAGGGGCCTCTTTCTCATGGTAATGCCCTCACAAACAAGCCTGCTGATCCGGTCCAGGCCTGCTGAAGGCTGGAAGGTCCATGGTATAATTTATGACAGAAGGTTCCACGGTGAAAAATGAGCCCAGGATCTGCACCACAGGCATGCACACAGGGCTGATCATAGACTTTATACAGTATTACTATAGTTTGGGGGGAGAACTGTTGCTTCTACAAGGTAATGCTATTATGTAAAGGTATCTCTCTAAGTTTACTGTATACTGCCAGAAACATGATCTTATTTCAAGTATATTACAATTTTCAAGTTTAAAAACAGTACAATTTGTAACATTTTGGTTGTAGCATGTCACCTGCATGATTCCATGGAAATAAAAAGTCAAAACCATACTTCAGAATATTCTTCATGAAAATAGATACATTTTATGCCACACAGTGGAAGATTATAGCCAAAGGGGTAACATTTCCGTGGAGGACACTTGATTTTAAAAGTTTTTCAGTGCAATTAACACAACAAAAATGAAAAACAAAATGCTTTTATTTTAGTTAATTTTTATGTGGCTTTAAGACTGTCTTAAAGGAAAAGTAACGTTTTTTACAATCTGAGCCTTATTTAGGTAATAAAACAAGTTGTTTTACTCACCCATAGCACTTTGGTGTCATATGGAGCACTTCCAGAGATGTTTTAGATTTGCGATCTCCATAATGTGAGTTCTCGGGGCACGTGTTTGCGGTCTCCAAATAACACAAACTTTAGCACTTTTCAAATCATAGAAGCCCGATGTCATAGCCTACGATTTCGTTTGGTCAAAAGTGGCCTGTAATCTGAGATTTAGCCATAGTTTCGAGTAGATGAGGAGGCCAGTGCGCATGCGCGGACTGTGCTCTCAGCTCCCGGGACCCAAACATGAAACGCAAAGCTGTAAACTATGGCTAAATCTCAGATTACAGGCCACTTTTGATTCAAATGAAATCGTAGATTAAGACATCGAGCTTCTATGATTTGAAAAGTGCTAAAGTTTGTGTTATTTGGAGCCCGCACGGGGCATATTACATGCTCGGGGAATATATTATATGCTCCGAGCTATGGCTAGAAGTCGCGCTAGGCTAACGCTAATCTAAAACATCTCTGGAAATTCTCCATATGACACCAAAGTGCTATGGGTGAGTAAAACAACTTGTTTTATTACAGAAATAAGGCTCAAATTGTAAAAAAAAAAAACGTTACTTTTCCTTTAAGTTTGAATTTAGCCATTTGTCAATAGCATAAATATTCATTCTTGGTAAACAACCAAATATAATGGACATATACTTCTTCACTGTAAGCCTATCTCGCACTATTTACATAAACAACAAAACTACACAATTCTGTACTATATGATACAGTATGACAGCTATTATTCAAACTGTTCAGCACCACGGACAGCGCACTACAGAGAGGCTAACAGGCTAATGAAATAACATGAATCTTCAATGAAAGCTACGTTAAGAACTAATGAATAAATTGTAACTGTTCAAAGCGCCTGTTGTATTTACGGTACATTCGGATTACAGTACAGTACAGTACAGTTACTTCTTTCTCCAGTTTTATTTTCTTAATTGGTGATACATGTAGGATTTGGCAGTGTCACAGTCATTTTTTTAAATCTGAGTTTTGCTAGCGTGATCTACAGCTATCCATAAGAGGGGCTGACAACTGCATGGCTGTTTGCTATGATGACTTTTACCGCAACATCAGCTCCAATTGGACACTGTGGTTTTCTAACGACGAAATCAGCTAACGTGTTTCTTTAATTAAGTTGTTTTAGATGAATATTTCGATTTAGAATGACGAAATTATAACATAATGATTCACATGTGTCACAGATTATAACTAGATTACTAAATATAGTTCTAGATCTGATTTTTAAAGGTGTACTATGTCACTTTTTGGTTGTGGGTCTGTCACTTGCTCATTTCTGTGGTGTTGACAATGCTCTACCTGGAATGTTCCACAGTATGGCATTAAACAGCTCTACTTTGCAATTCTTTATTTATTTAATGCATTTATTTCAAAAATACCTAAAAAAACAGGCATTCTGACTGTGAGCGGGGTCATCTCTCCTCAGATTTGACCTGTAACTTGGTCCAAACAAAGCAATACGACCTCCATGGAGCAAAGGGTTTGACGAACCCTCCACCAGAAGCGTTTCACACTGCACCTTTAAATGTGCCCTGTTGAGCTCAAGTTTTAGTGCTATATTTTGACAGGCATACAGAGCTGTGTGGTGCCTGTGGAGGTGTACCCGTATTATGGGATGTCTAGGGGCCTGTAACCATAGGAGATACTCTGCACTGACTGCATTAAGTCCACATTATACAAGGCTCTGTGGGAAGCATACATTTGGGACACATCAGGTAGAATATGTGTGTAAAAACTAATTTGTTCAGAATAATATCAGAGAGTTGTCTGTGCAAGTAATGTACCCTATACAACTTTTTATTGAAATTTTCAGTCTTAAATGTGCACAGTATAATGTTCCTGTTTGTCTCCATGGAGATCTTAATGCTTTGGTTTAAATGTCCCATGACATGAAATTTTCACTTTCTGAGGTTTTTGAACGTTAATGTGAGCTCCCCTACCCTGTTTAGGGCCCTTTCCCCAGACACGTGAGAGTGTTTCCAGGCTCGGATGTCCTTTATCCGAGCCTCCGAACCTCTGAAACAGCAGTGGTTTCATTTTATTTTCTGTGGAAATAGTGTTGTTGTTTTTTTTTAATGGAAAGCGTCTCATATCTTCCTCTGTGCTTAAAACACAGAAGTGGGTGACAGCGCACAGCGCACCGCTAATCCAGGAAACAGGCACTGGCCTGTCTCTGTCCTCCTCATTTGCATTCAAGCAACACGCCCAGAATAAAGTGTTTCAGAGACATATTTATGACCCTGACTGTGTTCATGGGGCTATCTCATGCACTAAGGCTTTATTTTGGAAGAAGGATTCATTTACAGTATTAGGGAACCATTAAGGAGCCATATAAAAGCATCAAGAAGTACCATGTCATGGGATCTTTAAATTGTCCACAATATGATATTAATTATACTAATCTGTCTTGCATTTATTCAGCTACAGGTTTTACTTAATATATCTTTAAAAAAAAGATTTGCAAGTCTCCATGGATATTCATAAGGCCATACTGTGGAACATTCTAGACACATCTCGACAAGCAGGTGACGGACTCTCCAGCAGACAAGTTACACAGTGCACCGTTAAAAACAGTTTGCAGTGGTCCAAAGTGATCCCTCATTTACCTTATGTGTTCTGAGCATCCCAATTCTTCACAGTGATTAGTTTTTAAGTGATTTTCCACAACTTTCAGCCCAGAGTGAAGTTTTGCTGTGGCAGTAAAGCTAACAACTAGCATGCTAACACACACTTCCTGATTTTCAGACAATAACATTTATAAAAACAAATACGGAATTTTGTTTGTAGTCTTGAGATTGAATGTTGTATAAAGATGGGGCAAAAATCTATCTCTCGTTTAGATTATGTGTGTATGATAATTTATTAGCCATGAAACGGGATATTGGAAGTGCTCTGTGTCATGTGTGCAATGTAACTAATTACAAATTCTCACAATTACTGTAATAATAGACTGTAGCAGATTGTTAAACCTGTATTTGTAACTAGTATAAATAGTGCATCATTCTAGCCATAAAACTATTGTTGCATTTCAAATCACTGAAGTTACTGAGTACTGGACAAGTCCCAGTTGTTGCAATCCACATTTGTCTCTGTTCCTTTCAGTACCAACAGACAAAACACCACTTAGACTCAGACAAACCTTATAAAAACTAAATAAAACTATCGTAAATATATCTTGGCTATATACAAGAGCACTGAATCTCTGTTGGCCAGAGCTCAAAGCTAAACACCTAACGTCAGTTTGACAGTTTTGACAGTTCCGTGAGTTTTGACAGGTGTATGTATATATATATATATATATATATATATATATATATATATATATATATATATATATATATATATATATATATATATATATATATATATATATATATAATTAGCCAAATAACTGTATGTTTCCTTGAGTACGATGATGTAAAGAGGATGCGGGCCATTTTGTGTCTGTATTAATAATATAGGCTATTTTATATTATAAGGGGCCTACTATCTTAGAGCATATACATTTTAGGAACTCCTTATATGGCCACAGAGTACTGTCGATGACACGTGCATCTGTCACTGGTCCTTAAAGGAAACGTGAGTCACGTCCAGAGCGTCACGCTGTTTACGGCACACACCACTATGAGAGCAGAGCCACGCGCCATCTACTGGACACGGCCTGTATTACACCAGGACGCTGCCAAATGTCACGTGCGCGGTGCCAAAAATGCACTTCACTATGACAAATGTTGATTACTCCGTTTTATGTGCTCAGTATTTTCCAAAAACACATTGTAATTTATGTCTGTACACGTAAATGTATGTACTACATGAATATATACAAGCAGTATAGTGGTAGTTGGAGTAAATTATCTCTTGGTTGAAATGTAGTAGTAGAAGTAGTAGTAGTAGTAGTAGTAGTAGTAGTAGTAGTAGTAGTAGTAGTAGTAAGAGGAATGTAGTGGCATCTTTGTAGTACTAGAGCCATAACCACATTAACAGTATCAGATAATACCAATATAGTAGTACAGTAGTAGTAGTAGTAGTAGTTAATCTTATATTTCCTCAAAGCAAACTGTCTGTGAGCATTATGTACTATAATAGTAGTAGCAAGCAGGGGTAGTATTAGGAGTAGTAGTACTAGTAGTAGAACCACCAACAATTGCTTTCAGCTACTTCACTTCAAGCATTTCAGGGTATAACTGGACAGTAGAACATCTCGGCAGTATGAGTGTGTGCAGTAAAGGACATGGCTGCTATTAGGATTACACATGAGAGCAGAGAGCCCACAGAGCCTAGTATCGTGTAGTATAGTGTATCGTAGTGTAGTGTAGTGTAGTGTAGTGTAGTGTATTGTAGTGTAGTGCAGTGTAGTATAGTGTATCGTAGTGTATCATAGTGTAGTGTAGTGTAGTGTAGTGTATCGTAGTGTATCATAGTGTATTGTAGTGTAGTATAGTGTATCGTAGTGTATCATAGTGTATTGTAGTGTATTGTAGTGTATTGTAGTGTAGTGCAATGCAGTGTAGTATAGTGTATCATAGTGTATCATAGTGTATTGTAGTGTATCATAGTGTAGTATAGTGTATCATAGTGTAGTGTAGTGTAGTGTATCGTAGTGTAGTGTATTGTAGTGTAGTATAGTGTAGTATAGTGTATCGTAGTGTATCATAGTGTATTGTAGTGTATTGTAGTGTAGTATAGTGTAGTGTATCGTAGTGTAGTATAGTGTATTGTAGTGTAATGTATTGTATTGTAGTGTAGTGTAGTGTAATGTAGTGTAGTGTAGTGTATCGTAGTGTAGTATAGTGTATCGTAGTGTATCGTAGTGTAGTGTACTGTAGTGTATCGTAGTGTACTGTATCGTAGTGTATCGTAGTGTAGTATAGTGTATCGTAGTGTAGTATAGTGTATCGTAGTGTATCATAGTGTATTGTAGTGTATTGTAGTGTAGTGTATCGTAGTGTAGTATAGTGTATCGTAGTGTAGTATAGTGTATCATAGTGTATTGTAGTGTAGTGTAGTGTAGTGTATTGTAGTGTAGTATAGTGTATTGTAGTGTATCATAGTGTATTGTAGTGTAGTGTAGTGTAGTGTATCGTAGTGTAGTATAGTGTATTGTAGTGTAGTGTAGTATAGTGTATCGTAGTTCATCATAGTGTATTGTAGTGTAGTGTAGTATAGTGTATGGTAGTGTATCTTAGTGTATTGTAGTGTAGTATAGTGTAGTGTATTGTAGTGTAGTATAGTGTATTGTAGTGTATCATAGTGTATTGTAGTGTAGTGTAGTGTAGTGTATCGTAGTGTAGTATAGTGTATTGTAGTGTAGTGTAGTATAGTGTATCGTAGTTCATCATAGTGTATTGTAGTGTAGTGTAGTATAGTGTATCGTAGTGTATCATAGTGTATTGTAGTGTAGTGTAGTGTATCGTAGTGTAGTATAGTGTATTGTAGTGCAGTGTATTGTAATGTAGTATAGTGTATTGTAGTGTAGTGTAGTGTATCGTAGTGTATCATAGTGTATCGTAGTGTATTGTAGTGTAGTGTAGTGTATTGTAGTGTAGTGTATTGTAGTGTAGTATAGTGTATTGTAGTGTAGTGTAGTATAGTGTACTGTAGTATAGTGTATTGTAGTGTAGTGTATCGTAGTGTAGTATAGTGTATTGTAGTGTAGTGTAGTATAGTGTATTGTAGTGTAGTGTAGTATAGTGTACTGTAGTGTAGTGTAGTATAGTGTAGTGTAGTGTAGTGCAGTGCAGTGTAGTATAGTGTATCGTAGTGTATCACAGAGTATTGTATTGTAGTGTAGTGTATTGTAGTGTAGTGTATCGTAGTGTAGTATAGTGTATTGTAGTGTAGTATAGTGTATCATAGTGTATCATAGTGTATTGTAGTGTATTGTAGTGTAGTATAGTGTATTGTAGTGTAGTGTAGTGTATCGTAGTGTATTGTAGTGTAGTGTAGTATAGTGTAGTGTAGTGCAGTGTAGTATAGTGTATCGTAGTGTATCATAGTGTATTGTAGTGTATTGTAGTGTAGTGTAGTGTAGTGTAGTGTAGTCCAATGCAGTGTAGTATAGTGTATCATAGTGTATCATAGTGTATTGTAGTGTATCATAGTGTATAGTGTATCATAGTGTAGTGTAGTGTAGTGTATCGTAGTGTAGTGTATTGTAGTGTAGTATAGTGTAGTATAGTGTATCATAGTGTAGTATAGTGTATTGTAGTGTAATGTATTGTATTGTAATGTATTGTATTGTAGTGTAGTGTAGTGTAGTGTAGTGTAGTGTATCGTAGTGTAGTATAGTGTATTGTAGTGTAATGTATTGTAGTGTAGTGTAGTGTATCGTAGTGTAGTATAGTGTATCGTAGTGTAGTGTACTGTAGTGTATCGTAGTGTACTGTATCGTAGCATATCGTAGTGTAGTATAGTGTATCGTAGTGTATCATAGTGTATTGTAGTGTATTGTACTGTAGTGTATCGTAGTGTAGTATAGTGTATCGTAGTGTAGTATAGTGTATCGTAGTGTAGTATAGTGTATTGTAGTGTAGTGTAGTATAGTGTATCGTAGTTCATCATAGTGTATTGTAGTGTTGTGTAGTATAGTGTATCGTAGTTCATCATAGTGTATTGTAGTGTTGTGTAGTATAGTGTATCGTAGTGTATCATAGTGTATTGTAGTGTAGTGTAGTGTATCGTAGTGTAGTATAGTGTATTGTAGTGCAGTGCAGTGTATTGTAATGTAGTATAGTGTATTGTAGTGTAGTGTAGTGTATCGTAGTGTATCATAGTGTATCGTAGTGTATTGTAGTGTAGTGTAGTGTATTGTAGTGTAGAGTATTGTAGTGTAGTATAGTGTATTGTAGTGTAGTGTAGTATAGTGTACTGTAGTATAGTGTAGTGTAGTGTAGTATAGTGTATCGTAGTGTATCATAGTGTATTGTAGTGTAGTGTAGTGTATCGTAGTGTAGTATAGTGTAGTGTAGTATAGTGTATTGTAGTGTAGTGTAGTATAGTGTACTGTAGTGTAGTGTAGTATAGTGTAGTGTAGTGTAGTGTAGTGCAGTGCAGTGTAGTATAGTGTATCGTAGTGTATCACAGAGTATTGTATTGTAGTGTAGTGTATTGTAGTGTAGTGTATCGTAGTGTAGTATAGTGTATTGTAGTGTAGTATAGTGTATTGTAGTGTAGTATAGTGTATTGTAGTGTAGTATAGTGTATCATAGTGTATCATAGTGTAGTGTATTGTAGTGTAGTATAGTGTAGTGCAGTGTAGTATAGTGTATCGTAGTGTATCGTACTGTAGTGTACTGTATCGTAGTGTAGTATAGTGTATTGTAATGTATCGTAGTGTAGTATAGTGTATCGTAGTGTATCGTAGTGTAGTGTATCGTAGTGTATCGTAGTGTAGTGCAGTGTAGTATAGTGCAGTGTAGTATAGTGTATCGTAGTGTATCGTAGTGTATCGTACTGTAGTGTACTGTATCGTAGTGTAGTATAGTGTATCGTAGTGTAGTGTAGTGTAGTGCAGTGTAGTATAGTGTATCGTAGTGTAGTATAGTGTAGTATAGTGTATCGTAGTGTAGTATAGTGTATCGTAGTGTATCGTAGTGTAGTGTACTGTATCGTAGTGTAGTATAGTGTATCGTAGGGTAGTGTATTGTATCGTAGTGTTGTGTATTGTAGTGTTGTGTATCGTAGTGTATCGTAGTGTAGTGTAGTGTAGTGTAGTGTAGTGTAGTTTAGTATAGTGTATCGTAGTGTAGTGTAGTGTATTGTGAAGAAGTGAACTTTATTGATCTCACACTGGAGAAATTCTTCTCTGCATTTTAACCCATCCTATATATACTGTATATATATTAGGAGCAGTGGGCAGCACACATTAGGGCGCCCGGGGACCATCTCCATGATCTTCTTGCTTCGGTTTGGTCAGGACCTAAGCTGGAGGTACCTATGGTGCATGTTTTGGGTTGGTGGGGGAAACCGGAGTCTATCTATCTATCTATATACAAAGGCTGTGTCCCACCATAGTGGGGTAGCCTAGACCCCACCATAGTGGGGTCTACCATAGTGTATCCCACTATGGTGGGGTCTAGGCTACCCCACTATGGTAGCCTAGACAGGGCATACATTTTTGTTCCTTTCCCTCCTTCCTTCCTTTCCCCAAACCCTCCTTCCGTGACTTTTTTTTTTTTTCCCTCGTTGTTTTGGGTTGGTGGGGGAAACCGGAGTGCCCGGAGGAAACCCACCCAGACACAGGGAGAACATGCAAACTCCACACAGAAAGGCTCCGGCGACCCGGGGATCGAACCCAGACCATGCATGCAAACTCCACACAGAACACACACACGGAAAGGCCTGGGCAACCCGGGGATCGAACCCGGAACCTTCTTGCTGTGAAGCAAGAGCGCTAACCACTCAGCTACCGTGGTTAGTAGTGTAGTGTAGTGTATCGTAGTGTAGTGTAGTGTTGTGTATCGTAGTGTAGTGTAGTGTATCGTAGTGTAGTGTAGTGTAGTGTATCGTTGTGTAGTGTAGTGTATCGTAGTGTAGTGTCATGTAGTGCAGTGTCGTGTTGTGTATCGTAGTGTAGTGTAGTGTAATGTAGTGTATCGTAGTGTAGTGTTGTGTATCGTAGTGTAGTGTTGTGTAGTGCAGTGTAGTGTCGTGTATCGTAGTGTAGTGTAGTGTAGTGTATCGTAGTGTAGTGTCGTGTATCGTAGTGTAGTGTCGTGTAGTGCAGTGTAGTGTCGTGTTGTGTATCGTAGTGTAGTGTAGTGTAGTGTAGTGTATCGTAGTGTAGTGTTGTGTATCGTAGTGTAGTGTCGTGTAGTGCAGTGTAGTGTCGTGTTGTGTATCGTAGTGCAGTGTAGTGTAGTGTAGTGTATTGTATCGTAGTGTTGTGTATCGTAGTGTATCGTAGTGTAGTGTAGTGTATCGTAGTGTAGTGTAGTGTTGTGTATCGTAGTGTAGTGTCGTGTAGTGCAGTGTAGTGTCGTGTTGTGTATCGTAGTGCAGTGTAGTGTAGTGTAGTGTATTGTATCGTAGTGTTGTGTATCGTAGTGTATCGTAGTGTAGTGTAGTGTATCGTAGTGTAGTGTAGTGTTGTGTATCGTAGTGTAGTGTAGTGTATCGTAGTGTAGTGTAGTGTTGTGTATCGTAGTGTAGTGTAGTGTCGTGTAGTGCAGTGTAGTGTAGTGTATTGTAGTGTATTGTATTGTAGTGTAGTGTATCGTAGTGTAGTGTAGTGTGTATCGTAGTGTAGTGTCGTGTAGTGCAGTGTAGTGTCGTGTAGTGCAGTGTAGTGTAGTGTATCGTAGTGTAGTGTCGTGTAGTGCAGTGTAGTGTCGTGTAGTGCAGTGTAGTGTAGTGTATCGTAGTGGGGTGTTGGGGAGGGAGTCATGCACGCTGTATGGGAGAGGAAGGAGAGCCTGATGGACAATTCAAGCGTGCACTATCCAATCATTACGGGTACAGCTCAAGGACACTACGGTACGGGGCTGTGGAGGTGAGCAGAGGGTGGAGCTGGTGCAGGGGGTGAGTGGGTAAACCTCTCAGAAAGAGGGTTTGACTCTGGGGAGTGTAGAGGTGGGGACATTCTGTTGATCCTTTTAAGGCAATGAAAATCCTCCAGGTCTAGTACAAAGTTTCTTGTTCAGGATCTGGAGATAGGCTCCCAGGTTCTGCTCATTGAGAATCTTCCCATTTTCAGATGGGCGTGATTGACAGTTGGATTAGCCAATCAGGGATGTGCATTGAACACTGTTGTGCAAATGTAAACAAGGGAACAAATAATCTCACCCACTCTTTTTTCTCATGTGTGCATCTTGTGCCAGTTTTGTCTAGTGAGATCTTGTAGCACGAGATCTTGCCCCATCCCTAGAAGTAAATATAAAAAAAATACAAATTGGAAAACATTAACTAAAGATAAAAGGTAAGCGTGATTTTAAAATGTGTAACTGTTGTGGAGTATTTGAGATCTCCATGTTACCTTTCATTGTTTCGAAAATGCTATATTCGCAGTAACATATTTAATAAGTTTCATTTTCAATTTTGATCCTGAGTGTTCTTCCCTTCGCTCCACACCCTGTCACTCCCCCTTCAGAGCACTATCACAACACAATCGGCGTGCATCTTGCTAATGAAACTACTGCACATCGCATCATTTGTCATTGTGTGTCATGTTGTTGCATACAGTTTTGTCTCACTTTTTATATATTTATGGAGAATTTTCGTGTGGGAGCATGGGTGACATAGGCTTGTGGGCTGAGCATTGTTCAGAATCTTACAGCTAACCATAAGGAAGATTTGAATAGGGCCTGGGAGAGATTGCAAAATTACTCAAACATGCACAGATGACATATAAAACCTCTTCAGGCATGTTTTTGATGAGAAAAAAAACGTTATAAAATGGTACAAACCTCAAAAAATTTATTTTGCACAATACCCCCTGATGATCAAACTGAGTCAGATGTGGAGACTAAAATATAAGTTACACTGCCAGCCCCACTGCAGCTGTGCTCCCCTTGGCCTCTCTTTAAGAAGAGAACTCATTGGGGACTTTCCTGGTTAAATAATGCTAAAATAAACCCATAAATAAGTGTTGGTTGGTCTTTGCATTTTCAGACCCCATAACAAAAACATGGGAACTCTTTTCATCCTGTTCTGATTAAAAATGTATCGACCTACAGTTCACCTTTCCCACGCATCAGATTTGTTAACACTGATCTAGAATATCCAGTTTAAGAGCGTGCGTAATTTCTACACCGTATCTATCCGGTAATCGAGTGAACCGGTGAACGCGCTCCTCTCGTATCTCCTCCGCGCACACCGTGGCACAGCGTAGCCCCGGGGCTGGCACCGCGCCTCTCCATGATCTCACCCCCTTTGACTACCCCCTCTTATATAACACCCCCGAACCCCGGACCGTTTGAAAAATCGTTCTTTAAAGTGGATTAGAGCGTGCGTAAAAGAAGCGAGCGGTAGGTACGTAATGCCGGCCTATATGTATGCTGCGTGTTGGGATCGCCTCTGCACCAATCCGCGGGGGCCTCTCTCTCTCTCTCTCTCTCTCTCTCTCTCTCTCTCTCTCTCTCTCTCTCTCTCTCTCTCTCTCTCTCTCTCTCTACGGGCCCCACGGTCGCGCGACTCGTCTTCTCGGGGCCCGTCTAATCAGGGGAGACAAGCGGCTGACGAAATAACGATGCTTAATTGGCATGGGGAGCCGTGGGAACGCGTAAACAAACAGCTGCCATTTTGTGCCATTTTCGTTTTCCCCCTCCTCGTTTTTTTTCTTTTTTTTTCGGATGCGTGGTGGCAGATGCACGCGGGGCTTTATAGGAGAGGCCCGTATGAAGGATTAGGCTAATACTAAAGCAGCATACACACATATATACCTTGAGAACAACAGAATAGATAAAAAAGGGCGCGGTAGCCCAGGCGCAGCACATGAGATTATCCCGGGTTTACTATCATGGGTATGCCCTCTACTTTTGTTGCACGGGTAAGGACGTTTTGGGGTGGTTCGGTCGTGCGTTGGTATGGAAATAAAGTGAAACAAAGTGAAAGTAAAATAAAAGAGATTTGGGTGTAAGTGTAACAAACTCTTAAGTTGAGCAAAAATAAGACGCAGGGGCGTTTCTTATGCAGAATTCTTCTCGGGGCCTCACTTAAACTCTCTTTGATGATCCAAGAACGTATAGATTTGGAGTTACTTTGAGAATTTGTTTTTTGTTTCTTCGTCTTCTTCGTCTTTTGTTTCCTTTTTTCCTTTTTTGTTAATTTTGCTCCCTCAACAAACATTACTGTGCAGCAAATAGCATTTTTCTCCCATAGAGACATGCATATCAGTCCTTAAAATAGAACACCAAATACACCAAATTTTACGATGTTGAACTCATCTTGACCGAGAGGGATTTAGTTGATTTAGAGATTTGTTTATTTATTTGTACATTAGAACTGATTGTAAGATCTAGTTTACTAAACAATGCCCAAAAGATTATTGCAACAGCACATCATCAGTGAGGTAAAACTAACCTGTCTCATCGACTAGTAATATATGGACAAAATTATGCAATACATTTCATCCTGGCTCTATCAGTTTTTCAGATCTATACATCCCAAACATGTATTTTGTCAATTCTTACACATAAAATGTCTTATTATTTTATATGAAAACAATACATTATGAAAAATGTGTAATATGTTATATTATATTTATAGTAGCAGAGTAAATTACAGAAAAATGTTTCAATTCTCTGAAAGTAAGACTCTTTCCTATTCACCTGCAATGTCTTGCCTTAAATATAAATATATAAAAGGCTTGTGTACAATTATAACATATTCTAAAGTTGATCAAAATAAGACTTAAGGCTGTTCCTAATTTTGTGGAGGCCCTGAAATACTTTTTTTCTGCAATCTGTCTATTGTTTTTCAGGCCCCTGTCACATTTTTTCCTGTTTTTTCCCTCTTAAACAACCATATTTGTTTTGATACAGACCATGCTTGTCCCTTATTGGCTAATCCACCTGTGAGTCACATCGGAACTCACGGAGATTCACCGCTGACCATGACTCACAGCTTTGTAAAGTATTGAAGAAGTGTGTATTCTGAATGCCAAACAATATAAGCAAAAAGTTGAGAGGGAAAAAGTACAAAAATACAGGAAGTAGTGATGAGTTCTAAAGATTTAACTAAATAAATGTATATACTTAGATCAACATGTCACCTTATACTGTTTTGAAAATGCTATAATCACTGTAAATGTATTAACATGTTTAATAATCTTCAGTTGAGTTTTGGAATATCCCCTCGCTCTCTGTACTAAGTCACACCCCCTGCAGAGCACCAGTGTGCAGCCTGCCACTGAAACTACTGCACATCACATCAGGTTTGTGAAGTTATAGTGTACAGTTTCATGTTTTTGAATATTTATGGAGAATTGTCGTGTGGGAGCATGGGTGACGTAGACTTGTGAGTGGAATACTGAAAAGAATCTTACAGCTAACTGTAAGAAAGGTTTGGATAGGGCCCAGGAGAGATCGCTAAATTACTCAAAATGACTTACTACCTGTAACTGAATAAATGTAAAGTGGCACTGTTTAATGTCATATTGTGGAACATTCCAGGCAGAGCAGCAACATCCATAGAAACAAGCAACCAAAAAAAGTTACATAGTGCACCTTTAATTTGTGAGATTAAGTGCATTTGACGTGTTATATTACATTAAAACCTGATTCATATAAATATATTTAAAGAGGGTTGCTACGCACAATTGACTTTTTGGAGGTTTCTACCATATTTTAACGTGCCCTCATCACCTGCTTGTTTCTAATGATGTCGCTGCTCTGCCTGGAATGTCCCACAGTATGACATTAAACAGCACTACTTTTATTTATATTGTATAAATAAGTACAATAAGTACAATACAGCTATGCTGTATTGTATTTATTCAAATACAGGTGGTTTTATAGCTCAAAAATATCTAGAAAAACAGGCATTCTGACTGTGAGCGGGGTCGCCTCTCCACAGATCTGCCCTTGACCTGAACTTTGTCTGGTTTGTTCTCCATGAAGATAAAAAGGTTTTATACCATACTGAGAAACATTCCAACCAAAACAATAACATCTCCATGGAAAAAAGCATTTGACGGACCCTCCAGTAGAAAAATTACACAACGCACCCTTGAAAGTTGTGTAGCTCTTTTTGCCATGTGAAACCTCCGTCCTTTACTTCGGCCTAGCTCCTTTGAAGACCCTTACAAACGAAGCTATCCGCGGGGGTCATGTCCTCCTCTTCCCCAAACTGCATCAGTGGCATTGTGGCTGTTATGTTTTGTGATTACCAACTAAAAGAAAAACTTCTAATTTGTGCACAATCGACCCACTCAAGCAGAACGCCGTCATTCTCTTTGCAATGGACACTTCTTCAAAACCGGGGTTCCTTTGATTCCTCGGGGGGATAATAGACTTGTCCATCATGCGGCCCCTCCCCGTGAGCTAATTGGCAGTGGTTAAAAGGAGGCCTGGTGCGGCGGACGACGGTGCTTCATTAGATCAGTGCTTTGGGAGACACTGGCCCACCTGCTCGCCCAGCATGAGAGTAGAGGGGACACGCACGGGTACAGGACGGGCCCAGTGGACGCAGGAGGACAGGAGGCAGTGGACATTTTGAGTTCAGGGTTGGAAAAGTTATTGGGTTCAAAGTTGAGAGTTGATGGTTGATTTAACTTTAAGAAACAAAATGTAACATGTTAAACAAAAGACTGACTGGAAATGTTGTCCCTTTGCATAAATCTTCCACAGTATGGCATAAAACCTGCATATCTCCATGGAAAATGTATGGAAGCAAAAAAAATGGTTCATGTTCTTCATGTTTTCAACGCAGTAAAATAAGGTATAGTGACATTAAAATGTGTTTAACCCCAGTAGCTATGCTGTAAAAGCCTAAACTTGTTGCCAGTTAGTTAGTGCTAGCTGTCGTTAGTGTTGCCATGATCGCAAATATCCACTCTGTCCCCTTTATCGAGGGTTCTACTCTAGATCATTGCTACTGCGGTCTCTCTTCTTATCTTATCTTAATGTTTCTGCCTTCGCCCACTGACCAGTCAGGAAGCTGTCATATTGCAATCTGCTCTTATTTATTTAAATTTAATGGTACACTGTAACTTTTCTTCTAAAACCTGCTTTTCTCAAATGGCTTTGACTGGGATGTCCCACAGTAGGTAACACTAATTGGCCAAAGTACAGTTCAGATCAGCTCAGATCTGTGCAAAGGTGGGCCCACTTACAGCTTTCAAGGCATTTTTAGCTATGGAAATACATCTAATTGCAATGCAAGCTCTACAAGTTTAATGCCATACTGTGGAACATTCCAGGCAAAGATAAGACCCTCCATGAGAAAGGTTACGTGGTGCACCTTTAAGGGAAGAAAAATAATAAAACATCTCCTGCTCTGTTCGATCCACTCTGTCTAACAATGGATTTGTTTTTTCCTCATGTATTTGAGGAACATTTGCAGTACAGATATATTGTATAAGCAGCTGTTGAGGTCAAAATAAGTCTGCTACAGTATACTGTCTGGATGTAATTATAAAGCTTTTCACTGCCATGTTAACATGCTAGCTGCAACGCTGTGACTTCACCGCCTTCAAGATGTTTAACCTTTCTCAGTGTGATTCACTGCTTTTATATTTACTGCATTATTTCAGCGTCTTTGAGTGTCCTGAAACTCACTACCTAAATAAAATCCATTATTATTATACATTTTTATTATTGTTGTTAGCTTTACCGCTTTACTCCGCAAATAGTAAACAAATTCAACAAACTTTTCCAAAAAATTTGATTCTTGCTTCTGATATAGTCACATGTTTATATCTGAACTAAGAAATTAAAGGACTGGCTGCTCCAAACCCCATCGACGAAAACAGGATTTGACAAAACATGATTACAGTTAACGTTCTCGGAAGCTAGAAACCCTCGTTACAATGCTAATGTGTCTTTTGGTGAGCGCGCGCAAGAATTCATGCTGATCCCAGGGTCGGAACACAAAACGTCGCCTCATGCCCACCCTGCTCCTCCCCACCCTCTCCGTCCCTCCCTCCCCCCCTCCCTCAGCCTGGCATATCCACCCCTTTGCCCTCCCCTTTCCCCCCTTCCCTGGCACCGCTCCTAACGTGCCCCCTCCTCCGCCCCCCCGGCTTCCTGCCCCTTAATGGCCGTCCCTGCGTGCCACCCCAGCCAGCCCCGATTGCCCGCCCCCTCATCCCCCCAGACACCCGGGCGCACCCTTAATGGAAAGCATTGATGGGCGAAAGAAAAGGTCCATTGTGCGGGCGGGGGCAGGCATGGAATGGGCACCCCGAAGTTTTCAGAGAGGGGTGGGATTGGGGGATGGGGGGCTGGCCGTTCAGAAGTGTGTGCCAACAGCGGAGACGGAAAGACAAGCACGGCGAAGTGACCCAAAATGGCAGCAAGAGTGATGGCTGAAGAGGGGAAGGAGGGGGCGCGATACAATAAGAGTTGGCACAGCTAGTCAAAAAATGTGAACAAAAAAGCGCTAACAGATTAACGTAAGAAAAAAACGAAAAATTCAATCAGCGCGCAGGAGGAAGGCATGATTTGAAAGCGGGCGGAAGTGCACCAAAAACCTCTTCCCGAATGGAGGAAAACTGAGAAGCGAAACAAAAGCAATGCAAAAGCGAGGATCACCCACTTTTTCGGGAGTCTTTGGGTGGCCTCGGACTATAAAGCAGGGTGCAAGAGGTCCCTGGGGTGCCAATGTACGGCCTGTCAACGCCTCCGAAAAAAGTCCAATGATTTATAACACCTAAATTGTTCCTTTGCTCCTGAATGTAAAAGGAGGAAGGAGGGAGGTAGGTGGTATTGATAACTAAACAGATGTGTTAGCTTGAGAAGGGACGCTAAATCTGGGCTAACGGTTTTTGTTGTCAGGGGAATGGAGTGTACAGTGGCAGACAGGAGAGAGGTGTGGGCCTTTATTCCTCTTTCTTTCAGGGGCGATATTGTTTTCGCTCATTCAGGACCCAAAATGGCGGCAACTAAAGTCAGTTTCCTGGTGTCAATCTTGTTGGATGACGGATTTTTGGAAAGCGCTGTGATTTGGGCTATTCACAGATTTATACTATTTTTTGGAATGGGTTGTTATAAGTTGTTTTTACTTCATTCACTTTTTGAAGAAATTGTACTTCATCATAAGTAGTCTAATTCTACTGTATTTATATATTTTTAAATGATACTCTTACTTGATTAAAAGTGACAAAAGGTTTGATTTAATATTTCCAATTTAAGTCTTAAACTTTGCCAAATCCAATATAATATCCAACTCTCTCTTGCTTTTTTACTTCCACTTGAATTAAAAATTGGGTCACTATATTTAACTATTTTAAAACTGCTACTCTTACTTGTATGTTTATTATTATTATTATTATTATTATTATTATTATTATTATTATTATTATTATTATTATTATTGCTTTGTGCAATAGGGCAATGTTCTAAAAAGTAGTTTCATTGCTAAAATATGTTATTTGGTTTAGTAAAATCCTTAAAAGAACTGTTATAGTTTAAAAACACAACTGAAAGTGAGTTGCCAGATAAGTTTTTTCATTCTCTCAGTATATGGACAGACCATGTATCATATGAAAGCTCAGAAAGTCCAGAATTCCCTTCCTGAGCTGCACTGACTCATGATTGATTGCAGTTTCTGTTTTTAGGTGACCCTTCAGATCAGAGAGGGGCATTTTAGATTTTGAAAAACAAATGAGACTTATGTGAGACTCATTCTGCTTTCTGATTGGATAATCATTTTGAGAACCACAACACCAAATTATAACATAAACAACTTTAAATTAAACAAGCCATCATGATCAAGGTTTCTGTAATTAATTAATAAACCAGCATTAGAATTGTAATCAGTATTTATTTTATTATTTTATCTATTTTAATTTGAACTTGTTTACCTCATAACAAGCACACAGTTAGGTCATGTTTATGGAACTTAAAGGTGCACTGTGTAACTTTTTGGTTGGGGGTCTGTTTCTATGGATATGTTATTGATCTGCCTGGAACTTTCCACAGTATAAACAGATCTACCTTACATGTATTCAATTACAGTTGATTTCATAGCTCAAAAATACCTAGAAAAACAGATATTCTGCCTGTGAGCGGGGTCGCCTCTCCACAGATCTGACCTGGTCTCCATGAAGATAGAAAGGTTTAATACCATACTGTGAAATATTCCAGACAAAACAATAACATCTCCATGGAGACAAGCATTTGACAGACACTCCACCAGAAAAGTTACACAATGCACCTTTAAAATCTATATTCAGTTTTTTAACTCGTCCCTTCCTATTGGCTGTAAGTGTGCGAGCTGAGATGTGTCCATGTGATAAGTATAGAGGCAGCAGACACACAGACCCTGCGTGGGAATTCCAAATGTTCACGGGGCATATTTTTTGGCACAAACTGGACCCCGTCTGGCAACTCCACACTCTGAAACGATACAAGATTCAATCGCTGGTATGGTACAAGGAGTAAATAAAAATCTGTTTAATGATGGCATGTTTGAGAGGCTTGTCGCAACATGTCTTTTTACTTTCATTGGAGAAATTGCTTAAAGCCCCAGTGTGTAGGATTCGTGGCGCATAGGTGGATGGTGCTATTGCACTTTCTGTTTTAGCTACGGCAGACCTCGAGGGACCCGCGCGCTGCGCGGCCCCGTTTTTTTTTTTTTTTTTTTTTTTTTTTCTCATGAAAACACACATTCCCGATCATGTACCATGACACTCTACACATCAAATGAAACCTTACAGTCTCCTCTTTTTGACTATGCAATTCATTTCCCTGCAAAACAATCACTCCCCGAGCACATGGGGCTTTTATACAGAAAAGCACAAAACGAGGTTAGCTTACCTTAGAATGCTTTGCACAGGTCAAACTCTGTATTTCACCATAAACTTGCTCTCAATTTGTCCGTAAGGATCCAGCGAATAAAATCCAGTAAAACAATTTAGTCCAAAACACGTGTTAGATCCATTACGACGTCTGATCCGGCAGCATGCTTGTGTTGTTTACCCAAAACCACGAGCCTTGCAGAAGGCGAAGGCGGAGCCCAAATGTCCTTCTGCGGCTCTCGTATTCAAAATGGCTGCCTCTGCATGGGGAAGATCCCCCTTTTATGTGACTATATCTAAGTCCAAAAGAATACTTTGATTTCATGATGGAAGTGAAAAGGCTTGGAAAACAATGTATTTTTGAATGGGTATCTTCAATTTCTGTAATTAACAGGTAAACATCTTACACACTGTCCCTTTAAACTTAAATTAAAGGGTCTGCATCCGATTTTTTCCATGTATTTGAGCAAAATTTGTCATCTTGTTGGAGTACAGATATATTCCATAAGCAGCTCCTAAGGTCAAAATAAGACACCTGCTGCGTTTTATTGTCCTATGCTCAGGACATGCACTGATAGCATGCTAGTTATTGTTATTAGCATTACTGCGAAACTAAAACTCTGGTCTCTGAAAGTTGTGAAAAGTGCTCATAAACTCATCGCTGTGAATAATTAGGATGCTCAGATTGCATAATGTGAAAATGGATTCAAAACTGTTCCTTTCATATATGGATTGTTACGTTTAATAATAATACAAATTCCCTGTAAAGCATATAGACATTGGACTTACAGATAAAATATTACAATAAACACATTTTGAAAAAATGCTTCTCACATTGATGGGAAAGATTTTGCATACATTTGAATTTGTCTCTGGTGTCAATATTTTGAGCTAAAAAAGAGTCTTCATTTTCTTCTTTCACAGGTTCAGAATGACAGGACATTGGACATTGTAATGCTTTTTTATTTTTATTTTTTAAATTTTAGTACAGAAGGTTTTGTTTTTTACCATTTGTAAGCCTGATTTATGCATTTTTTAACGTGAGGCAAAGTTTTTTTTAGGTAAATTTCCAGTCAAATCTAGTTCACTCAAACACTAATAAGTTATCTAAAATTGCCTTAGTATTTTTTGTATCTACTATGTAAAATAAATAAATAAATAAAATATAAGCCTGGCTTTATCCATTTTTCAGATCTATGTCCCGATTTCAGTGGGCTCTTTTCCCACTTACGTCACAAAACCGGAAGACGTTTGGGAACATGTGGATGACGACTTTCTTCGGCCTCTGTTGGTGATAAAGGACAAGACAAAATCTGGGAAAATGGCCCGGTTTTCTTCATCTAGATGTCATTGTATTCTTCCTTTTTTTCCTTTCATAAATTGCCTATTAATTTTTGTATTATAATTTGTATAACTTAAAGGGACAGTGTGTAAATTTGTACCCGTTAATTACTGAAATTGAAGATACCCATTCAAAAATACATTGTTTTCCAAGCCTTTTCACTTCCATCATGAAATCAAAGTATTCTTTTGGACTTAGATATAGTCACATAAAAGGGGGATCTTCCCCATGCAGAGGCAGCCATTTTGAATACGAGAGCCGCAGAAGGACATTTGGGCTCCGCCTTCGCCTTCGGCAAGGCTCGTGGTTTTGGGTAAACAACACAAGCATGCTGCCGGATCAGACGTCGTAATGGATCTAACACGTGTTTTGGACTAAATTGTTTTACTGGATTTTATTCGCTGGATCCTTACGGACAAATTGAGAGCAAGTTTATGGTGAAATACAGAGTTTGACCTGTGCAAAGCATTCTAAGGTAAGCCAACCTTGTTTTGTGCTTTTCTGTATAAAAGCCCCATGTGCTCGGGGAGTGATTGTTGTGCAGGGAAATGAATTGCATAGTCAAAAAGAGGAGACTGTAAGGTTTCATTTGATGTGTAGAGTGTCATGGTACATGATCGGGAATGTGTGTTTTCATGAGAAAAGAAAAAACAAACAAACCGGGACCGCGTTTTATTTATACAGTAGCGGCGTGCGGCTAATGCGCGGGTACGAGAGCTGTCCGTGTTACGGCGCGCCCGGGTGACCCTCGAGGTCTGCCGTAGCTAAAACAGAAAGTGCAATAGCACCATCCACTTTATGCGCCACGAATCAGACACACTGGGGCTTTAATAAAAAAACAAAAAAGATGTCGCTGTAGTGTTCTCTTATGTCCGGCAGTTCAGTAGTTCTAAGCAGCTGCCTGTAAGTGACATGATGGAAAGCTTTGGCAGGTTGTGAAGATGCTGCTGCTGAATCCAGGGTTTTATGCCCAGTGTCAGTAACTACACCGGAAGTCATCATCTGCATGTTTCCAAACGTCTTCCGGTAAGCGTGAATAGGGCCATTTTAAAAAAGAAAGAAAAAGAAAATATAAATCTGTATAAATATATCTTAAATCACAGAAGAGGTTTCACATTGATACCTTTAAGCTGAAGTTTTTTTTCCTATTCACCTGCAGCTGTCTCGCCTCGGAGGATTTGAAAAGGGATTTTGAATTCTTCTTCTCTTTTGTGTGGCGTTATGAACAGGGATGGGACAAGAACTTGTGCCACAGGATCTTGCGAGACAAAACCGCCACGAGATTGTGCACGTGTTGAAAATTTCTCCATGTTTTTACGTTTGGATTGGATATAAAAATGGAGTTAAGTTCTGGTGAGCTACACTTTTTGAGAAGCTGTAAGTCCGAAAAAAGCACTGCTACAATGACAGCAAAAATATTCAATAAAGTAAATCAAAAATAGTGAGGCCAAAATTGGGAACTGGATTGCACACTTTATTTATTCTAAAGATGTGTCTTGTTCTCGTAGAGCCAATCTCGTGTCTGGCCTCGTCTTGTGGAAATTGTATCTCATCCCACCCCTAGTTATTAATGGTTTGTACTGTATTAACCTTTACTTTGAAGTAGTTTGATCAAGTACTTTTAAACAAACTTGAATAGAGTGCTATAGTCACACACCACACCATATTTCATTTTCATTAATAATCCACTGTACATCCATTTGAATTGAATATAAACGCTGTGACTGATCGACTCCATTCAGACCAAATCCCAGAGCCTGTTTTCAGATTGGCGTTGATTAATTACACCGCGCCGCTGAATGCACGCCAAAAAACAAAAGAAGTCTGTGCAGCGCCTTCCTCCGACTCGCCGGTGCCCCCTCATGGCCGCTGTCCCTTCCCTCCCTGATCCACACAGCCTGGCACATCCCCCATCTGCCCCCCATGGTGGCTGGCAGCGCGCCGAGGCCGGAAGTGGCATGGATGGTGGCGGTTAATGTATCCCTACGCCGGCGTGGGAGAGGGATGAGAAAGTAGTGCCCGTGGTGTTGCCCCCTCCTCTGTGTGTGTGTGTGTGTGTGTGTTTAACACGCCTGATTGGCTTTCACACCGCAGCCTCCTAATTAATATGCGGAGCCCCCCACCACTTCACTCCTCCTCTCCCTCCTTTCTCCCCCCACCCTCCTCCTCCTCTCCTCGCCATAAGACAAAAGCTCATTGTGTCGGCACCTCCTGGTTTAATTACGCTCAAAAGACAGGCTGTGTGTGTGTGTGTGTGTGTGTGTGTGGGGGGGGGGGGGGGGGGTAATGTTGTGGTTTAGAAATTATCTTTGATTTTAAGATTTTATTCCACAAAACGATTCAAGATTCTAAATTTGTCTGGCCTCTGTGTTTATCCCTTGTGTTGTGTACTTACAGTGTATGGTTTTCATGACTTGGTTTGGTGGGATACCTGTGGTAATTATTGGTAGTTTTACATCAGCTCAAGCCCCATAGTGTAACTTTTTATCTGGAAAACTGATTGAAAAAAATTTATTTTTCCTTTTTTTGTTTTAATTGGAACAGGGCCTCCCACTGCTTGTTTCCATGAAAATGTAGTTCCTTTGGCTATAATATTCCACAGTATGGCATAAAACTTATCTCCATAGGGAATGTCCAAAGTATGAATTTAGCTTTCTATTTGGTATCATGCAGGTGGCGAGCCAGCTCCAGAAAGTTATGCAATATTGCTTTAAGTTGCAGTTTCTGGAAAAAAGTACAAAAAAAGAAAAGAAAAAAAGAAAGTCCTGAAACATAATACCTCTACCTCTAAAATTCCCAAATTTTTCTGACAGTTTCTACATTCATTCTACGAAAAGAAAAAAAAAGTTTTAGCCCTTGTTAACAATATGGTTGCTAGGTAACAGATATGGAATTACCTCTACCTATGTCACATTTGCTGCCCGTGTCCAACCAGGAATTAAACAAAAAATTATAATTACACACACACACACGCACACACACACGCACACACACACACACACACACACACACACCGTAATTATACTTATGTGTAACTATGGATTAGGAAAATGAGCACAAAATGCGTCTTAACTGAGAGCAAGCTTGCATCTCCACAAACCTGACTCTTACTTGGCCTGACAATGGCATTCACGTCCTCCACTGGGGCACTGTGTAACTTTTCTGGTAGAGAGTCCACCACTTGCATATTTTTTATTCCTGAAATGTTCTACAGTATAGCATTTAACTGAACTATTTCCATGGAGACAAGCAGGCCTGGCTTCACCAGGTGAAGTTCCAGGTCAGATCTGTGAAGAAGTGGGCCTGCTTGCATTAATAATACATGTTTTTGTGGTAGTTTTGAGAAATAAAACACCTGTAATTGAATAAATACAACATATATTTGTTTAATGCCATACATCCCTGACAAAGCAATAACCATGGAGACAAGCAGATGACGGACCCTCCAGCAGGAAAGTTACACAGTGCACCTTTAAAAGTAGCTGTACACTGTAGAAGAATACACTTTGAACCCTCCAGAACTCATTGCAGGGCTCAGTATACAAGACAATGCTTTGCACAGTCTAGTCGTTTTGCAGTAATGAGAACTGTACCCCATATGGAATCCACTTGGCCCAAAATTAGTCTGAAATTAAAGAGTACAAATTTAACAGCCCCGTGCTTGAAAAGGGCCATACATTTCGCAGCTAATCTCAACCACATAGGAGCTAAATCCAGAAGTCCCCTGTACACGTGCAATAAGAACCACGGAACAATTTTAGTCTTTACACTACTTAATCCCTCACTATGATTTAAAAAGAACCCTGGGGGAATATATGAAGGAAAGGAGAGGAGGGGAAGGGGGGTTATTCTCATGAATAACCTCATAAGAAAAAAATAAAATAACTGTTTTTGTAATTATTACTTGGTTTGGTGGGATTGATATTTGTACATATTTATCATAATTTTAATTTGTTGTTTAATTTTCCTTTTCTCATCTATCCACTCGAAGTTGTATTTGAAGTGATTCGTGCATGTTTGAGTAAGCTTTAATCACTTTTTTCAAGACGCCATATTGCCGATCAATCCCCGATTTCACCGCCACTGGTTCATGCCCACTGTACTGTACTGTACTGACTTTGTTCTCCAATTTTATTCTCTGAATCAGCGTCTGTGTGCTGTCTATATTTAATTATAAAGCATTTTACTATCTGAAAATCAGCAAGTGTGTGTTACCATACTAGTTATTGTGATGGCAGAACTCAACTCTGGTGTATAAACATGTTTTGTGCTTAAAGTGCTTATAAAAGGATGCTCTGAATGTAATAGTTATTTATTCTAAATTTGGTTGGCCTCAGTATTTGTCACTTGAATTAAAGGTCCTATACTTTGCAAAATAGACTCTATAAGGCATGTTGTAATGCTGTTAAGTCTAGTGTATGGACTTTAAAAACACAGTCATTGCTAGGTTGCAGCTGGAATACTTCAAAAAAGCGCAAAGGCTACAACCCAAATCGGATACAATCGCTAACAGATCGCAAACGCTAATTAACAAGCCAACAGCTAATCTGCGCCAAATTAAAAACGGGGTCGTGCTTGTGCTGACTGAAAGCCTGAAAGGAGCGGAGAACTAGGACGGCCGATGGGAATTTTGCGGCTGTCCTATCCCCATAACCCCTCCTCATCTCTCCCATTTGTCCCCCTCACAAGCCCCCTTTGTGGACCACAAAAAAAATAAAAAATCATCGGATGCTAATTTACATAAAGGCAACAAGCTCATCTTCGCCTCTCTCCGATGGAATAGCTGGCTCCTCCCATCTGGCAGTTTTTCTTGTTTCAGGGAAGGCTGACATGACGTGACAATGAGTGCGCAAGTTTTATGGGTCCCCTGGTGCGCATACAAAGAGATTTTCTTATAAGTCCTATAGAACACAAAATGGATTCTTGTGAGCTTTAAGCCATGTATAATGTTGTTACCTCCCCAAAAACATACCTGGAGTTGTGGTTTCAATCATACATGTAGAATACATGAATAATCCTTTATTATGTCTGTCTACTTATTTATTTATTTATTTATTATATTGTTCTGTTGTATGCTACTTTTTCTTGATGTTCTTGATCTGTGCGTTGCAACACTGGAATTTCCCCACTGTGGGACTAATAAAGGCATATCTTATCTTATCTTACATGTCCAGAGCTCAAAATGCTCTTCCACCTTGTGATGTCACGAAGAAGTTGTCAAGTTAACAGCTAACTTTTACCTTTTGTTCAGCAGAGACGGGCAATTCCAGAGCTGAAATCATCCATATAATTGTAGTGAAGGTGTATGGAGTTTTAAAACACAGTGGAGCACTTCCTGTATTACTAGATGACATCACAATGTGGAAGAGAGTGTTTTCTGTTCTAAATATGCAGGTTTGTGTGTTAAACATGTGGGAATGAAACAAAACACAACTCCAGGTCTGTTTGTGATGAGGAAACATCAGAACAGATCAGAAAATTGCATAATATGGGCCCTGAAACAATCTTATAGAAATGTGTTTGAATTCCTTTTACTACACAAAATAAATGTTCTTTATCCGGGTCAGAAACACTGTGTTTTGGCAAAATGGCTGTCAGGTCAAAATGACTTTAGCATTGTAACATTATCAGCTTGAATAAATGACTTTCAGGCTACACCTCATTTTCCCTATAATGTCTTTTAAATGGTGGGATTAAGGTCTGTATGGGCTACTGTGTCATGCTCATGAATTGGCACAAACAAATATTGTGAAATATAACTGGTTCTAAAACAAGCCTCAACTATAGAGAACTGAAAAACTGAAGGATTTCTTTAACATCAATCATTAACATTGATTTGAAGGTCCTGTAAAAGTGACTCCTGACTCTCTCTGAGCTTTAAATCATGTTATAATCTGTTACCTCATCAAAAACATACCTGGAGTTTTCGTTTTGTTTGTTTCAGTAACTCTTTATTATTGTGAAATCCCATCCTATCTTATATGACTGGGTTTCAGAGGAAATCTGGCTTGACTAGCCAGTCCTTTCTACATTTCAATCCAGAAGAGTCCATAGAGCGTGAAAAACCTTTGTCCTAACTTGGGACAGTCCAATCACAGCTGCTAATTTGTATTGCATATCTCTGAAATGGGGAAGACCTGTCCTCTGAAAAATTCTTGTAACAATCTGCAATAATCTGGGCTGTTTTTCAATCCTTTATGTTGTTTTTCCCCTTTTTTTCGTGTAAAACGATGTTTGTTTTCGACGTGAACGGAGCGTGCATCTCTCTGATTGGTTAATCTACCTGTCAATAGTGCCCTCTGAAATCAGGGAGACAGGATACAGCTCCAGATCCATTTGTCTGTGTAAACTTTGGTCAAAGTGTGATGTTGGCTGGAGAGGTAAGTGACTTTGTTTATTAGTTTGACTCGCATTAAAAGGTGCAGATAATCTTTTACTCTTAAAAAAATTTCATTCAAAATGTCAGGAGACCCTTCTTTCAAATCATTCAACCCAAGGGCACGATTTTGGATCAAACAAAACTAAGCTCAGATGTAAAAATGGGAATAAAACCCCATGTATGGAGCTTCACAGCCCATTTGACATCTAAAGACAGCTCTTTAATGGATTCCTTCGTTCATTAATATCTCAGTGCTGTGCTGGCTCTTCCCTCTTTAGACTCAAAAGGTCAGGCAGCCATTGATGTTCCACTGTGTAACTCACCCTTCCTCTGTACACCGCCTCGCCCTTTCACTTCTCCTGACGTTACTCGGCAAACCCCAAATTAAGGCCCTTACGGAGAACAAAAAACCTGCAAAGATCTAAAGAAATAATATTCATTCCTGATGCTTGAATGTGCATTGTGACAAGACATTGAGATCACATTCAGCGACCAGCAGGGGTGGCCTTTAATCCCAGCGACCCAGAGGCAATGTCCCCCGGCTGGGTACTCCTCGCGCTAACAAGCCCCCCCACCACCAGAGGAGCCATTACAAGAGAGTAAAACCAACAAAGGCACATATTACACAGGAAGGTGGACATTGGACCTGACAAAAGGCCGCAATGACCAACCCTTATTTAGTTCAACCACCCCCTCAATAACTAGCATTAGCTTCTACATGGCATGGTTGGAGAGGGGATGGGTGTGATTTGGGGGGTAGAGGAGGTTCCCAGGGTTGTCAGAGGTCAGAGGTGTTGGAGGTTCAATGGGGACAGTATGTAAGAATTTGATTTTAAAATCCATGAACATTGCATAAGATACAAGTAAACATGTTAAAATGAAACAGAGCAGTTGTAATGCTGATTAAATCAATGACACTACTCTCATTTGGGTTGCCAGTTTCAGTGTTAAAATGCTCTTGGTATAAACCTGGAAGGACTCTGATCTGAATGGTCACTACCTGTCAGAGTTAGATGACAGATTCAATACTGCCACAGTATTACTAAAAGAACAACCAGGGGCACCAGGTTGAAGTTTTATGTGTCGGCAAGGGGGACCAGAGCGACTGACCGCACCTGAGCCAGTTCACCAGTGTCTCCCAAGAATGGGAATGCCGCTTCAGCTTTTATTGGGTTAATCACATGACACACAGATCGCATAAATCATAGGAACATACACAGTTTGTGACTGAAACAAGATATGAGGAACCAGGGGCTTCTCTTTCTGGAACACATTTTATCATAAGTGATATCATATGTGATATCATAGTGTGTGAGTCAGACCAACAGTGGGTTTACAATATATTTGAACATAATCTTATAATTTCTTTGACACTACCTAAACCCCAGCACCTGCAGTCATATGACCCCACTACAGAAAAAAACTAAATGTAGTACTAGTTATAATGCATTTTATTGCCCACTTAAAGGAAAAGTAAGGTTTTTTTTTTACAATCTGAGCCTTCTTTCGGCAATAAAACAAGTAGTTTTACTCACCCATAGCAGTTTGGTGTCAATTGGAGTGGTATCGCAGAAGTTATGTTGGAGCCGTTCTGTTCTACTACTAATCCCGTATCCGTTAACATGGTGCTCGTATCATATGCTCAGGGCATTACTTTGCGCTCTCCAAATAACACAAACTTTAGCACTTTTCAAATCACAGAAGATCGCTGTGTCAGGGTAGACTTTTAGTGGATTCCAAAACGGCCTGAAACCCGATATCCAGCTATAGTTTCATTTGATGACGTCATCAGAGAGGACAGTGCGCATGCGTGAACTCAGCTGTTTTGTAAACACCACTAGTCCGAAAGAAGCTAACACCGCTCTGAACTTTACTTTTCTGTTGCGATATCGGGTTTCAGGCCGTTTTGGAATCTACTAAAAGTCTACCCTGACACAGCGATCTTCTGTGATTTGAAAAGTGCTAAAGTTTGTGTTATTTGGACACCGCAAATCAGTGCCCCGAGCACTCACGCTAACGGATACGGGATCATTAGTAGAACAGAACGGCTACAACATAACTTCTTCAAAACTGCTCCAATTGACACCAAACTGCTATGGGTGAGTAAAACTACTTGTTTTATTGCCGAAAGAAGGCTCAGATTGTAAAAAAACGTAAATTTTCCTTTAACAGGTTGTGCACTGTTAGCATGCTAGTTGTTAGTATTGTCATCATGTAAAAGTGGCAGTTATGAAAAGTACTAGTATTAAGTGTTATTACTACACTGATCCTGTCCCACACTCTCACACTCTCCCACAGTCTGGACTGGTGGAGCTGTGCCGGTGTTTTCTGCTCACCAAATGAGCACTACCTCTGCTTTTGTCGGCTGTACGTTCACACGACCTGGAGGATTTTAGGGGGGATCTTTAAGTGGACTTCTCCTGGACCTACTGAAGGCCATTTTGCCCCAAGTCAAGTGGACTCCAGCCTCTCCAACTCAACAACTTCCTGCTCCCACCCACACCACTGCTGTCCCTCCATCTCGGTCACTGGACTGAGCTTATGGGCAAAAAATACAGCCAGCCAAAATGAGTGATAGTGCAATTGTGTTATTCTAATACATTTTCATGCCCACACATATATAAACACTCAATGTGCCTCACAAACTCACAGAAACACACTCAGGCAGGTAATAATATTAATATTGTTCCAGGAAACACATACAGCTACAACTTTTGAAGTGACACCATATGGAATCATGAAAATAATATTTTACCCTAACCCTAACATTTTTTCTGTCTCAAAGTGTTAAAAAGCATGTTTTTTTATGCTCCCAGATACTAGAAGGTTAAGTCATGGTGAACCTGGCAATTTTTAGGGTGCATTTGTAAATCCAAATCATTTACGCCAATGAAACCTGGTTCAAAAATGTCAAATTAATTCTGCAGAAAGACAAGGGAGTCATGGAACCCAAGGAAATCCTCCTCAATATACCAAAAATGATAAGTGATATCTTGGCTTACAGTTCGTGGCTTTTCTCTCACAATGTTCCATAGAGCTGATTGGAGAGGCGACTGCTAGCTGCTAACGACGCTGAAATTAGCGCTGATGAGCCTGCCGTCTCACTGTTGATGTTTGCTAAGGCTGTGCTAGCTTAACCGCTAATTTCACAGTGAAGGATCTGATCAGAAACATAAGCAAGTGGATAATTATGCAATCACTTATGTAAAAAGTCTTCCGAGCTGCATGGCACAAGTTTTGATGAAGTTATGTTTACATATAATTTCAAATCTATGCAATCATACACTTTTATAACTGTCTATACATATCATTGAATGCTTGCAGAATGGGATGGGTAGTGCATACCTTATAACAAGATGCTCGTAAGTTCAGTCCCCAGATTGGATGAAGCCTTCCCATATCGAGTTGGCTAATGCTCCAGTTAAGTACTTTTGTAGTGATGAATAAATGCATAACAAACTGTGAAACACACATTTTAAATGCAACCCTAGAAGGCATTTTTTTCTGACAGTTTGAACAAAATATCTGTTGACATCTATTTTAATCAGTCTCATTATAATTTTTGCAAAATTTATACAACTTTTGACCCATATGAATTACAGTATGTCACATCTGCTGCCCATGTCTGCCCAGGAAGAATAACTAAAACTTTACCAAAAGAGAAAAATCTGCAAGATCTTTAGTAAAATTGAAAATATAATAAAGTTAATTACATGTTTTAGTGAAAGTGGGAGACTAACTAACATGTCATATGCACTTCAATTGTTTAGGGACTTGGGGCTGATTTTGGCTTGCCTGTAAAGACACTGTAAGACACTTCTCCCTCTTCATTCAC